>JAQHUG010000247.1:1272755-1316299 GCA_028555095.1 Dicrostonyx torquatus | reverse complement strand
ATCTTATTTAGACAAAAGGGGGAGATGAAGGGGTGTGGTCTTGACCATTTCGGCTTGTGACCACGCCCTGCCATTAGCTAATTATGCCACCCCTCGATTAATTAATGGGGCGGGACCACCAGGTCCCAAGAGAGGTATAAAATGGGAGGCCCACGTGGAAAGGCTCTCTCTCTGCGCGGATCACCGACCTGCCTTCTTCCTTGGGGGAGCTCTCTCTCTGGTATAGTAATCTGTGCGTATTTTGGCCTTTTATTAAACTTTTGTGTCCTAAATAGAATTGTCACAAGCACTGGCTGCTCTTCCTGAGGTCCGTTTAATTCCCAGCAACCACATGGTGGCTCACAGCCATCTGTAATGAGATCTGTCGCCCTCTTCTGGCATGCAGGCATATATGGAAGCAGAATGTTGTATACATAATAGATAAATAAATCGTTAAAAAAAAGATTTAAAATCATTACAAGGCCAGGATATTATGGAGAATGCCTGTAAGCAAGCACTTGAGAGATTGAGGCAAGAGGGTCAACATGAGTTTAAGGACAGCTTGAGAAGCAGAGTTTGAGACAAGCCAGGGCTACATGGCAAGACCTTGTGTCTCAAGATTAAAGAAAAAAAGGCCTTTTGCTATTAAAGATATTAAAGGATATTATAGGAACCGTTGACAAAACTTGAATGGGATCTATAGGTGAACAGAAGAAGACTGTATGGATGCGTGTATCTCATGTGAGTGTGTGTATCTGTCTGTTTGTATATGCAATACAGGCTGGAGGACAACCTCAAGTGTCATTCTTAGGAGTGTCATTTACCTCTTTGAGAAAGGGTCTCTCACTGGCCTGAGGCTCACCATTTAAACTAAGCTAGGCTTAGGCAGGCAGTCAATGAGAGCCAGGATGTCCCTGCCTCTTCCTCTCCGGTGCTGGAACTACAACTCTGAATCACTACATCTGGCTTTTTTTCTTTTAAACTTGGGAACCGGAGATTGAATTTGGGTCCTCAATGCTTGCACGGCAAGTACTCTATCAACAGAGCCATCCCCCAGCCTCTTCGTATATGCTTTCGTCCAACTTCTAAGACTCATATAGTTCTTTTGTTTTTCAAAGCATCACAAGAAGGAAGAATATGGAAATCTAAACGAGGACTATTGCACTATTCATGTAATATTCTAGTCAATTAAAAACTCATTCTGATTTACCTCTATATTATTCATAAGAATAAGAAATATCTAATAGACATAATAGGCAAGATTGTGGCAAACTCTATAAAGTCAAAACCCCAATTTCTTTAACCAATAGGCTATTAATAAAAAGACATAAGTGAAATTCAAGATAAAACAGATTTAATATTCATAACAAAAAGTGACAACATTGTGACACCTTTTGGATCCTGATACAAATGATATGTAAATACATTTATGGGACATAGGTATGAGATAGTGAGAAATCTGAACACTATTTAGAAAGCTGATGATACCATGAGTTAGTATTTTCCTTATGGCAGTGAGATATTTACTAAATAAAGGGATACACACCTACTGTGAGTGCAGGGGAAGTGAGAGACACAACTGTGAGCTGGGAACTGTGCACATAAGGAGTGACATGGGGGATGTGAACCCCTCTATCTTACTTTGTACTTCTGTGAATTAGGAGTTCTCCCTAATGAGAGTGGCACTGTTCAGAATTGTCGTTTATAAGTAGTACAACCAAGACTTAAATCTAGGTTTGTCTCATTAGAAAGCTAGTTTTCTTTTCCTCTAAATGTTAAGTTTGTTTTTTATTTTATTTATTTATTTTGTTTTTTCAAGACAGGGTTTCTCTGTAGCTTTTTGAAGCTTGTCCTGGAACTCACTCTGTAGACCAGGCTGGCCTCGAACTCACAGAGATCCACCTGCCTCTGCTTCCTGAGTACTGGGATTAAAGGCGTGCACCACCACCGCCTGTCAAAAATTAAGTATTTTATTCATGTACCTTGACATTAAATTTTCCAATGATTCATTAGCCAACATTCAAAAAACTATTTTCCACCTGAAAATATAATAAAATATAATAAAATATAACTGACTACCTTTAATGAAATGCAATTTTTAAAAGTTAGATATTAAAAACATTTTTCTGGATTTCTTCCTAATTAAAAATTAGCTGTAGTTATATGAGAGAAAAATATTAATAAATTATTCAATTAAAACATTTGAAACGCTAAAAGAAATCAGCTTCTCTATTGATCAAAATGGTCTCCCTTCCTGGGGCATTCGGGAAAGTGCAGAGGGTTCTTAGTATCTCTGAAACTTGGATGACTGGATTCAGTAGGTGGAGCCCTAGTTTTCTCCTGTGTTTACCCTATCAAAGCTAACAGAACCCCTCCAGAAAAAAATCCACTAGAAGGTAACCGTGATAAAGAAAGGAAGAAGGCAGGCTCCTGTGACTGTTACACTTGTTGCCTGAGGTGATGCAAAGAGGAAATATTCTACAAGGGAAACATGGCGTAGACACTGTCACTGCGTGTTGTTGCTGTTGTCACTTCAGGGCCGAGGAAATTAGCAGGTAAGAGGACTGGCACAGAAAGTGTCCACAAATGGTAGTGACCAGTGTTAGCTCCTCTAAAGCCAGACACGGCAGACAGATGGAGGACTTAGAAGGCTTTGGGCTTCAGCCATGGGAAACACTGTTTCTCTGGATGTGAGAGAGGGACCTCCTAGGGTGGACGGATTCTAGTAAGAACACAAGGAGCCGGGCGGTGGTGGCACACGCCTTTAATCCCAGCACTCGGGAGGCAGAGGCAGGCGGATCTCTGTGAGTTTGAGACCAGCCTAGTCTACAAGAGCTAGTTCCAGGATTGGTTCCAAAAGCTGCAGAGAAACCCTGTCTCGAAAAACCCAAAAAAAAAAAGAACACAAGGAACCGAGAGCTGACTGTTCCCAGCAAGCACTGAAGGCAACAGCTGCAGTCAGAGCTTCCTCCTTTACTTTCCTATCATCTCAGCCACACTGTGAGAAGAAATCCTGCAAAGTCCATTACTCAACAGCACGAAAATGAACTTTTATGGTTAGAAAATCCTGCAAGATATTGCCAAGAAAATGCTCAACATTTCTTCTGGCTATCACTTGTGATGGCATCAAAGCCCACATTGTGGCTGAAATCTTAAATGCTCCTCACAGGCTTCTATGCTCAAAACTTGGTCATCAGTGTGTGATGCTTCTGAAGGACAGTGAAACCTTTACGAGGCGGGTGCTAGTGAACATCAGTCACTGTGAGCACACCTGTAACAGAAATGCTAGGACTCTGACCTCTCCTGTCTTTGCTCCCAACCCAGTGAGCAGTTTCCTCTGCCACATATTTCTGTCATGATGTTTGACCTCATACAGTCTCAAATGGAATGGGCCAGCTGGCCATGGACTGAAACCTTTGAAACCATGAGCCAAATAACTATTTTCTCTTTTGAATTAATTAAAATTTTATTATTATAATATTATGTTCCGTGGGTACAGAAGTATGGAGCTCAAATTTGCAGGAGTTGGTTCTCTCTTTATACCAGGTGGGTTCTGGGGTCAAATTCAGATACTCAGGCCTGGTGGCAAGTGCTTTTACCTACTGAGCCATCATCTCACTGACCCCCTACATTGATTTTTACTGGGTATTTTACCACAGTCGTGGAAAGCTGCCTAGTACAACTGACAAGGCCAGAGTGGAATCATGTCATCCATCTCCTGCCTCAGAACTGCAGAAGCATGAGAGGCAGGTACAGCAATAGGAGTGTAGGGTTTGGCTTTCTTGCCTGGGTATCACAGGGAAATCCACACAAGAGCACCGGCAGAGTGGGCCTGAGTACTGTTGAATGCTTTGCAAGTGACTCTTGCATGTACTGAAGGGAGAAGAAACAAATGGCTGGTTCACAGTAGGCGTTCGAGGATAGGAACAATGCGGGAGACAGGCAGGGCTTCTAGCACCTCTATTTCAAAAGGCCAAGAGCATTATCCAGGGTTTGTTAAAGAATTCTATCTGGCCAAACAGAAAGAAAAGGTCACAGAAAACACCTGAACGTGGGCTTCTAAAGCGAAGAATAGAGCTTTTTCTTTCAGATACTTTCACATAATTACTTTTGTTAAGCATTAATTTCCACAGAGACAGACTGTACACTAAAGAGATTATTACCATCCATGTTTGCAGAGGCATACCCACTGTTATTCACCAAAGTGGAATATGGCTTTTCATTCTGCGGCAAGACTCCTTAGCAGCCATAGTTGTCTGCTGGAAAATTAAAAAAAAAAAAAAAGATTATTGCTGAACTAATCATGTCTAACACCTGCTACCCGATGTGGCAGTTATTAACTCTGTGGCCCTGTCTTCTTCTCTCCCTTCCTTCTCTGTATGACTGAACTCAGCACTCCACTACTGACCCACATCCCCAGATGTACTATTTGAAAACTAAGTACAAAGAAAGGTAAACTAAAGTTGGGTGGTGGCGCACACCTTTAATTCCAGCACTGGGGAGGCAGAGTCAGGCAGATCTCTCTGAGTTTGAGGCCAGTCTGAGTTCTGGAATTCTGTGAGTTCCAGGATAGCCAGGGCTATGTAGACCCTGACTCAAAAAAAAAAAAAAGACAATACTAGTGTAAATTATCTCAGTAATTACTTTTTATAGCCAAGGTTGTCCTTTGACCTCCCCATGTGCCCTAACATGCACATGTCTGCATTCTCACATACTCACAGCACACATACCACACAGAGATAACAAAATAATTAAAGACAAACCTAGATACTGGTATAGTACAGAAATTCTTACATTTTTGTTTATAATTGTTACGTTAAACTGCTGAAAGCTTTTCTTTGTCACAATTAGATTTAATGTTTTATGTTCCTGAATTTATACTGAAAATTCACACAAAAATGAAAATGCAAAACTGCCCATATCTGATTTCTGTGCCTGATTTTTTTTTTACATACAGTCACACACTTTGGTACATTTTGATTCCTTGGGAAGAAAAAATATTCTAGCAGGAAGAAGGAGGTGTTCTTGTTTTTTATAATGCAATATTTTCCATCATAGTGATTTCTTAAGCACAATCTTCATTCTCCACATATTGAGTGTGCTAGCTACATGTCTCTGGCTGTCATCATTGTTACAAGTGTGGTTTCCTCAAAAGAGCCAGAGAGGAGGATCTCAAATTTGAGGCTATAAAGTGAGGCACTTTCTCAAAATGAGCAAAAATCCCCAACCAAGCAAGCAACCAAAACTCTTGCCTGCTGTGCAGCACTACTAGCTGAGCTCTGGCAGCACACATGTCTTTTGATACAGGGTACTGGCTGGGGATACAGTTTGGTGTCAGTGCACTAGCCTAGCCACTGGAGGCTGGGTTCAACCCCTCTCACTGCAAAAATCCTCCACCAAAACAAAACAAATAGTGTAGAAGGATAGAAAGTGTGTCTAATTACGGGAGTTACATTGCCAATTCTCACAGGTCTGAGATATGTAATAATAAGTCAATGTGAAAAACAGAGTTTAAGACCTTCAATGTCTGACAACAGAAAGTCAGTTCTGCTTGTATCTACTAAGCCTACAGTACACCATGCAGAATCCTTTCTCAACTGTGGCTGTCAATCTGCCCTTACCTGGTGCCTCCGTTTCACTGCTTTGGAAATTTAAGCTTTCCTCTCTGCCCAACACCTGTGACCTTCCTCCTTGTTTTTCCCCCTTTGAGTCCCTTCTCATCTATCTTCCTCAAGGAAATCTGGTTAGTTTTCCAGAAGGTCTTGACTTTTTCTTATTAAAGAATTTAATAAGATTTTTTGGAACTTTTCTTTGAAATGTTTGTTGGGGCTGCTCCTTCTTGGCCTTGACTTTGGGCTAGTTCAGATGTACTGCTAAGGCTAGCCTTTTCTATAGATTTGCCCCTAGGTGTCTAGAGCCTTCCCATTCTAGCTGACAGAGCAGAACTACTTGGGGCAAGTTCCCCGACTTGTATTTCTCTGGTCTCAGAAGGTTTGTACAGATCAGTACTCACCAAACTGCAGTTCAGCAAAGCTGAAGACCTTCTCGGGTGGGGTGTCCCTCCCCTCTCTGGGAGACCTTAACTATGCAAATCCTAGCTACTTTAGCCCCACTGAGTTCAGCCCTCTATGTATCTCTGGGAAGGCCTGGTCCCCTCTCTAAGCCCAAGTCTGGAACTGTCCCAAGGGAGGCAGCTGGTGCAACCTTAAAGACACCATGTTTACATCTCTTCTCTAAGAGACTGATGCCATGGACTGCCTGCTTTCCAATCATTTTTTATAAGGTTGTCTAAAATTTTAGTTAAGAATACACATCTGCCTTATTTATGTGTTAGGAACAGAAGTCTCTCCACTCATCTCTGAAACTCAAATCTTAGATCTTTGAAATAATATCTACTGTATGCTTTTTTGCATAGAAACACAGCATAGTTATGCATAATTGGTGATCAAAATGTCAAGATTTAAATATATTGTCGAGTCAGAGTTCTATGTTTAAATCTTAGTTATTCAACTGCCATCTATATGAACTGGTCTGAGCTTTGATTTCTGTTGCAGAATGATTATACGTGTACTTTCAGAAGTTGTAAGGAAGAGAAAGACTGTGTGTGCATGTGCAAACGTGTCTAAAGCAACGCCTGACACAAAGGAGATACTTGGTATTTCACTTCGCAAATCAATACTGTAATTTTTTCCATTCTCTTTCTAGGCTATCGTCATTTTGCTCCTTCCTTAAAATAGTTTGTCAGCAACTCTCAGCATTACCTGTCTAATTATCCTGCTAATAGTGACAGCAGAGCTTCCAAGAAGTCTTAAGAACCCGCCGGCTCCATTCACAACTCACCTATTCATATGCCTAGCTGCAGGACAAGGAGAGTTTCAATTTTAACCCTGACATTTCACTCTGGGATCACACATTATGTAACTTCCTGACTCAATGACAAGGGTTTTGCTCACTCTGTCCCACAGTTCTTTCATCCCTAACCCGCCCCCCAGATGACTCAACTGTTGGAATTAGTCACACATTTCACTAATTAGTACCTACTACTTAAAGCTTGAGTACAGCGCTGAACTATTACTCACACAGTAAGAACAGTCAGGAAGTAACGTTTCTCTTCATAATCAATTCACTTCACAGAGACTAGGCTGGGAGATACTCAAGAACCTCAGCTCTCTCTTCTGTGTTGTGGAGGCAATGGTGTTTTGCATATTTCTTCGAGAGACTTTGGGAAGTGTTGCACTGAGCAAGTGCTCTAACCTTTCCTTCATGTTTCCAGCTCAAGCATGCCACTTGGGAATGCAACAGGATCACCCTGGGTACCTGCAGAAGGGCAGATCCCTTCTTGTCCCCACTTCCAAGGTGTCTTGAGTTCTGGAGGAGCACAATACTTACATATTACTAGTTTACACTCTTGCCGTTCTGATGTGTGAGGTCTGTGTTCACTCTTATGGGCTACACTGTCAGTCAGTATGGTAAGATTCTAGACAATAATCACAGATGCTCAAGAATGTAAATCAATTTATCCAAGCCACATAAATATTATGGTGCTCAAATGGAAGCATATTTTTGCTCATTTATAACATGATAATAACCAAATGATATTAGTTCACTCCATGTCAGAAACTATTCCAATTCCTTTATATATTTTTATCTCATGTAATCCTTATTACACTCCATTATATGACATAGCAAATAATTACTACTTTTAATAGACTTTTATTTTTTTACATTTATTTAGTGTGTACACACAGGTCACAGCACACACATGGAGGTCAGAGGACAACTCTGTAGTGTTGGCTCTCTCCTTCTGTCATGTGGATCCCAGAAATTAAACTTAGGTTTGTCAGGATTAGTAGCAAATGCCTTTGCCTATGAGCCATCTTCCCAGCATCTGGACTTAATTATTTTTAGATTTATTAATTTTAAGTTTTATGTGTTTGTGCCTTAGTATATATGCACCACACACATGCAGGAGCCCATAGAGGCCAGGTGAGGGTGCTGGATCCTCTGGGACTGGAGTTGTGGGCAACTGTGAGCTGTCATGTGGGTACTGGGAACTAAACCCTGGTCCTCGTAAGAACAGAACATTCTCTTACCTGCTAAGCCATCTCTCCCGTCCTGAAAATGTTTTTAGAGCATTTTTGAACCCACAGAAAAACAGATTTAAAGTAAGACATTTTCCCATCTGCCCCCTGGGCCCTTTTCCACTTTCCAATGCAGCCTCTCACATGACCAACATTCTCTACAGAGTGTAGGACAGTTGTGACTACAACTAGTGAACCTCACGCCACTATCACCCAAAGTTCCAAGCTCACACTAAGCTTCTCTTTTGTTGTTGTGTATTCTACATGTCTAGAAAAATGCACCCTTACAGTACCACACGGGGCAGTTTACATTTTTTTTAAATATCTATTTATTTATTTATTATGTACACAATATTCTCTATTTGTGTGTATGCCTACTGGCCAGAAGAGGGCACCAGATCTCATTACAGATGGTTGTGAGCCACCATGTGGTTGCTGGGAATTGAACTCAGGACCTTTGGAAGAGCAGGCAATGCTCTTAACCTCTGAGCCATCTCTCCAGCCCCCGCTCCCCCAGTTTACATTTTTAAAAGTCCCCAGATGCTCTTCCTACTCAACCTTCCCTTTCCTAGCTTCCGGCAACCACTGAACCTCTTCCTACTTTCCAGTACTGCCTTTTCCAGCATGCTAGGCTCACACAGCAGGAAGCCTTTGCGATAGACTGCTTCACTTCACATAAATGTGCATTTAAGGTTCCTCCATTCCTGTTCATGGTCTGGTGACTCACTTACTTTGGCCATGGTCTAACGTATTAGTTACCTTTCCACTGCTTTCATGAAACACCATGACAAAGATGACTTCTAAAAGAGTGTGATTTATGGTTTCAGAGGGATGAGAGTCCATGATGGAGAGCCTAAACATGGCAGCAGAAGCAAGAAGCCAAGGCTCACACCTTGAACTGCAGCAAAAAGCAGAGAGGGAACTTGAAAGGGTATGAGTTTTTAACTCCCAAGACCTGCCTCCAGGGACACACTATCCCCTAAACCGACCATCTGGGAACCTCGGATTCAAACATCTAAGTCTATGCAGGATGTTCTCATTCAAACCACCATAGTCCACTCCCTGCTCCACCCCCTAGGTATATTTAGTCCAACATCAAAAGTCCCCATAGTCTTTCACAGTCTCAACACTGCTTAATATCTAAGTCTAAAGTCTCTTCTGAGACCCAAGGCAACTCCTAATTGTAACTCTCAATGTAGCTGACAGTGACTTTGAACTCCTGACCCTCTATCTCCATCTCCCAAGTACTAGTATCACAAGCATATGCTACCATTCCTTGCATGTCACTGTGTTTCCAAAAACCCTTCACACAGCCCACCTTAAAACTTAAGTCATCCCAACTTTCAATATTTCTCAATAGGATCATGGTAAAAATGCTCTAGAATTCTAATAATTTATTTATCCTGTTTATTGTCTGCTTTTCCTCTTCTATAATGTAAACTCATAAATAGAAAATACATTTTCTGAGGAAGATCTGCTTTGCCAACATCTGAATTTCTAGAACCTACACCGAAACCTAGCACATAACAAGGACTCAGGATTAGGTGAGTGAACAGTGAACATCCAGTAATGGGAACTCACTATCACTACTTGAATCTCCATTTTCCATCTATAAAGCAGGAACTGTAACCATGCCTTACTTGTCTCAGTGACCCTGAGAGCATATAATTGTGTGGCAGAACAATGCAAATACAAGAAATAGCATCCTAATGTTTTATGATGCTTTCCTGAACATATTCAAGTTTCTGATTTCTTATAAATCTTTCATCTGACAAATTTGTGCTCTTTCTAATTCCTCGAGGGACTGAATCTGCTCTCCTCTCAGCTCCAGATCATATTTCCTCCTTGTTAGGTTCCCCCCCTAAATCACAATTACATATTTTATTCACTTCCCCTTATCTTGTAGGGCTGAGTGAAGGTTTACCTAGGTCTGTGTAGACTCAGGCACTATGAAAACAGCGCTATCTATAGTCCTCAGAGAGGGCTGAAGGCCATAAAGACAGCCTATCAGGCAGTTTCCTACTAACTTCACTGCTTGTGATCTCACACTTTAACTACACCTTAGGGAAGACTGCAAGGCTCCCAGGAGGCAAGTCACACAGCACAGAAAAACAACACTCCAGGAACCCTATTTCACCCTTTAAAGAACTATGCTTTATATGAATATGAAGAAGTCATCTTCTTTAGACAATATTTCAGGACAAATGAGGTAAACTGGTAGTCATAGCTGAAGATGTTCCACATCCCCTTTTTCCTGCTAGTAGCTGCACCTGGCAAGTTATCCTCCAGGTCGGAGCCAATCTCAAATTAAGGTACAAATACTTCTAAGACCATCAAAACAGACAACTCCCAGTTCAGCACCCATCAGAATGACCTGGTGGGCTGGGGACTATGGTTCAGCATTTGTCTTACACAGTTTCTAGTATCATAAGTAAAAACAAACTGGTTAAATGTTATAAAAACCAATGCTTGCCTCCACCCTCATTTCAGACTCAGAAGGTCAGGAGCTGAGAACCTCCAACTGGCTTCCACGGTGCTCACATATTTAGAACCACTGTAGTAGGCAAGCAGTCTACACATTCCTAATAGCAGATTTACATGTAAAGAGTTTGCCACGGAGGACTGCTGCCTGGGTTTCTTCAGCTGTCAATATTAAACATATTTTACAGTTTCTAAGCCAATTTCCATAATATCATAAAATATACTGAGAAGTTCCATATCTTCAACTAAATCAGGAAGCTGGCTAATATTCCTGGGTGAGACTTGGGTATTAACGTTCTTACCGAGTTTCTAAAACCAAATTGCCTGAAATTAGGAAATTGCTATCAGGCTGATGTCAATAAAACCAGACAGCTCAAAACATGAGCTGCTTTTTGGTCAAGTACCAGATACCATGCCTCTTTGAACACCATTATGTGAATTGCTATCATGTTCATTATTCAGATATTCCTTTTAATATATATTGATATATGATACTATAACACTTAATTATATATATATATGCGTATCTTCATACACATTGTCACTTTTAAGCTTTTTTCAATCACCTACTGTTCATCATGAAAAGCTCAACACGGTTCATTATTTGCTTTTCTTATGACTGCTCATTTCTAGACTAGAAAGGACAAGGAGACTTTTTATCCATTTAATTTCTGACTAGGAAATATGTGAAATGCATTTCAAGTGCCTGGGCTACAAGTCTGAATGACTTAAAATATGGCAGGAATGTGTTCCTAGGGCTTCCCAGAATGAGACTAGACCTTCCACAGCAGGACACATAGGACATCTGGTTTAAGCTGAGCTCATTTACTTCTTCCTGAGAACAAGACAAAGGGTTGTTGCAGAAATTGTCAAGAGAATAAGCACACTCTGGGGGGCTACAGAGCCTTCTGCTCTTCCAGATAACCCAAGTTCAGTTACCTGCTCCATCAGCAGCTCACAATTGCCTGTAGCTACAGCTTCCGAGAATCCAATGCCCTCTTCTGGCTTCCATAACAGATGCAGACAGACAGGCTGGCAGGCAGGTACACACGCACACACATGAAGATAAATATAAACCTTTTCTTAAAAGTAAGCACACAGAACAAGGAGCAGGAGTAGGCCAACTATTTTTGCAAGGTAGTTGGAGGGCAGAAAGCATATGAATATGAAGGGACATAGATGGCAAGCAGAGGAATTCAGTCCAGAATGCAACCATGAAGAAGTTACTGACTTATGATTCATATATATATATATATATATATATACATATATATATATATATTAAAAAAAGATGGTACTCAAGCCAGCGGCGGTGGCACATACCTTCAATCCCAGCACTTGGAAGGGCAAGGCAGGCAGATATTTATGAGTTCAAGGCCAGCCTGGTCTACATAGTAAGTTCCAAGTCAGGTAGGGCTGCATAGTGTGACCTTTCTGAGAGAGAGAGAGAGAGAGAGAGAGAGAGAGAGAGAGGAGAGAGAAAGAAGGGAAAGATGGATGAAAGGAGGGAGGGAGGGAGGTAGGAAGGAAGGAAGGAAGAAAGAAAGGAAGAAACAAAGAAAAGAAAGGGAGGAAAGAAGGAAGAAAATAAAAAAGATGAAAGTTAGGGCAGTGAAATAGCTCCATGAGTTAAGAAAGATGCTTGCTGAACAGGCCTGGTGACCGAGTTTGTTCCCAGGAACCCATATATAAATGCTGAAACAGAGAACTGACACCATAGAGTTGTCCTCTGATCTCCACATGCACACTATGGCACAAGTGCCTGTCCTGCTCACCACATCACTCATACATACACACTCTGAATAATATTTTTTTATAAGATGAAGTCAAAGCTGGGCAGTGATGGCACAAACCTTTAATCCCAGCACTTGGGAGGCAGAGGCAGGTGAACCTCTGAGTTCAAGACCAGCCTAGTCTACAGAGTGAGTTCCAGGACAGCCAGGGCTACCCAGAGAAACCCTACCTCAAAAAAACCATAAAATAAAAATGAATAAATAAAAGATTAAGTCCAAATGAAATAGAAAGACCACTTTTCAGTGAAAGAAACAGATGGTCAACTAATAATTTTATACCAAGCTAAACACTCTTTCCGATGTAAAGAAGAAGCAATCTACACATTTTCAGGCTGAAACAGAGCCTGCGAGAAATTTTTGCTGGTAGATCTGATCTAAAAGAAATTCTTACCAGGAAAGAATCAGTATCTAAGAGATAAAAACCAAGCATAACAAAATAAAATATAATAACATGAAGCAAAAACTTCACATTGAGACTGGACAAGGCAACCCAACAGGAGGAAAAGAGAGCCTAGAGTAGGCACAAGAATCAGAGACCCACACTCAGGAGTCCCATAAGCTTCTGTAAGGCAAAGACATAGTCAATAAGACAAAACGGCAGCCTACTGAATGTGGGAAAATCTTCACTAACTCCATATCAGAGAGAGGACTGATCTCCAAAATATATAAAGAACTCAGCAATAATCCAATTAAAAATGGGGTACAGATCTGAACAGAGAATTCTCAACAGAAGATTCTCAAATGGCTAAAAGACACTAAAGGAACTGCTTAACATCCTTAGCCAGTAGGGAAACAAAAGTCAAAATGACTTCTAGAAACCATCTTACACCAGTCAGAATGGCGAAGATCAAAAACACCAATGATAGCTTATGCTGGAGAGGATGTGGAGTAAGAGGGACACTCCTCCATTGCTGTGGGAGTGCAAACTTGTACAGTTACTTTAGAAATCAGTATGGTGGTCTCTCAGAAAATTGGGAATCAACCTACCTCAGGACCCAGCAATACTAATCTTGGGCAAACACCCAAAGGATGCTCAATCACACCACATGGACATTTGCTCATCTATGCTCATAGCAGCATTATTTATAGTAGCCAAAACATGGAAACAGATGCCCCTCAACCGAAGAATGGATAAAGAAATTGTGATACATTTACATAATGGAATACGACTCAGCAGTAAAAAACAAAACAATGACATCTTGAAATTTGCATGCAAACGATGGAACTAGAAAAAAAAAATTCTGAGTGAGGTAACCCGGACCCAGATAGACAAACACAGTGTGTACTCACTCTAAGTGGATATTAGATGTAAAGCAAAGGATAACCAGCCTACAGTCCACAACCCCAGAAAAGCTAGGTAGCAAGGAGAACCCTAAAGGGAAACATACATGGATCCCCCTGGGGAGGGGAAATAAACAAGATATCATGAGAAAACTAGGAGTGTGGGGGTGGAGGGAGAAGGGAGAACAGATGGGAGGAGGAAGGGAGAAAGAGAGGAGGAAAGAGAACATGAGGGAATGGGATGGTCAAGATGGGGTAAGGACAGAGAGGGAGAGCAAGGAAAGAGATATCTTGATTGAGGGAGCCACTATGGGGCTAACAAGAAACCTGGCACTAGGGAAATTCCCAGGAATCCACAAGGATGACCCCCAGCTAAGACCCTAAGCAATAGTGGAGAGAGTGCCCAAACTGGCCTTGCCCTGTAGTCAGACTGATGACTACCTTGCCATCATAGAACCTTCCTCCAGCAATTGATGGAAGCAGATGCAGAGATCCTCAGAAAAGTACTGGGCTGAGCTCCCAAAGACCAGTCAAAGAAAGGGAGGAGCAATAATATGGCAAAGGGGTCAAGATCATGATGGGGATACCCAGTGAAACAGCTTACCTGAGCTAGTGGGAACTCATTGACTCTGGACTGACAGCGGAATAACCAGCATAGGACCAAACTAGGCCCTGTGAATGTGGGTGACAGTTATAAGGCTGGGGTAGACTGTGCAGCCATTGGCAGTGGGACCAGGATTTATCCCTACTGCTTGAAACTGGCTTTTTGAAGTCTATTCTCTTTGGAGGGATATCTTGCTCAGCCTAGATATGGGGGGAGGGCACTGGTCCTGCCTCAAAGTGTACTAGACTTTGTTGATTCCCCATGGGAAGCCTTACCCTCTCTGAGGAGTGGATGTGGGGGGTGGGAGAGGGAGTATGGGGAAGATGGAGGGAGTGGGAACTGGGATTGGTATGTAAAACAAGGAAAGATCATATTTTAGAAAATAATTAAAAGCTTTTTAAAAAGCATTGCATACAGCTGGGCGTTGGTGGCGCACGCCTTTAATCCCAGCACTCGGGAGGCAGAGGCAGGCGGATCTTTGTGAGTTCGAGACCAGCCTGATCTACAAGAGCTAGTTCCAGCGCAGGCTCCAAAGCCACAGAAAAACTCTGTCTCAAAAAAACCAAAATAATAATAAAAAAATGCCGGGCGGTGGTGGCGCACGCCTTTAATCCCAGCACTCGGGAGGCAGAGGCAGGCGGATCTTTGTGAGTTCGAGACCAGCCTGGCCTACAAAAGCTAGTTCCAGCGAAGGTTCCAAAGCCACAGAGAAACCCTGTCTCAAAAAACAAACAAACAAAAAAAGCATTGCATGCAATACTCACAGAATACAAGTAAGTTACATTTTTAATCAGACTGATACATAATGACCTGGAAATTTGGTTGTAACAAGTTAAAAGGTAAAATCAAGTTGCAGTATAATGATTTTTTACATTAGGATCATTTAGACAAGTATTTGGTAGTACACTCTATATAGGGGAGGAGAAAATTAAGTCATGATATACCACTAAACATGAATTAGCATGGTTAGAATGAAAAAAAAAGGTCCTGAGCTGTCGACATGCCTTGGTATACAAAAGCACATGCTGCATAAGCCTGACAACACACATTCAATCAGAGCTGACATGTGGAAGGAGAATGAACTTCTAGTTGTCCTCTGCCTCTGCATACATGCCATGGCATGCACATGTGCACACCGTACAATGACAATATAAAAGTTAAAGTGTACAAATAAGCCCAGCAGTAACTTCATCAAATGCTGGCAAATACTGAGAGTAACTGGAACACTCCTTTACTGATGGTGAAATAAAATGAAGAGCGTTTAGCAGTGCCTAACAGAATCCTGTTTCCAGCTGATGTGAAAACTCCACCCAACGTGTGCCCATGAACCCAGCATTGCTTATGACGACACAAAGCCCGGGCAGCCACTATGTCACTGCTTATGTCATTGCTTATGACGACACAAAGCCAGTACAGCCGCGGGTCACTGTTTATGCCATTGCTTATGACGACACAAAGCCAGGGCAGCCACGATGTCACTGCTTATGTCATTGCTTGTGACGACACAAAGCCAGTGCAGCCGCGGTGTCACATCGTACTAGGAATGCTGTTTTGTGACCAAAATGAAAGAGCTGTCCATCTGAGCAATATGGGTAAATCCTACAAGAGAGCTGTCTCTGATCTCTACATGTGTTCTGGGATTGTGAGAAGTGGGAATTCTAGTCTAAGGAAGCTATATATCATATGAATACATTTATAGACTTTCTGGAAAAAAACAAAAACTACGTGGACATAAAAGTGGCCAGTTTCTGCCAGGGTTTTCAGGACAGGGAGTTGAGTTACAACACAGATTATTTTCAGGACCAGGAAACTATTTTGTCTCTTAGCACCATGGTAAATCTGTGTCATCTACTTATTAAGAACCATGGATTGTCTTAACATAAAAGAATATCTACTAACGGTTTTTAAAATCCAAGATTTTTAAAAATTCAACCAAGAAGGGGATGGGTTGCAGCACAGACCTCATGCTATGGCAAAGGAATTTACTGCAGTACAAAAGCAGGACAGAGCCTCAGCAAGGAGACGGTGAGAAAGTCACAAATACCTCTGGAAATGTATGGAAATTGTGAGAGGAAAAGAACTAGCCAGGGCTGGAGAGATGGCTCAGAAGTTAAGAGTATTGCCTGCTCTTCCAAAGGTCCTGAGTTCAATTCCCAGCAACCACATGGTGGCTCACAACCATCTGTAATGGAGTTTGGTGCCCTCTTCTGGCCTGCAGACATACAGACAGAATATTGTCTACATAATAAATAAATAAATATTTAAAAAAAAAGAACTAGCCATACATATGAGGTTGTGTTTCTCACGGAGGTCAAGTTAGCAGTCCTAATATAGTTCACGTACACCGAGATAGGAAATACTGGTGAAGAGATGTAGCAGCAACAGAGACTATGGACTAGGAAGTTCCAGGTAAACAGGAAGAAGTGGACCATGTCTGCATTAGTCTGGGGAATTCCTGGTAAGCTTAATAGAACAGTCCCACCTTACTGTAAGGATGTGTTTCAAGGTTCCTCAGTGAATGCCTGAAACCATGCACAGTAACAACTACAGATGCCTACTGCTCTTTTTAATGCATACACATTTACTATAGACTACTGTAAAAAAATAGGCAGAATAAAAGATTAACAATAGCTAATAAAATATAACTTAACAATATACTGCTAATAGTTAAGTAGCTGTCTCAAAATATCTTCTTATATTCGATCTACTATGTGAGATGGTACAATGCCTACATGATTAAATGAAGTAAGGTGAAGGACACAGGAACTGTGATATAGTCATTAGGCTGCTACACAAAGGTACACAAGTATTGCTATATAACTGAACACAAGCATTGTGACAGCCTATGAATAGTGACTAATGAGTGGGTAGCATTCACAGCATGGGTACACTGGACAAAGGGATGACTCATGTCCAGGGCAGGAGAGAGTGGAAGGGTGTAAGACTGCATGTCACTCAGAATGGCATGCAATTTACAGCTTACAAATATTTTATTTCTGGAATTTTCCACTTCATATTTTCAAACTATGGTTAACTAGATAACTGAAGGCATGGAAAGCAAAACCACAAATAAGAGGGGATCATTACAATACAGGCATTACGCTTATATAAGTTAGTATGTATGCATATATTTTATAACTCTGCAGACAGTTACCTGAAAGCAGTGAAACTGTGATGAACACATCAGAGCAAACCTGGTTTCTAATACCATTCTCCAACAAAGGGACCCTTGTTGAGATGACTCGTTTTAGGGCTAGAGCAGAGAATATTCGCGATGAGCCCAGATCATCTTGTAGTGCTACAAAGAAGAAAAGGGCTCAAAACTCTAGCAGACAAGAATGTCAAAGGAATGGAGGCCAAATAAGAGCACTCCTGATGGCAAGGCTGCACAGGCCAGGGACAGAATAGCAGTGCAACACTGTCATCACTGGACAGCAGCCACAGCCCCTCACACACACAGGAATAAAGGCAGGCCACTCTGCATTTTTTCAACTTTAGATAACATAAAATTATGTCATTGTGCAGTTATATTTTTCCAAAGGATGAGAACAGCACATGCACAAACACAGATCAAATGGAACATACACAAACTAGTACATGTTCAGAGAGAAAAAGACCACGTTACAGGCACACATAAACCAATTCAATCTTATAAATTACTCGAGCCCTTAATAGGCACTACAAAAATCATGAGTGGAAGTCAGAAGATAAACTCAAGTATAGTTCCTTGCCTTCTACCTCATTTGATACAGTCTTCTGTTTACTGCTAAATTATGCCAGATTAGCCAATCTGTGAGCTACCATGATTTGCTTGTCTCCACTTCCCCTTCTGCTGTAGGAGCACCAAGATTACTAAAGTCCTTTACCTACAAAGTGTTGGAGAATACAATTTTAACATGTGTGACTTTTAATTATGCTGCATTTGTTTGACTCTGTGAAGCTGTGATTCTTTGCCTTAAAACACCTGATGGTCCTAATAAAGTGCTGAATGACCAAAAGCAAAGCAGGAGCAAGGACAGGTGGGGTTGGCAGGTAGAGAGTATAAATGGAAGGAGAAATCTAAAAAAGGGGAGCAAGGGAGCAAGGAGAGGAGGACAATAGAGGCCAGCCACCCAGCCACCCAGCCACCCAGCCACCCAGCCACCCAGCCACCCAGCCAGCCGTGGAGTAAGAGTGAAGTAAGATATACAGAAGTAAGAAAAGGGAAAAACACAGAAGCAAAAGATAGATGGGCTAATTTAATTTAAGAAAAACTGGCTAGTAACAAGCCAAGCTAAGGCTGGGTGACTGTAAGAAAGACTAAGACTCCGAAGGAGTGACTTATTTGGGAGCTGGGTGGTACCACCCCCCAAAAGCCAAAAGAATAAAAAAAAACTTACAACAATAAAGCCATCTCTTCAATCTTTCATTTTAATTTACACAATAAAAGAATATTTTATCCTGCAATTTGATATCACCTAGAAAACCTAATTTTCTAAAAGTAAACATTTAGAAGTCTAAATTTTAATATAGAAAAAATAATTCAATTTTATTTTTGTGTTCATTAACTTGAGGAGTTTATCTGTCAAGAAGGTCTACACGATTTAATAATAATCACTAAGAAAACAGAAATGGGAGGTATGGGCTAAAAGTACAATTATCCCTCATATGTTTATACCAATTTAAATCATTATGGCCATACACTTTAAAATTCCACAAATCATAAGTAGCATTCTGCTTTCCATATTTTGAACCCCATAATCATTTGCATCAGATAAGAGAGAAGGCTCTAAATGAGAATACTTTTCCCATGTGCATCAGGAACGAGCATGGAGAGCACAGAAGCGAGACCCTCCCCTGAGGCCCTTAGTGTCTCTTTTTAAAAAGCTTCTGCACACAGGAAAGCAAATACAGAACTCCAGTTGGCGCTTCTGTACAGTCCTTGCCTAGCACAGTCAGGCAGGCTAAGATGGTGGTGTGATAGAACTTTTACAAGCTAGACTCTCATGACTGAAACTTACTTAGCTACCGGATAGAAAGACAGCAGCCCGCTAATAGTGCTCAATAGGACATAGAGAAGGTAGGCTTGTTCAAATAGGCCACTGACTCAAAGAACCAGAAAAAAGAGAAGCATTCAGGAAATGACAACAGTAATGATAAATTATCTAATTAGGACAATCAGCATATAGAAAACCTCATGTAAGAGGAGTTGTGAAAGGTATGTGCTGGTATTTAGTATATATATTATATTATAGTGCATAGTACTATACTACTAAGACGTACTATTATGCTAAAATATGAAAAATCAATGTACAATAGTAAAAAAATCTAGAATTCAAAGTAAGTCAAATATAAAATTCTATATATAGGAGGTAAACATACATGTGCACAGGAAAGGGCCTTGTCATGCAAAGGCTTGGAGCTGAGCAGCAGCCAATCTGCAGTAACCATAAACTCAGGCCCAAGACCTGCAATCTGGCCACAGCAGGGGCTGGACAGGCAGGAAACACCTGAGAGCTGCCAAAGCTTGAAAATGGCAGGTAGGGCCATTTTTCTTCATTTGCTCTGGCTGCGGAGCTTGGCCCTGCCCTGTGTCACCTCTAAGTCATGGTACCCAGTCTGGGGCTGAACCCTCAGATGCCAAAGACACTATGGAGCTAACTATATAGAAGCAGGCAGGCTCCCCTACCTTTACTCTTCAGAAGGGTGCTGCCTGCTTAAATAATTTAGACCAGGTTCAGAGCTGACATCTCAGGGCAGCGGTCAGGACTGCTGTTTTTCACCTGTGAATTTAACTTTTGTGTTTTTTAAGTCACGACTCTGACACAAAATTACTTAACGTTTGGAAAAGCCAGTTCTCCTTTTAAATGTAGCTTACTAATTCACACAGATGAAGGAACAACCTGTAGCTTGTAACCAAGCCTGTTGGTTACTATGGAAATGGGGCAGTCTGACACTACCTCATGCTCAACACCTGTGCTCAACAAACCACTCAGGAAATCACAAAAAAAAAAAAATGAGGTAAGATGATTGAAATAATTTATTAAAGTTAGTTTAGTCCCCTTTCTTCAAAGGCTCATGATGGCCTGGATATCTGTAGATATTCAAAGACCATCCATTAGATAGGTTAAAATATTTAGTGGCTGGGAGTATGGCTCACTGACAGAGTACTTGTCTAACAGGCCCCAGGCCCTGGATTTGGTTCTTAGCGTGGAGGTGTGGTAAAGAAAAGAATAATATATTCTACGTATACACATCCAATTTGCATAATGAGAGTAGTAGATTAAAAACTGCAAGAAATCAATGTTTTAGAGTGTGCTCTTGTACTAGGCCCACTAGGCCAGGCCCAGCCCAAATGGTCACTTACACTAGATGTTAGGTTACCAAAAAAAAAAAAAAAAAAAAAAAAAAACACTTGTAAAGAACCAGTCTTCCAAACAGGAGGTTAACAGCAGCCAATCAGAAGGCATTTGGTTTGTCTGAAATGACAGCTACCACCAATCTGGGTTTGACTCCTTGCTTTTCTTTTTCTACCTATAAAGCCCACCTCTTCCTAGCTTTACCTATAGGAGCACCTCTTAAATAAACAGGAGGCTTCCAGATTCAAGGATGTCTAGCAGAACCAACTACATCTGCAAGAAAACTCCGGTGCTGACTATATTTCTGACTAAGTCTTCCTTCAGGGACGCTGCCAACAGACTTGTGCTATCCTGGGACTAGAAAAGTGGAAATGGAACAGGAATTAGTGAAAGAAAAACAGCGGAGGCTTTTGGTCCTGGGTCAGCAGTTTAGGTTTCTGAATTTGTCCTGTGCAGTAACTTATTAACAGGATTCTTCTAGTCCCAGTTCTAGCAACAAAACTGCTGGAATCATGTGAGCAAAGAACATACTTATTTACCATATATCATCAGACTAAAAATACGTCACAAAACATAATACACAGGCTGGCAAGATGGCTCAGTGGTGTAAGAGTGGTTGCCCCTGAAGCCTGCTGATCTAAGTTCCACCCCTTTCGATGTGGGGGCAGGTTTGGGTTTGGAAAAAGGGTTGAAATGTGCTTTTAATGTTTTTAAAAGAACAGTGATTTGAAGTTTATCTTCAGAATAATTTTCAAATTTTTTTCCAGATTTGGAATTGTGATATTCAAGCTCATCTCTGAGAATTTTCTAAATTTTTTTGGACATGAATAACTTATGTGGTATGAATGACGTCACTAAGATAAAGCAATATAAAGACCATGACGTCATCTTATTAGACTGGTGGTCTTATGGGTAAACTGTGGTTTTCAAACTCTTCTTCGTAGGATCTGTGATTCACAGTGACTTTACAATAAATACCTTGAGCCTGTTTTTTTTTTTTTTTTCAAAATATATTCAGTAGCACTCAAGGGAGATCGTGTAAAAAGTGAGAAAGCAAATTCAAATTGTCAGGATTTTCTTCAAAAGGAGAGCTATTACAGTGCTCTACCATAACCCTTGGGTTGCACAAACGAAGGATTTTCTTCTGAAGAAACCCATCCTCTTGAAGAGAAAATAGAAGTGGTGCTTAAGATGGGAAATTTGAGTCTCCAGGACACACAACCCTGTGAAAGCATTGGGATCGGGTGAGGAATTAGTTATTGCTAAAATGGACTATGGGTTACCAAACGGGAATCGTCTATGAGATTTCAGGCAAATTCCAGGCTGGTCCTAAGTTTTCAGTAATGCCTGGGTATCCATGCTTTTTTAAAAGGTCACAGGTGCTTGGCTACAGCCGCACAGGGGAATCTAGAAACCACATGATGCTGGGTGAGCGGTTTGGGGGCATACATTCGTGTTTAAATCCTATTTCTTTCAGTTAATAGCTCTGATAGTGGCAAGTCACCCAAGCCTTCCATTCTCCCAGAAAAACGAAAACAAAAACTAGAATGACACTTTGTTGTTAAAAAAGATTGTGATGAGTGCAGGGTGGGGGTGGGGAGTGGGTATGCGTGGATGTCTACATGGACACACAATTTTAAAATGCCCACGATAATAGCTTCTCAGGCCCTTTCAGCTCTAAGTCAATAAATGATAGTTCGTGTTCATTAGCATAGACAGCACTTGCAGAATATTTGACCAGCTATGTCCCCAAGGTACTGTTTCTCAACCCCCCCCCGCCACCCCCCCCCCCGCCCGGGCCTTTCTTTATTATATTTTCTTTTCCATTAAAATTTAATACCACAGGTGCTGTGCATCTATGCTGTGGTCCTCTGAAAGGCCACAAACCCTGCGTTATATAAGACTTCACACACACACACACACACACACACACACACACACACACACACACACTAAAACAGGGACATCATTATCAATGTTGAGAATGCACGTCAGAGAGAAAACTGACTTGGACAAGGTCAAGTGACTCATTTACTAACAGAATTAGGTCTGAATTAGGGATCACAAAGTGGTCGTCTGATACCAGCTTGTGACTGTCTTGCTTGGTGTATTTTTTTTTTTTAATGAAAATTAGTTACGGATACTTGCTAATCAATAGATTTTCAACTAAAACACCCAGGCATCCCGCTGCTCACGAGACAACGGAGCGTCACCCCACTGAGCAGGACGGAGGGCGCCCTCAGCCCGGTGGCCCCGGACCCCGCCCCGCCCCTAGGGATGCGCCTACAACACGCCTCCCTCCATCACCCGCCGCCTTAGGACAACCGTCTGGGGGCCGCTCGGCGGGCGCCTAACTCGCTGCAGGTTCCGAACCTCTTGGCACGCTCGCTCTCCGGCTTCGGAGCCCAGGAGCCAGCCGGTCGGTCTCGCACGTCTAGAGCCGGGCCCGGCCTCCCCGCCGCGCCTCTAACAGCGGGACAGACTCCCCGCCGGGCGCGCCACACAACGTCTCCCTCCGGCGCGCACACGGGCCACTCGGCGGCCAGGCATCCGATGACGCCGCGTCGCCGGCGCGGCCTTGCGCGCGCCCGGCCCGCCAGCCAATAGCCGGAGCCACTCTGTGCATGTGACACGGTCCAGCCAGTGGAGAGTCGAGACGGCCCGTGACGCGCGGGATGGCTCCTAGGGGTTTCGAACCTGGGCGCGCGACTGGGAGGCCCGTATGGGGCTGTGTGGTCTCGCGGTCCGCCTAGGCCTGTGGGCGGAGGGTCTTAAGGGGGAGCGGCCTGCAACATAGGGGCAGCGACTCCCCATAGCGCCATGCGGAGTCGCAGGTGAGGAAGGAGGAACGAGGACAGCCCTGGGGCTTCGCAGACAGAGCCACGTGTTCCGTCGCAGCTCCCAGCGAAGAAAAGCCTGTATTATGCATCTGATGTCTTTAATGTGCAAAATAAATATAGTGGAAGTATTGTCTTGCACAATGACAGTTTAAATGTCTGCTCTAGTACTGTACTAATAGGGAAAGTTGAATTATGTAGAGGCACAGAGAGAGAGAGGCGCAAGCAAAGGCTGTCACAAGAAATGGTTTTCATAGCTATCTGGTGAAATAGCCATGCCTGCAATGATCCACTCTGTTAAAGAAAGAATGTCCTGATTGCTACAGTTTCTGCTCCTGTAAACACGCTTTTAACTACAGTGGAAATCTCCCCTCGGTTGTCGTGAAACAGCGACCCTCTGCAAATGGTCACTTAGGCAACGATGTAAAGCCACCAGTGCTGTATCAGTTGAATGATCAGTGCTGAAAGCTCATATATACTACGGGAAACTGAGTTTCTCTAGAACATTCTCCTGACCGGATCGGCTAGCCTAAAAAAAGATGAGTTTTCCTACTTTGAAAGAGCTGTTTGGTTCTTGACTGGTCAATTTGGCATTACACCAGAGTTGGCTCTACCCAAGGATCCAAATGTTCTGCCTTGTCATCCTTCAAAAATTACTCTTCCCTTACCCTCTCTGGGGAGTGGATGGGAGTTGGGGTGTGGGGAAGGTGGGGGAGCAGACAGAAGAGAGGGAGTGGGAAGTGGGATAGGTATTCAAAATGAGAAAAGATTATTTAAAAAAATAAACTAAAAAAAAAAGTTTTAAAAAGTTAGGCTTCCTTCCAATTTGTGTCATGCATTAACATGGTAGATGGAGCATCAATGACCATGCCCTTATTATAATAAACAAGGACTTTGCTAAAAGCCCACCTGATAACTTAACCATATTAGAGATCTCATATACTCAGACTCAGTCACACGGCCTCGTGTAGTTGAGAAATACCTTCACTAGGCCCTTTACTGTGCTGAAGGAAATCCCATACCCAAAGAGGGAGGGATGAATCTGGATAGGCATCTGGCAGCTTCTGCTCCATCTTTGGTGTCAAATTCTGCAAGTAGTCCTATTAACTCATACAGCTCAGTAGAAATCAGTCTTTCTAGTGCAGACCAGTTTGTTGGCAAGTGTATGCTCTGTGGTACCCTGTGCTAGCTACATTTTACATACATTTTTCTTTACATACATTTTCCTATTTCATGCCATCACTGGGTTTGTGGAGCACATGACACTGGTGGATGTGAATGGTGACAAACTAGAATGTAGAGCGCTTTAGGTATACAAAATGACTGGTCTGCTTTGAATTAGCTGTACAGTGTTGCAAACACATAAGCCTAAGGAATATAATTCTGTATACACAGTTAACAAAGTCCACTATGTCTAAAGTTAACAAGAATCAACAACACCAGGCAATAGTGCCACACACCTTCAGTCCCAGCACTTGGGAGGCAGAGACAGGCAGATCCCCAACAGTTCAAGGCCAGCCTGGTCTACAGAGTGAGTTCTAGGACAGCCAGACTACACAGAGAAGCCCTGTCTTGAAAAACAAAACAAAATATCAACAAACAGCATAAGGGAAAAAAATCACCTTGTAGCCTAGGAAACAGGTCCTATATAAATATATAATACAAAAAAGATTTTCACATTAAATTATCAATGCAGTGTTTGGAAAAACAAACATTTTTGGTCAAATGGAAAGTGAGAATTGAAACTGACTTGGTATTTCTTATTATTATCCAAGGTCATGAATAGTGCCTATGTTTAGGGTTTTTAAGAAGAAACAGGAGTGTAGGAGACAGGGAGGGTAAAAGGGGAAAGAGGGAAGGAAGGAAGGGGAGTGGGAAAAAAGTATAACTCAATAAAAACAAAAAGGAAGCAGGACTGCTTTTAACCTTTAATAAACAATGCCTTACATATTTATGATACATTAGAAAATCAATAATTAGCCTTTGAGAAGACCAACAAGTATACAGATAATATGAAGATGTAGAGATTATTTGTATATGAGTTGTATAGATGAGAAAGGATCTATTTGAGAGAGGAAGAAGAGAGACTTGTCGGAGAACTTGCTAGGGAACAATAACAGCTAAATCTCCATGCAGACTTGAAAGGATCTAGTTAGGAAGAAGATGGTAGTCCAAGTCCCGAGCTGAGGTATTACCAAAGGGTAGCATATATGATCATGGATGTAAAGAAGAGCACAGGAGAGCAAACGGAGGGGGCAGGCAGTATGCTGTCACAACATTTGTACATTGGCCACTAGCATCCATTCTCTCTCTCTCCCTTGCTTTTGGGAGGATTCTTGTGTGCAGGCTTATGTGACAATGTGATGTCCTGTGCCCCTGGCCGATGGATGGGTAAATGACCAGGTCGGCAATCACGTTATTTGCTAGAATAAGAGAAAACATTGGGATAGGAGATGAGAAGTGTTTAAATGTGCTGTGTGTAGCAGCAATTTTCTTACAAATCGAAGCATCCTAGATGGAGGTTTATAAAGACCCAGTTTATAAATACCTGAAAATTCTTAAGAGGTTCCTGAAACTTACAGGACCCACAAGGACCCTCATGATTCTATAAGCAGTAAGGACTACTGGCAAGAATAAACTTTCTGCTCTTTAGAGTTGACTGCAAACATGCCAGGTACTTTGCTGGAATTAAAGGTGTGTGCCACCACCCAGCAATTTTATTTTTAAAGCTTACCTTGGGATAATATCTACTGAGATTTTATATTCCAGTGGAAAAAAAAATGCCCTTCAGTATATAGTATTTCTCAGTATGTAATTGTTACTGAGCTTCTGTAAATGCCATCTCAATGTAGTTTTATGTCATTGAACAGAAACCAAAATAAAATAAACTTCTAATATCAAAGCAATAAAAAGTTTTCCTTGCCAGGCAGTGGTGGCACATGGTTTTAATTCCAGCACACAGGATGCAGAGGCAAGCAGAACTCTGAGTTCAAGGCCAGCCCGGTCTACAGAGTGAGTTCCAGGACAGTTGGAGCTACACAGAGAGCCCTGTCTCAAACAAAACAAAGCAAAAAAAAAAAAAAGTAAACAACAAAAAACATTTAAGTTGGGGTTTCTCACAGTTTCAGAGGTTTGGTTCATTATCATCATGGTGGGGAGCATGGTGGCTCATGAGCAGACATGGAGCTAGAGAAGTATCCAGCAGGAAGAGAGAGCCACTGGGCCTGGCTTGGGCTTTCAGTGGCACACTTCCTCCACAAGGAAGGCCACACCTCCTCATCTCATCTTGCCACTCCCTGATGAGCAAGCGTTTAAATATATGAGCCTATGGGGGCCGTTCTTTTTCAAACCACCATAGGCCCTCTCTGGAACTTTGCTTACTTTCTGCAACAGATCTTACTTCTTTTTCTGTCTATAACAAAAGCTCCTTTAAAACACCCTTCTGGTCTGTGAATTTCATTCTCTAAGTTTGAGAGCTCAGAACTCAGAGTCGGGGCCAGAGAGACAGCTCAGCGGTTAAGAACACTTACTGCTCTTACAGAAGACCTGAATTCAGCTCCTGGCACCCACATGGCAGCTCACAACCAACTGTAACTTCAGTTCCAAGGGATCTGCCACCTTCAGCCCTCCAAAGGCACTAGGCACACAGGTGGTACACATATATACATGCAGGCAAAACACTCATAAATAAACAGAAATTTCAATTTAAGAAATGAACTCGGGATCACTGGTTCAGTTGGTTTGTAAGACTGAGTATCCAGCACCCCAGCTCCTGAAGTAAGCCCACCCAAGATGAGACCATCTCTTCCCGTTGGAGGACACTCATTTCCCCTTGTTTCATTGATCCCTCTGCCTCTACTCTGGAGTGCTGGGATTACAGGCATCCATCACTGAGCCTGACTTTCAACCTTTGAGGCTTTTGCATTTTCTTAAGGACACCCCCTACTAAAACTACATGAACATGTTACAATCACAAAGTTTCTTCTAACATCTTCATGATGATTTTCATTTTTTTAACTTTTAAGATTATTGGTCAAGAAGTTGGTACACTTTTTACATCCTAATATTTAATCTAGCATTAATCCATTGATTAAGGTTTAGTGACTATAAGATGTGGGTCTTTGGGTTTTTTTTGTTTGTTTTGTTTTTTTGTTTTTTTTACCTATTTTCCTATTTATTTTATATGCATGGATGCTTTGCTTGCATGTATGTGTATGCACCATGTGTACACAGTGCCCCGAAGGCCGAAAGGGGACACTGGATTCCCTGGGACTGGGGTGACAGTTGGTCGTGAGCTGCCATGTTGCACTGAGACTTGAACCTCTGTCCACTGGAAGAGCAGTCAGTAGTCTTACCAACTTAGCCATCTCTCCAGCCCCCTTTTAGTGATTACAAATGGATTAACTCTAGAACTATTTTTAAAAATGCTAATGTTGGGCTGGCAAGATTGATCGATGGGTCAGAGTATCTCCTTCTGAGCCTGACAGTCTGAGTTTGATCCCAAAACCCACAAGGTGGAAGAAGACAGCTGACGCCTGATACACACACACACACACACACACACACACACTATGGTACATGCATACAAATACACATTCACATTTAATAAAATAAATGCCTTGCCACAGATTTGTGGGGAATGAGAACTGTGGGAGGTTTTCTTCATCTTGAGATTCTCTTAAGTAATTTTTTAAACCAGTCATGTCTTTCTGAGATTTTTATGGATGTGTTTAACTTCTACCATAAAAATGTTATCTCACAGGACTTCGTACAAAATTGTCAGAAGGCAATAAATTAGTCTTACTGACCAGGAGGAGATGCCCTTAACTAAGAGGCAAATGAGCTCCCACAATACAGTTAATTGCCTTCTAAATCAAATAGTGAGGCCCAGGGTACCCAAGCTTCTAATGAGAGAGAATAGCTCATCACTGCAAATGGACCACTGCAGAGGGAAGGCATAGGAGGTTAAGACAGCTCAGACTGGGCTGGTGTAGAGATCTCTTAAGTATGCTTTTCTACCCAGTGAATTCAGAGGAAAGATTCTGATCACCAGAGAGCGTGGGAGCTTCGGTGAGGTTGAAGTCTCTTGAAGAGCAAATATGTGAAGAAGGCATCAGATTCAAATGTCAGACTCACTGCCTGGGATTCCCAGTAGTTCCTCATGCCTACTTCAGTGTAGACTGCCAGTCAATATTCATTTCTTCCTGCTTTCTTCTGGCCCATCATTTTTGTCTACATCTCCATTATCCAGCACAGTGACTGACAGATAATAAATACCTTAAGAATGTTTTAGAAACGGTTTCATATTTAGCTTTCAATACTATACATGCTGAAGAAATGTGTAGGTATTTATCTAGGTATTGTATAGTTGTTGTTTTTTTACTCTTTTGGGGGCCCACCACCCAGCTCCCAAATAGATACATGAAGACTTATTCTTACTTATGAATGCCCGACCTTAGTTTGGCTTGTTTTTAGCTAACTTTTCTAACTTAAATTAACCCATTTCTCTTATTCTACATTTTGCCTCTGGGTTTTTAACTTTTATTTTATATGTCTTTCTTCCCTTCTTACTCCATGACTGGTTGTGTGACTGAGTGGCTGGCCCCTAGCGTTCTCTCCTTCTTTTCTAGCTCCTCCCTCTCTGCTCTCCCCTCAAGTCTAGATTTCTCCTCTATTTAGTCTCTCTGTCTGACAGCCCTGCCTATCCCTCTCTCCTGCCTAGCTATTGGCCGTTCAGCTCTTTATTAGACCAATCAGGTGTTTTAGGCAGGCAGACAAACACAGCTTTACAGGGTTAAACAAATACAACATAAAAAAATGCAATACATCTTTGCATCATTAAACAAATGTCTCATAGCAGGAATGATGTGTAACAAATCTTAAACTAATATTCCACAAGAGTATTGTATTAGTTGCTTGTTGCTATCACAAAATATCTGACGAAACAATTTTGAAAGGATTGTTTTGGCTCTCAGTTCTAGGCCTCAGTCCCTCCCCGTGTGGAAGTTGTGGCAGCAGAAGCTTTAGGGCGGTGTCTGCAGTCAAGAAACTGAGAGAACTGGCAGTGACTTTTTCTCCTTTTTATTCCACCTGGGACACCAGCCCATTCAGTGTTTCCATCCACATTCACAGTGATTCTTTTCTACTTCAACCAGCCTAATCTAAAAATTCTCTCAGACAAGCCCAGAAGTTTCTTCCCATGATGATTCTAAATCTCATCAAATTGAGTCAAGATGAACCACCACATGCTGTGGGACAATGGTCTTTTATCCTGTCACTTGTATTATTTTTAATAAAATGCTGATTGGCCAGTAGCCAGGCAGGAAGTACAGGCGGGATGATGGCGACCAGGCAGGAAGTAGAGACATGGCAACAAAAATTAGGGGAAGGGGAAAGCTCAGTCTTCAGCCATCACCCAGATGCAGAGAAAGCAAGATGTGACTGCCTTGCCGAATAAGGTACCGAGCCATGTGGCTAACACAGGCAGAAGTAATGAACCAATATGAAATGTAAGAATTAATTAATAAGAAAAGCCTGAGCTACTAGGCCAACCAGTTTATAATTGATGTAGGCCTCTGTGTGTTCCTTTGAAAGTGAACGACTGAAAGACCGGGTGGGACAGAAACCTTGGCCAACAACCACATATCATTGATCACAGCAGTCCACTTGTTAAATGTGTTCTGTGCTAAGCACATTGCACATTCCTTTGAGCTTCATGGTGGTCCTACAAAGTCTAACATTTTGTAAAGGGTTGCTTGTGTCTGTGTGCCTGCCAGTGTGTATATATCCATATGTACACCGGAAGAGGGCTGGAGTTAGGGGCTGCCTGGCATGGGCTCTGGCAACCAAACGCCAGTCTGGTCTCCTACAAGAAGAGCAAGGCCTCTTAATTGCCATGCTGTCTCTCTAGTTTACGTTTTATTCTCACCCTTTCTCCTTCCCTTCTCTGTTTCCCATTTCATTACTGTGTTGCCTAGGCTAACATGTAGCTCATGGGCTTACTTGATGCCCTGGCCTCAGCTTTCAGAGCAGCTGGAACTGTATGCAGCACCACGCTCATCATGTCCTTTTTTACACGTGAGCAGAAGCTTAGAGAGACAGAAGGACCCAAAGTGACATGGTTAATAAGTGGAGGAAATGAAGGGTTAAAACCCTGAACTGAGTGACTACGGTGTCCAAGTCAATTCTCAATATTCCATTATGGCCTCTTAAACGTCCACAGATCACCTAGCAGATCTTTAGTTACTGTATCATCATTAGCACACTCAGGGCATTTCAAGTGGATGTTTATCTTCTGAAGTGGACGAGACCCAGACCCAGACCCACAGATTGTGCAAGCTGGCATGAGCCAGAGGGAGCACATTAACCTCCTTGACTGCCATCAGTTCCCATCCCCAGAGAAGAAAGGCAGCAGACGGAGTGCTGCTCATTTCCTTAGTCATGTGGCTATTTCTGCATTTTATCCTGTTCCTATCCATCTTCTCATTGACACTTACAAGACCCCAAGAGATATTTACTCTTATCCTACAAATGAAACACCAACTTGGGGATTAATGAGTTGTCCAGCTGCAGAGAGAGCGAGAGATAAAGCTGATGCTACCCCCACCCCTGTAAGATTTCAGAGCCCTGTGTGGGAGGCAGGGTTCCGGCTCCTGAGATGTCCCACCCACCACTTCCATGCTTACATCCTACATAATCCTCGGGACTATGAATCCATTATCATTTCTACGGCAGTAAATGTGACACGGCACAATCAATGTTAAGAAAGAGAGAGTAGAGAGCTGGAGAGATGGCTCAGGGGTTAAGAGAATTGACTGCTCTCGCAGAGGACCCACGCTTCATCCCCAGCACCCGTATAGTGGCTCACACTCACTTGTAACTCCTGTTCAGGGGATCCAATGCCCTTTTCTGACCTCTACAGGGACCAGAGTCACAAGTGGCAAACAGGCAAAACATTTATACAATAAAAATAAGTAAAGATATATTTTGTAAATGAAAGAAGGGAAGGAATGAAGAAAGGAGGGAGGGAGGGAGGGAGGGAAGAAATTATCAGGGGAAGCCTGACATAATCATCTGAAACTTTCAAAGGTAGGGAGATCTCAGGCTGGATCGGAGGTTCAAAGAACAAAAGAGAGCCAGTTGCCGTTTTTGCCTTAGCCCTGAAGAGTTGAGAGCAATCCTTGCCTAAAACCCAACAAGAAAATAGGACCTTCATTCTCCAACTGGAAGGAAGCAAATCCTGCCAGTTAGCTTGGAAGCCTCCAGGCGGAAAGAGCCTCCCTGACATTTTGATTCACCTAAGTCAGACCTTGACGGAAGAACTGTGCGCTAGTGAATGATCACTGTTCTTGAGCGTCTAAATTTGAAATAACTGACGCACTCTAAGAAAACAATGTTCCTTGCTTTTCTTGTTAAATCTTAGGACTTGGAGCAAGTCTTTCTCTTTCTCTGGTTCTAGTTTTCACCAGATTTCTATATCATTTCTTAGGTCCTTTCTAGCTCAGTTGATACTGAGATGTGTGTGTGTGTGTGTGCACACACACACACACACACACACACACACACACACACGGGGAGGGTAGAGGATAACCTCAGTGACTGTTCCCCAGACACCATCTGCTATGGTGTTGTTGTTTTAAGACAAGATTTCTCACTGGCCAATTAGACTAGGCTGGCTGGCCAGTGATCCCCAGAGCTGCGCCTGTCACCACTTCTCCAGTGCTGATTTCACCAGTGTGCACCACCAGGTTGTTTTTGTTTGTTTGCCTTTAATGAGAGCCCTAGGGACCGAACTCAGGTTCCTCACACTGGCAGGCAAGCACTATACCAGCTCAGCTAACTCCCCAGGTCTAAGATTCTTAAAGGCGTTATGTTTTAGTCTCGGGGACCATAGCAGAAGAGGAGGCAGAAAGATTGTAAGAGCCAGAGGCTGGGGAGGACCAGAGCTGGAGTGTCTTCAGGACATAACAGAACTGCTACACTGATGAACTCACAGCTGTGCTCACTTACTCACGTTCAAGCCTGCGAACCTGCTAGCATGGAGTCGCACAGGGTTCGTGAGCCTCTACATCTCACTGAAGACCTACGACAGCTGACAGATTCTGGGGAGGGACAGTTCATCTTACTTACAGTTTGGTCGCTTATTGGTTGCCCATGCTTCAATGGGTGTCTCCATACCCAAGTGTATGTGGGCACCACAGATTGGATTTGATAAGTTGTTTAAAAAAAAAAAAGAGCATGAAGTTGGGTGGAGAGGAAAGTGGGAACAGATCAGGGCGGAGGAAGAGGGCAAAGTGAGATGAATATGATCACAGTGCATCATATGAACGTCTCAAAGAGCTAATAAGAATATCTTCAGTGCCCTTTTCTGCAAAGATTGAAAGAAAACAATGCACTGGGTGGTGGCGGTGCACACCTTTAATCCCAGCACTCAGGAGGCAGAGGCAGGTGGATCTCTGTGAGTTCAAGGCCATCCTGATTTACAAGAGCTAGTTCCAGGACAGGCACTAAAGCTACAGAGAAACCTTGTCTCAAAAAACCAAAACCAAAAACAAACAAACAAAAAATGCACCTGAAATTAATATGCAAATGAATAGTATATAACTGGATAGTGTCAGCAGATGGCCTCACGGGCTCTTGTTCGGTAGTTCCTGATCTTTCAGGATGCCCTGCTAAGGAGGGTGAGAATGAAGAATTTCTGATTCCTAACTCCTTGAGGGACAGCAACGGCTCTCCCAGGGAAGGCACAGTGGTGGGGAAGGAGGCTCCTAGATGTACCGAGGCCTCTGCCAGAGTGTGTGCAGGGTCTGTGTCCTTATAAACAGGGGTTGCAAAGTGACTGCGGAAGCCCAGAGGAGGGAGCGTGTGACATCAGAGGTTGTCACACTGGGGCTGGTTGAAGCTGAAGGGTTTGCCAGACCCTTGGCCTCAGAGCAATCCATGCAGTGAACAGCTATGGCTGTATGGGTCAACCCTCCTGATCCTAAATCCCATGGTGTTCAGTCCATGGAAACTTGTGGCAGGGAGAATGCTTCAAAACCACTGGGTGGTGAAGGGAGGGAGTATCTGCAGACAGCACTCCTCTGTACCAGACGCTGCCTCTAGTTTCAAGTCTGTCCAACCCGTACCTGGTCACCCTTTATGTAACCTTCCACACAGCCCCTCAAAAGGAGACGATGGTGGAGCTTTGCTTTCTGGGGTTAGGATTGTTACTGAAAAATCGATAATATATTGACTACACACTTATCGGGCTCTTGACTGTTGCTCCCACCTGCCACCCAACACAAGATCCTATTAGTCTCTCCTGAGGAGGCAGAATCACTTAGCCAAGGACTGGTGAGATGGCTCACATGGTAAAGGCATTGGTTGCCAAGTCTGTGAGCGTAATCCCTGTCCCCTGATAGGAGAGAGAGTCAACTCTGCAAGGTGTCCTCTAACCCCTACATACACCAAACAAACGAACAAACAACTGTGATTTAAAAAAAAACAAACTTTAAGGGGCCTGGTGAGATGGTTCATCTAATAGGAGTGCTTGCTCCCAAGGCTGGACCTGAGTTTGAACACCAGAGCCCACAAAGAGGAGAGAGAGAACTGACTCCCACAGGTTGACCTCTGACCTTCACACATGCACATTTTTTTAATTAGCTGCCAAATTTTTTTAAATTTAATTTTAATGCTAAGCCTGCTGGTGCACACTTTTAATCCTATCACTCCAGAGGCAAAGGCAGGCCAATTTCTGAGTTAGAGGCCAATCTGGTCTCTAGAACAAGTTCAAGGATAGTCAGGGCTACACAGAGAAATCCTGTCTCTAAGAAAGAAAGAAAAAATAATAGTAACATAAAAAATTGAAGTTGTCCCCAAATCTAAATGTAATGTGAGTTACAGAATCACGGGGCTAAACCAAGAATCACCAGGACATAGAGTCCTTGAGCACGGGAGCCTTGCTGTCCCCTCCCATCTGGACACTGTCTCAGAACTCAGTGCCACTCTCTCCGTGGCAAGTGCTTAGTATTGAGTGAAACTTAACTGAGAAAAGCTGATATTAACATCAAATGAAAAGAAACAGATTATAGTACAATCTTCCCGACGGGCTGTGCTCAGGCGAGAACACTTCCGGCTCTGTTTTTAAACAGAAGTCATTTGCGACCAGAGGACAACCACCAGGGGGAGACCCTGGTAGCTCTGGATGGCTGCTCCTAAATGATGGCTGTGCAGCGGTAACAGTTGGTATCAGGCAGGATGGAAGGATTGCTAATCTCCCAGCATTGCACCAGACGATGCACGCTTTACCAGAGCAAAGTGCTGGGGAAGATGCTTAAGCGGGGTAGTTGTTGTATGGTTTTTAATAGGATGAATTTCTTTTACCTCAAATCTTTTGAGTCTAGAAGAACCTTAGAGATTACTTATCTGCTGTGTAATCCATAATTACTCTATTCAACAAATGTGTGTTGAATATGCAGCTGCCCCGGCTTCACTCACTGGGCTGGCTGGTATGTTTGAACTACAAAAACTATCAATGTGGCTATTTATGAATTGAGAAGCCAGAAACCCAGTAAGTAGGGGCTGGAGAGATGGTTCAGTGATTAAGCGCACTGGCTACCCTTCCAGAGGTCCTGGGTTTGATTCCCAGCACCCACATGATGGCTCACAATTGTCTGAAACTCCAGTCTCAGGGATCTGACACCTTCTTCTGACCTCCGAGAGCACCGGACATGCAAAGTTGTGTGCACAAACACACATGTAGGCAAAACAACCATATACAGAAGATAAAATATAAATATTTTAATGAAAAAATCTCTTAAGTACAGCATAGTGGTTGGGTGTGGTAGCACATGCACTTTGGAGGCAGAGGTAGGTGAATCTCTGTGAGTTTGAGGTCAGCCTGGTCTACATAGTGCCAGAGCCATAATAGTGAGGCTCTGTCTCTCCATATACATGTTATGTATGTATTATATATGTGTATGTATATGTATATATAATAGCTGATGACTAGGTGTTATGTATGTATGTATTATATATGTGTATGTATATGTATATATAATAGCTGATGACTAGGTGTTCTGTCAGTGGACACGATGAGAACAAACCTAATCCGGGGGGTGAGATTCTCGGGGGAAATGGTATTCCAGGTGATAAAGTAAATGTGGGCTAGAAAGGGGATGGATAGAGGAAAGAGTGAGAAAGATCCCAGGCCAAAGGAATAACGACATTAATGTAGAATGTTCTTAAGAACTGGAGAAATCCAGGACCGAGTTCCTCAAAGGAGGATATTCCATCTGAACAACACAGAGCAGTGAGATTTCCTTCTTAAATCATTTTTTTCTGAGAACAGCACCATCTTGTGGCTGGTTCTGCCAGTGCACATGTTGCACCAACAGGCCTTAAGAGGCTATCTCAGCAGTGCAAAGTATTCGGTCAATACCATTGATCATCTGCCTCCTTAGGGACCCATATTGTAAGCAGCATATGTCAAAATGTATACTTTATTTCTTTTTCATAACTGTATTACCTTGGTTAATAAGCTGATATGGTTTCATTTAAAAGGAAATACACTGTTTTCACAGTTAACCTTGTAAATTCCCTTAGTCTCTCTTTTATAAAGGCGTAGTTGCTTCTGGCATTATTTCCTCTTCTAAAAATGAGCCTGGTAGCTGGGCAGTGGTGGTACACGCCTTTAATTCCAGTACTTGGGAGGCAGAGTCAGGCGGCTCTCTATGAATTCGAGAGTCTACAGTCTCCAAAGCTACACAGAGAAGCCCTGTCTTGAAAAAAACAAAACTAAATAAATAAATAAAATGAGCCCAGTAAGTAGGTACTTAAAGAATATTCCTTGCTTTGTCTTTTAATTAGAAAAAGCTGGCCTTATTAAAGTCTCTGGTCCCCTATTCATATTTTTGAGAATCCAAAGCAAATCCAAGCTAGACTAAGGAGTCGAACCCTAATCATGTTCAACCTTTATATCATAGAGACAGAGACTAAGATCCAAGAGAAGGGAAAGGGCCAACCTCTTTGATGTCAATTTGTATGCCAACATTTTGTGGTCATAATAAAGAAGCAATTAGAAAAGACAAAACTGGGTAATTTTGGGTGTGGGAAAGAGCCAAAAATGGCAAGACAAGAGTGGACACGAGGAAGAAAGCCATGTGATGGGCTTAGAGAGGCAGGCTAAGGTCTCCATCATAAAGGCCTCTGGACCACTTTTACTCTCTTGATCCCTATGCAGCCATGGGAAAACAGTAAAGAACAGAAGTTATTTAAAACCTGGAAATCCCAATGTTGCTGGGATTACAGATACTTTTTATATGTGTTCTGGGGATCTGAACTCAGGTTGCATGCTTGTGTGACAAGCAGTTCACTGATTAAGCCATCTCTCTGGCCCTTGGACATAAAGTATCTTTCATATATTTCATATATATTCATTGATAATGAATCAAATATTTCATATATTTCATATATATTCATTGATAATGAATCAATGATCTCAATAATATAATACTTTTATATTTATCCACCTGAGGTCTCCAGCACTCTAGAACACTATATTCGAGCCTGTTAGATACTTCTACCTATCCCACAGGTACCACCCAAGGCAGAGTGTAAACCGTTTCAACATTCTGGAGCTCAGTCCTTTAACCCCAGACTGCCTCTTCTAACTGAGTAGTACATTTAGCCACCGCTGTTGATCCCTTTCTTTTTTCAATGTTTTCTTTATTATTTATTATGTATACAGTATTCTGCCTGCATGTGTACCTGCAGGCCAGAAGAGGGCATCAGATCTCCTTACAGATGGTTGTGAGCCACTGTGTGGTTGCTGGGAATTGAACTCAGGACCTTTGAAAGAGCAGTCAGTGATCTTAACCACTGAGCCATCTCTCCAGCCCTCCCTTAATGTCATTAAAACCCTGCTGGTCATCTTCCTCTCTGCTTTCTGACCACCTGGCTTGCACATCAGAGCCATTTGAGTTAACATGGTCTTCCCCAGTTTTGTTCCAATTGCTCTGTCTCGGCCCCAGCTGAGGTCACTGTACCAGCCTGCGCAAGCCCTCTGCCTGGTCTTGATTGCTTCTAGTCTATCTAACACACAAGCAAACTTTCTAAATATGAGGCTGATCATGCCACACACCCTTCAGATGTTTTTCTTATTTCCCATAACAAGTCTAACCCCCTTAGGATGGTCTCCAGGGGCCTCGTGGTCTTGCTCCTGCACTCTTCCCAGCCCCACTTCCCTCAGTCCCTAAACCTAGTCCTACAAACTTTTGTCACTTTGTCAGACAAACCAAGGCCTCTCTTGCCATTGCCAGGCTCCTCTTTTGTCTAGATGTCCCTTTCCTTTGTACATCCTTCATGATGTCCCAGAGTTACCAGTTCTTCCAGAAAGTTGTTCCCTAGCCTGAGTTAAATGTCCATCCTGAAAGGATCATATTGCACTTTGCAGTTTATAATCTGCTTTTACTTCATAATGATTTAGTTTCTTCCAAAACGCTAGACGTATGTCCACTTCATAGATAAGGATCAGGGAAACTGACCTCCACGATCAGTTGGCTGGATGTCAAAGAGAAGAACCTCGGTACCTTTGTACCTATTGGAACCAAATCAGAGAGCAGACGGTGCCCACTCCCAAACAGTGGCATACTGCCACTGTCCAGAAACCATCCTTCTGTCTTTCACATCCCTACCCCTTCACTCTGATCTACCCTAGCAGGAAGCCACCTTTTGTAGTTCACCACTTCAGGCTGCAGAATTTATTTTTAAATGTTGAAAATGTCATTTTTTCCTGACATTTATGAAAGAGCTTCCAGAAATGAAAGCCAATTAGGCAATGACTTTGTTGATTAATTTATCACTTAATTAATGTGGAAAGGACACTTTGAAATAGTCAGATGAAAGACCTGGATAAGGGCAGTCAGAGCAGAACGCTTTCTTGGTGTTCCAGGATCTGGGGTGTGGGCCGTACAGAATAGAAACCCTGATTGAGTTGGCAGCAAGAGGTCTTGTGGAGAACAAAAACAGAGCTCACATCTGCCCCTTGGCCTGTGATACAGCAGAAATGATGATGGTTGATGCATTGGTGCCAAGTGGAACCATTGTGGGCCTCTGGCACTCACCAGGACAGTCACTGTCCTGAGCTTATGGAGCAGATAGTTTTTGGAAACTCTTTTGACCTGCTGCTGGATCTCCATAGGGGCTTAAATATGGAATGTGAGGTGGCCATGTGACCAAAGCTTTCTATCACCAAATGGCACTGTCTACCAACTTACTCATAATATTGGGGGGGGGTGTAGCAGCAATCTATCATCAAATAATGACATAGTTTCATTTCTATTGCTATGGAAAGATGCAAGCTTTATGATGGAAAGTAGTCTTGAGGAGAAAGGGTTGAATTTTAGCTCTCAGTTCCAGGTCATAATGCATCATTGCACGAAGTCAAGGCAAGAACCCAAAATCAGCTACTCATATCCACAGCCAAGAACAAAAAGAAATAAAAACATGCACATTTAGATTTCAGCTACCTTTCTCCACTTTTCTACAGTCCAAAGCCCCAAACCAAGGAATGATGCTGCCCACTTTCAGGCTGCGTCTTCACTTACTGCAATCAAGCCAATCCCCCACTGATGACAAGGGGCAACTAAAACCAACCATCACAACTCTAGTGGTGTATAGGAAGCCAGCCTGGCGATCTTGGAAGCAAAGTAGCTTAAGTGGGTGGGTTAGGCTTTTACCATACCAGCTGCCACTCAGCTGTCTTCTCTCCCCTGATGCGGGCCTTTAAGCCTGTCATTACAGCTGACTGAGGGAGAATTGTTTCACTGTCCACAAACGGATAGCTACAGCACTAGAGTCCACTCTTTCAAGGTTTTGTGCTTTGCTGTCTTCATTCACCTCCTCCAGGTCTTAGGCCCAAGTCTGGAGCCCTGCAAGGACTCTCCCACTGACCCCATCCCCAGGGCTTAGGCTCAAGCCTGGGGCCCTGCAAGGACTCTCCTGCTGATCCCAGCCCCAGCCCCAGCCCTTTGCTCTGTTCTTTCTTGTTTCCTTCCTTTCCTTTCTTTAGACTTCATTTCTCTTTCTCCCTCTCTTTTTTTTTCTAATCTGCTCATAAAAGCTTAGAGCATTGTTTTCAGATGTTTTTTCTTTTCCCAGAAAGTCATTCAATGCACTAAGCTCCTTCCTAAGCACTGCTTTGGGTATCCCTAACTTCATTTATGTACGTGTTTCGGTGTATGTATTTTGATGTGCTAAAGACTGAACCTAGGACCTCTCCATGCTCCATACCAGGCCTACACCTCCGTGCTCCACAAATTTTAATATATATTGTTTTCATTTTTTCATTATATATATATCTCTATATATATGTATATATATATATATATATATATATTGTCTAGTTTCCATTGTGCAGGAATTTTCCCAATACTTTTCTGTAGTTGGTTTATAATTTAATTTAGCTGTGGTCTGACACCATATTCTAAATGACTAAAAATTTTTAAAAATACTTTGACTCTTGGTTTTCTACACAGTATTTAGTCTACATGCACTCGAATACAATGCATGCATTGTTTTCGTTGAATAAATATTCTATAAATGTCAGTTTAGTCAAATTGGCTAGTAGTGGTGTTCAAATATGCACATGTATTGTGTGTATGTATAGGTATACATGTGTTTACATGGCTACATGTGCACACATATGCAAGTGGAGGCCAAGGTCAACCTCAGATAATATTGTTCCTTAGAACCACCCACCTTGGTGTGTTGTGTATGTGTGTGTGTGCGTGCACATGTGGTGTGTGTGCACATATCTGTGAAGATGTACATGAGTGCATAGACATACAGAAGATATAGGTTGATGTCAGATGCCTTTCTCTATCACTCTCCACCCTTTTTTTTAGGCAGTGTATTTCACTGAACATGAAGCTCACTGACTGAGAAGCTCATTGGCCAGTGAGCTCCAGGAATCCTCCTATTTCTCCCACTCCAACCCTCAGACTTCACATGCATGGTGCCCATGCTCAGCTTTTCTCCTGGGTGCTGGGGATCCAAATTCAGGCCCGTGTCAATCTTCATCAAGCTCCTTTTCTGACTAAGTCATCTCTCAGTTCAACCTTGGTTTATGTATGTATGCATGCACACACACACACACACACACACACATTGAGTTATACATTCTTCTCTGCTCCCCTCCCTGCCTTTCCTCTCCCCTTCAACCCTCTCCCAAGGCCCCCATGCTCCCAATTTACTCAAGAGATCTTGTCTTTTTATACTTCCCATGTATATTAGATCCATGTATGTCTCTCTTAGAGTACTCATTGTTGTCTAGGTTCTCTGGTATTGTAATTTGTAGGCTGGTTTTCTTTGCTTTATGTTTAAAAGCCACGTATGAGTGAGTACATATGATAATTGTCTTTCTGGGTCTGGGTTACCTCACCCAAAATGATGTTTTCTAGCTCTATTCATTTGCCTGCAAATTTCAAGATGTCATTATTTTTTTTTCTACCGTGTAGTACTCCATTGTGTAAATGTACCACATTTTCCTTATCCATTCTTCAGTCGAGGGGCATTAAGATTGTTTCCAGGTTCTGGCTATGACAAACAATGCTGCTATGAACATAGTTGAGCACATGTCCTTGTGGCACAATTGAGTATCCTTTGGGTATATACCCAAAAGTGGTTCTGCTAGGTCTTGAGGAAGGTTGTTTCCTAATTTTCTGAGAAATTGCCACACTGATATACAAAGGAGCTGTACCAGCTTGCACTCCCACCAGCAATGCAGAAGTGTTCCCTTTTCCCCACAGCCTTTCCAGCATAAGTCATCATCAGTGTTTTTGATCTTGGCCATTCTTACAGATGTAAGATGGAATCTCAGAGTTGTTTTGATTTGCATTTCTCTGATGACTAAGGATGTTGAGCATTTCCTTAAGTGTCTTTCAGCCATTTTAGATACCTCTGTTGAGAGTTCTCTGTTTAGGTCTGTACCCCATGTATTTTATTGGATTATTTGTTCTTTTGATGTCCAATTTCTTGAGTTCTTTGTATATTTTGGAGATCAGACCTCTGTCTGATGTGGGGTTAATGAAGATCTTTTCCCATTCTGTAGGCTGTCGTTGTGTCTTGTTGACCATGTCCTTTGCTTTACAGAAGCTTTTCAGTTTCAGGAGGTCCCATTTATTGTTTCTCTTGGTGTCTGTGCTACTGGGGTTCTATTCAGGAAGTGGTTTCCTGTGCCAATGCATTCAAGTGTACTTCCCACTTTCTCTTCTATGTGGTTTAGTGGGCTGGCTTTATATTGAGGTCTTTGATCCTTTTGGACTTGAGTTTTGTACATGGTGATAGATATGGATCAATTTTCATTTTTCTACATGTTGATAACCAGTTATGCCAGTACCAATTTTTAAATATGCTTTCTTTTTTCCATTTGATATTTTTGCTTATTTGTCAAAAATCGGGTGTTTGAAGGTGTGTGGATTAATATTTGGGTCTTTGATTCAGTTACATTGGTCCTCCTGTCTGTTTTTATGTCAATACCAGGCTGTTTTCAGTACTGTAGCTCTGTAGTAGAGTTTGAAGTCAGGGATTGTGATGCCTCCAGAAATTTTTTTTTATTGTACAGGATTGTTTTGGATATCCTGGTCAACCTTGGTTTTTGAGACAGGTCTTTCTCTAGGACCTGGAGTCCACTGATTAAGCTGGGCTGGCTGGATTGTCCATTCTCTTCCACTGAGCATGGGCCGCAGTGATTGGCTTTCTACATGAATGCAGCAAGCACTTTACCAGATGAATTCTTTCCAGCCCCGACATTCCATATGTTTACTGATCTGTATTTTCTTTTGACAAACCTGTTCTGTCAATTGATCTGAGCAGCTAAAGTTTAATCTCCAGTTACAAGGGACGTCTTTCTGTTTCTCTGCTTTGCTCTAGGATTTGTGTTGGATCTCTTTTTTTATTTTAACTACTAATGTATCTATGATTTCTATTCAACAGAGTTTGTCGTAGAAAGCATATAGTTGAGTTTTGCCTAACTATCTACGCAAATTTCTATTTTTGCCTTTTAGTGCAAGTGTTTAAACCATTTACATGTAATGTAATTCTGCGTGTGATGAGATTTGAGTCTCCTGTGTTTTTTTTTTAAAAAAAATCTTTTAAAGAGTTATTTTTCTTTTATGTGTATGGATGTTTTGCCTGCCTGCGAATCCATGCACTAAGTGTATGCAATACCCGTTAAGGCCAGAAGAGAGTGCTGGAACCTCTGGAACTGGATCTGATGGTTTTGAGCCAGCAAATGGATACAAGAGACCCAATCTAGTCCTTTGAAAGAACAGCAAGTGCTCTTAGCCACTGGACCATTTCTGCAGGAGCAAGTCTACTGAACTACTTCTAAAATGTGGGGTTTGATCCTTTTTTTGTTCTGTGTAGCATTTTGGACTGGATAGCTATTTTATAAATTAAGTTTTCTCCCCAACAAGTTCTGCTTGAGTCTTTTCGATATTTTCTACTTTACCTTGTAATATTTTTATTTATAGCCTTTACCATGCTTATAAGATTTTCATTAGTTGCTTTAGCGTTTCTATCTGCTAATTTTATTTCCTCTGCTATTTTTTAGTCTGTTTTCAATAACTGATTTTTCTTTTGTTGTCACTGTTGTTTGATCCAGTTACAGATTCTATTTTCTTGTTTCTCTGCATACCTGGTAATTTGCAACTGGATATTGGCTTTTTAAATTCCATTGAATTCGGTTCTAAACATTGTTATATTATTTAGAGACTATTCCAGGGGGCTGGCTATAGGTAGTTTATCTACAGAACAATTTGATTCTTTCAATGTTTGATGTGTCATAATTTTGTTGTTTGGTTATTTTGTTTATTTTTCAAGAAAAAGTTTCTCTGTATAGTCTTGGCTGTCATGGAACTCACTCTGTAGACCATGAACTAAGAGATCCACCTGCCTCTGCTTCTTAAGTGCTAGAATTAAAGGTGTGCACCACCACCACCTGGTGTTGTAATTAGAGGAGAGGTGTGTGTTGTGTTCCCCAGCCGCCAGCCGCTGGCCCGCTCAGCCGCTGGCCACCTGCACCCAAAATAACCACATGAGAACGGCATTCATTCAAACTCTGCCTGGCCTATTATCTCTAGCCTCTTCTTGGCTAGCCCTCACCTCAT
>JAQHUG010000247.1:1246710-1266184 GCA_028555095.1 Dicrostonyx torquatus | reverse complement strand
ACACACACACACACACACACACACACACACACACACACACACACACACACCATTTTTCCACTCCTGGCTCCTGGCAGCCACTACTCCATTGTTTCCAGAAGCTGGACTTTTTTAGATTCCACATGCTCAAACATTCTGGTTTTCCTTTTCCTAAGGAAAGACGTCCCCAATGACTCCAGTTCAGACAGAATGTGGCCAGTAGAGGGCGCGAGAACCCTGGAAGATGGGGGGTGGAGCCATGAGACCATTTTTGAGCACGATTTCCTGGAAAAACTCTTAGCTGTCTTCCCATTTATAAAACCCCGTTTTCTGTCATTTTCTTTCCCTTTGCCTAGTCCCTGCAAAAAAAAAAAATTGTCACTTGGCAGCTGCAACGGCTCAGGGCTTGGGAAACTCCCAGCAAGTCCAGGCCACAGCCCCCTGTCCATCCACATTTCAGCAGCTGGAGGGGATTTAGATGGAACTGAGGGAGATGGGAAAGGATGTGGTCTGGATGGGAGCACTCTCCCTAGTGATGGCCTTCCCCAGGATTGATGCTCCAGCTCTCTGGAGACTGTCGGGGCTGCCATGGAAGGGGATGAGCACCCTGTCAGAAGGAGTTGCAAGGATTTGGAAGGCAGAGTAAATAAATCCAAGGATTTTTGTAACAACTGATTGAGAAGATGACTGTGGAACTGGACTTGGTAGTGTATGCCTATAATCCCAGCACTTAGAAAGCAGGGGAGGAGGATCAAGAGTTTAAGGCTAACCTTGGCTACATATCATAGCCCTGCATGGGCTACATAAGACACAAACAGAGTGGGGAGGAAAGAAAAAGGTAAAAGGAGATATTGAGGGGTGCACTAGAGAGATTGCTCAGTGGTTAGGAACACTAACTGCTCTTGCAGAGGACCCTGGTTCAATTCCCAACACCCACATGGCAGCTCACAACTGTCTGTAACTCCAGTTTCAAGGGATCTGACACCCTCACACAGAGTATATAGAAGCAAAACACCAGTGCACATTAAATAATAATCATTTTAAAAAATAGGAGATATTGAGAGGCAGAGGTAGACGGATCTCTGTAAGTTCAAAGCCACCCTGGTCTACATAAGAAGACTCTAATTGCACCTCATTTAGTTCAGTGTTTGGGCATGGAATTCCCAGTAAGAGCATTTTAGATGCTGGAAATCCAGAGGGCAGGCAGAAGGGATAGCTTCTGTGACTCTGTAAAGGTGCCGCTGGACAAACAGGTGCTTTCCTGGGAGCGGGCAGAACAGCTAAACGATTTTGTAAAGCTAAAGGAACCCTCTGAACACAAGTGTGTGTGTTTTGCAATCAGAAGAATTTATTCTAGCCCAGGAATTGGTGAAAGGTGAGCCCCTGCCCAATTTCATAAGGCAGATAAGCCTAAAATAGATCTTACACTTTTCAGTGGTTGAAAAACATTCAAGGTGGGAATAATATTCATATGTGAAAATTGTGTCAAAGTCAAATTCCAGGGCACAAAAATGAAGTTGGACTGAAGCAGAGCTGAAGCCACTGGGTAGAGCCAGGCTTTGCAACAGATCATGTGACCTGAAAACCATAACATTTTGTTTGGTTTTGATTTTTACTTGTCTGGCTCCTTACAGTCAAAGGCTTTTGGTTCCTGTTGGAGGCTGTTAAGAGCCCGCAGGAAAGTCTTCAAGGGAGAACCCCCCCCCCACCATGGGGCCTGCGATGAGCACCTGTAATTTCAGAGCCAATCTCAGCAACATAGCAAGTTCATCTTCTAGGCCTGCCTGGGCTGTAGGAGACTTTCTCAAAAACCAAAATTAAACAAATGCCTGCCTCTTTCTGTTTTGTTTGTTGTTCACCTACTTGTATTGTTTGCTTTTTTTTTCATTTAGGGAAGCCATGGAATGGAATGAGGGGGTCTTAGGTGCCCAGTGAGGTCCCCATGGGCATTTGTGACATGTGATCAGTTAAGCCTGGCTTTTAAGACCATTCCTAGCACCATAGTGAATTTGAGGTCAGCCAGAGCTACATGAGACTCGGATATAGAGTATATAGAAGAGCAAGGTGTGAGAAGAGAGGACCCAGAAAAGCGGAGGGCCTGTGGAGGTACCACAACCACTGCCCTCGCTCCTGTCAGTTCAGAAAAACAGCCAGAAGGGCAGCCCCGATTCCGAGGGTAGGAGGAATTAAACCTGAGGAGTGGGGCGGCTTTACTTTCTCCACACCCCTGGGAGGACCCAAATCCCCGCCTGAGGCAAAAGCGTTGCAAGGACTGACGATGTCCTCCCAAGGTGTTCCTAGAAGGCAAGAGCTGCAAACTACTCCCCAGCCGGCTGCTCTCACCTGCACCCCATTTCCGGGCAAGACTATCTAGAGTGCTGTCAGGAAGGACCGCGCAAGCCATGGACTCCTCCAGCGAGGGCAAAGCAGCTAACGGGCACTTGGGCACTTGGCTAGGACCTCTCACCCTAGGACTGATTCCTCATGGTGCCCAGGCTGTAAGAAGATCCTACCCCATAAACAAGCTAGAGAACCTTGCGGGTACCCTGTGTGTTTAATCCTGCATTAGAAACCTTAAAGACTTCTGCACCCGGTGGCACAGGCCTTTGTGGCCTCCCCTAGTCTCGCAGTTAGAGAGAATGGGGAACCATGACTTGGCGATCCAGAGCTAAAGAAACAGAAAGGTACAAGGGATTGAGTACTAGAGTTGGGGAAATAAGACGGGGAGAAATGAATAGAAGAGAAAGAAAACAGAAAGGAAGAGAGTTAAAAGCCGGGCCGTTTTCCAGCAAGTCTTGCCTCCTCCGTCTTTGAGCCACCAACTCTTTGGGGCCTTTTCAGCAGCATACGTCTTTCGTGGAAGGCTACCCTGCGCTTTTGCGTCTAACCACCGCAACCAGAGCCTCTAGGATTTTGGCAGAACCCCGGGTGCGAGCGCAATGACGAAGCACCTGCCCACAGAGGGCTCAGAAGGTGCCTCGGGACAGTCGTCACGAAGTTGCCTCTCTATTCAGAAGGGACAAGAATTCTGCACTCCCCAGCCGGCACTCCATGGGGTTCAGACCTCTTCTGACCCGGGCATGGTCTCCCAGGTTCTGCCTTCGCTGCCTAGTGGAGTAGATGTGAGCTGCTCCTCTCCCAGCAGCTGCGGCCCACGCCACAGAAGACACGAAGTCGCAGAGTCAGCGACCGCTGCGTCTCAGTCTTGGCAGTGACCTGGTTCTTACCTCTACTCTGGGATCCGAGGTTGCACTGGAAGCCACTAAGGGCAGTCCTGGGTGTGAAACGAGGCAGGACCAGCAAAGGATGGTCAGGGACCTTGATCTATGAGAACCGTTTCCTCGGAGAGTCCTATAGACGTATCCTAACTTAAATTTCCAGAGGAAATCACACATTCTTAAACAACAAACCGTACAAAAAAAAAACCAATTTCAAAGGTCAAATCGAAAAGATTCAAAACGAAAGTCCTCACGGACATCGAACTAGCCACAGCGAAAAACAGTGCCGAGCCGGGCTTTCCAACGAAAAATCAACTTAGATGTAATCTGTGAGTGTGGGAACCGCGTAATTTTATATCCTCGACGGTTTTGTGTATTGAAGGCAAACTGATGACCTCTCTAGCAAAACGCAGGGCACGGTGTATAGCCTGCTCAGACCACGCGTTGCCCTCTAGGTCCAGGCGACTTCTGCCCAGCGCTGCCTATCTGAGGCTGAAGCCACCTCCCTCACCACCACTGCCACCGCTGGCAAGCCCGCCTGAAGTCAAGAGGCAGACTTAGAGCAAGAAAACGCCAAGAAACGAATTCCATTTGGGGACTGGGGGGGGGGTGTACTCCTGGAGAGAAAACTTACCCAGAGCGCGGCGAACTTAGGGAGGCTCAGAACTTGCTGTGCTCTGGGGAAGGTAATCGGAATTCCGCCAGGTGGTTGCCAGAGGAAAGGTAACCATTTTAAGAAATCTTCCTTTCAGACACTCACAGTCCCAAATTCATTTTGCTGAGTAAGATACATATCGATTGCAAGTGGAAAAGGAAACAAAAAGAAACCTTCAAGGTCCAGGGAGGGTTGGAGGGGAGCCCCACTTAGAAGCGCCCTGATGATGCTGGTCGCTGACCTGGCCTAGGCTGCTTTATCTGCCTTGGGACACTGGGACTACTTCCCGAATAGATGTTTCCAGAATCCCATCCCTCCTGGGGGCACTTGAAAAAGAAACCGCAGTTGGAGGTGGTGCAGATCGGACCCTCACACCCACTCTCTGGAGGTCGGCGTTTCATCCGGTGGCCCCTTTCTGTCTTCTACCGGCTAAAGGCCGGCTGAAGCCCTGGGGTCTTCCGGGCTCGCAAGTGGGAAATGGGATAGGTTCCACTCAAGGGTACTCTCGTGGCGAGGAGATTGCGTCGAGGACTCCCTGCTGCCTGGAGTACTTATTACCAGGCCACCTGGTAGGGAAGCTGGCCTGGGGCGCTGAGTTCACCTTTTCCACTGCGCCTGTCTCTCCCAGAGCGGCCAGTTTCCGGAATTTTCGCTTAGGCGACGGCGGGAGGCCCTGGCGGGTCTCAGGCTTGAGGCTCAGCGGCTGCGCCTCTAGTGGGGACTTGGCCTTCTCGTGTCTTTCATGAGGAAGGGGGAACCCCATCCCTTGTGAACCCCTTTCCAGTCTGCCAATGCAGAATTTCTAAACAAAGGATCCCTGACGCCCTTTCTTCGCATTTTTTTCGCCTAAAAGGGGTTTATTCTCAGGTTTGTTTTAGGGTCCCTAGGACTTTGAGAAGAATGTAGTTCGGAAACGTTGAGCCAGGGGCTCGAGCTGAAAGGGTTGTATCAGAGCATAGGCTGGCTTTCAGTCTTTGGTGCCAGGCAAAGCTTTTAGCCCTCGGGGCCTCATTCCCAGCAGGCACGAATCATTGCAGGCATTCGGCCCGGGCGCCTTGAAACAGCCCTGGCCAGGGTCCAAGGAGCCAGGGGACGCGGGGGGGGGGGTTGTGGGGGGAGAGGGCACACCTGTGTAATGGCGAGGGGGTGAGTCTGCATATGTCTCTTGACTCTCCACATCTAGAATTAAGGCCTTCATGCTGAAAATGAGGCCCCCTCTGCTCAGCTCGACCTGAAGTGGCTAAAAAATAGATTTGATGACTGGGGAATCGACCATATGAGTGGTCTTGGTGTCTCAGACCCCGGATTCCAGGACCAATCTCGAGTTTGTGAAACTTGGCTAAAATTGGAGGAGGGTGCATTGGGTTCAGACACGGGTAAGTTCAGTCAGGCTCAAAGTAAGAGAAGACAGGGTGACGCTGACTGCGACTAACCCCCAATAGAAACCACTCCAGGCTATACTTCGAAGCGCAAGAGGAAGTGGAGGGTCCGATGTTGAGCCATCCAGGGATGGGTAGAGTGGAGGCCGAAGGGCCTTGATTCTGGCACGAACAGAGGGCCAGTCATTTTACTCACTGGAGTGCCTGGACCAGTACTTGGACCCAGTAGTCTTGAGATAGAAAGTAGTTGGACTCCCCCCCATCCAGAGAGGGGAGCCATCTGGAATTCCTGTGTCTGGAATAGACACTGACATTCCTCTCTGTCCAGTGGGAAGTAAGATGACTATTGGGCCAACAGAAGTAGGCAAAACCCTTGCCACCCCATCCATCTCTGAGAGGCCTGCTTAGGGGTACAATAAGTCTTAGTGGGTCCCTCATCGCCATTTCTAAAATAGTTATTTTGGCTAGCTGAGCATTCACTCTGGGAGTCCGAAGCAACTGGAAGCCACCAAGGCTACCTTCCTTCAGTTCTGAAGGTGGCTCAGAAAGTCAGTAAACAATTGGCCGAGCTGTGACAAAGGGCTTTCAGGGCCTAGGTCTCGCCGGAAGATCTGGAAAAATGTTCTCCGTCCCCTTCCCATCTCTTAGTGTCTGAGATGCTATAGTCCAGGGCCTCAGAAGCCTCAGGTCAACAGGTGGAAAAAATGATTTCAACTAGGGAAGGAGTTGGGATGTGGGCGTGGTGAACTCAGTTTCCCAGAGGTGAATGACTTAGGCTCTGCTGAGAGTGCACACTGGAAGTGGGAGTGGCAGTTCGCCCCAGGAGGCATTGACTGGCAAGGCTGGACACAAGGATGACAGAACCCAAGATGCTAGAGCTGGGCAGGAAGTGCAGCAACTCCTATTCCAACGTCCTGGGGGACACCCCACCCTTCTTGTCACCCCTGAGCAGCCCGGGTAGACCCCCACCCCCTGCCCCGCCACCGCAACCACGCAGCCACCGCTGCTGCACCTTCAGCCCCCACAAACTCCCTGGACCCAAGTGTCAGTTTCTCCTCCAGGCAGGAGACAGTTCAGAAAGTAGCAGCGCCAAGATCCAAGGGTGTAAACTCAACAGAGTTTAGCTTGGGGATTGGTGTGCTAAGGAAAAAGAGAAAGATCTAAAAGCCTCATCCTTAGTCCTGTGAAGAGTGGCCTGAGACTCTCAGAGCACCCCCATGAACCCCTGCCCCCAAATCCATCCAGCAACTGGTTTTCCTTTTTTTATTCCTCCGAGCTAAAAATAGGTGAAGCGTTATCCTGTCTTTGTTCTGAGTGACCATAACTCAGTTCACCGAGTCTGGTGGTTGCCAAGGAAAATGTGTCCAGGTATGCTTAGATTTGAAATTTAAGCAAATCCTAGTTGGGGAGTCTTTTTTTTTCTCTCGGGGTAGCATCCAGAGAGTTGAGATCAGAATGATAAACTGAAGTTGTAGACAGGGAAGGGTGATGGTGCAGAGGTGTGGTTGCCACCTTGCGAATTACAGCTCTGTGTCCTGCTGCTCTTCACCCTATAGCAACTACCAGTCCTGGGAGGCTGCTTAGGGCTACGACTTTCCCTGTTGAGCTGCAAGGCTTTTGCCCCTCCTCCCCCTGATCTCTCCAGTCCCTCCCCATCCCACTCAGTCTCTTTGCACTCCCGCAACGCAACTCGGGCTCTCTCTCTACATCTCGGTGCACTCACGTAGAGGAGGCGTCTTGGACACCTTCACGTCGCTGAGTGGTACCCTGCGCGTTTCTAGCTGTCTGTGTCTTGACTCCTCACCTCTTACTCACGATCCCTGATTCGCCCATCTCTTCAGGGTCCTGTCCTCAGGGCAGTCCTCTTGGGCGTGCGCTCTGCTCTAGCTCCCTTGGTACCGGCCTGCCAGCCCCTATCCTGGAGCTCTTTCCCTCCAATCCCTCCTCCAAACCTCCTTTCCCCCCCCATCCTGGGTCCCTCCCTCCGCCGCGGCCCGGGGGTGGGGGGCGGCGGCGCGGGGCGGGGCGGGGCAGGGCGGGCGGGGCGAGGCGGTGACGCGGGGGCTGGCCGGGCTAGAGGCGCGGCGGCGCGGGGCGGGGGCGCAGTCCCGGGTCCGACTGGCCGAGCCCCGTGCGCCCCGCCCGCGCCCTGCGCCTCCGCCCGGCCAGCCGGCGGGGGAGGGGGCATGAGCCGGCGCCCGCGCGCGGCCGGGAGCTGCGGGCCGGCCTAGAGCCCCGCGCGGGCCCCGCGCCCGAGCCTAGACACCGTCGCTGCCGAACCGCGGGCGCATCCGCGGGAGCCGCGATGCAGCGGCCCGGGGAACCGGGCGCCGCGCGCTTCGGTCCGCCTGAGGGCTGTGCTGATCATCGGTCGCACCGCTACCGCAGCTTCATGATCGAAGAGATCCTCACCGAGCCGCCTGGGCCCAAGGGCGCAGCGCCTGCGGCTGCAGCTGCCGCCGCGGGCGAGCTGCTAAAGTTTGGCGTTCAGGCGCTCCTGGCCGCGCGGCCCTTTCACAGCCACTTGGGTACGTGAAGCGGACTGGGCTTGACGGGAGGGTGGGAGACACGGGGCAGCCCAGAATTCATCCTCCTTCTCCACTCTCTTCCTGGACTGACCTGGGGTGCAGGCCCCCAGGAACGTCTTTTCACACTCCAACTGAGAAGTAGAGTGTGCGGGCAATGGGCTGCGCAGAAACCAGGCCTTATGTCCGCAGACCAGGTCAGAAGAGTTTGTCCTCTGCTTCAGGCCGGCTTCGGCTTTTCCAATCGGGGATAGGCCAGGTCCAGGGTCTAGAGCCCTCATCCCCTTCAGATGCAAAACAGTCAACCGATCGATCGCTCTGGATCAAAATGACTTAAGTCCGGGGAAGCCCGAGTTTCTCGTTTCTCAGCAGAAGGCTGTTTGGGCATGGCAATAGCTTCCCAGACTGAGAAAGCTGGGACCTCTGAAGAAGAAGGTCCCATTCCCCAACGCTGGGTGCTGACCCTTGTCCATGCCACTAAGGAGCCTTCCAGAGCCCTGTGCTCTCCAGTTAGCGACAAACCGAGGCCTCTGTTGCAGCCAGGATCTCCTTAGGCCTGGTCTGAGGGAAAGAGGCCTGTTTGTGAGCCACTGCCCCTTCCACTTCCAGGCCAGCGTCTTGAATCACTGCTCAGACCTTTTCTGTCTTGGTCTTGTCTCTTGGGGGATTGTGGGGCAGCCTGCCCTGTTCTGCAGGCCTTCTCCGTCTTGGCACGGGGCTTGTACAAACTCTCTTTGGTTGACCTCCATCCTTGTCTTTCGGTGGAGTCGCCCTGTTTCCCCTCTACCCGCTTCCTCCTGAGATTGCTTCCTCCTGAGATTGCTTCCCACTCCTTACTGCCTATGCTCGCCTCACCCCGATGGGTCCCTTGCTCTGACCCACTTCTTTGCAAGAAGCCTACCAGGAAAGAAAGCCTCCTGCATAGACTACAGCTCGGCCAACGGCCTTCGGGATCAGTACCAGCCCCGGTTCTGTCCTGGTGGCAGTTGATCCAGTTTGCCTGTTTGAGGTTCATCGGGTTCAAGCCTCTTTACTGCCTTTCACGACCAACGGTTCTATTGTTGGTAATTCGTTTGAAGCGGGCAAATAGCTGGTTTAGAACTAGAGAACATGGAAGCACCTTCCCGGGGCGGGGGCGGGGGAGCCTGAGCAGAGAAAACAAGAAAGACAGTTTTCGGGTTCAAAGGATGCTTTGGCGACCCTCCCTTAGTCGATGTCCCGGCCTCAGCTTAGCCGGGAAAAGGGAATGCTCACATTTCCACTGCGCTCTTTTCCGAACGCAAAATCCCCCTCTTCCAAATTTACCCATTTCTTCTTAGTTTCTTTTTTTCACAAAAGAGAGTTCTGTGTCCTCCAAACAGCGAAGTTGCTCTTAAGAACCTTGAAATCTCAGAGGCAACTAGGGAGCATGGGAACACCAGTACGGAGCACGGGGTGGGAGGGATTGCCCTTTCTAGACTTCCCGGGATACCTACGCCAAGGAGGCTCTCCCAGAACGCTTGACTTAAGTCCTTACTCTCCTCAGGGAGTGGTGGGCTCAGATTGAGCTCAGGCACCCAGGCGCCACAAAATGCGGAGGCCTTGGAGGCTCCACTCCAGTTCACCCCGTTCCTTTCTTTTCTTCCCCTGCAGCCGTGCTGAAGGCTGAGCAGGCCGCTGTGTTCAAGTTCCCACTGGCGCCGCTCGGCTGTTCCGGGCTTGGCTCGGCGTTGCTGGCCGCGGGGCCTGGGATGCCCGGCACCGCAGGCGCGTCGCACCTGCCTCTGGAGCTGCAACTCCGCGGGAAGCTGGAAGGAACCGGCTCTGGGGAACCCGGCACAAAAGCCAAAAAAGGACGCCGGAGCCGCACAGTGTTCACAGAGCTGCAGCTGATGGGCCTGGAGAAACGCTTCGAGAAGCAGAAGTACCTCTCCACCCCTGACAGGTAGTATCGATTGAGGCTGGGCTCAGCGGACAGTAGGCCGGTCGTGGCCTGGCTTGCTAAGGGTGTGCATTGCTCTTTCCAGAATAGATCTAGCTGAATCCCTGGGCCTGAGCCAATTGCAGGTGAAGACATGGTATCAAAATCGGAGGATGAAGTGGAAGAAAATAGTGAGTGTGGCTGGAGGCTTTCTGTGCGCCGGGGTTTCTTGGGCATCATCCCCGGGATCCTCCAAGAACTTCCTCTTCCCCCACCCCCACCCCCACACTAAGACTGCCCAGTCCGCCCAGTGCGCTCTGCTCTTTCTGTTTGGGTTCTCTATGGAGCCGGTATTCCTTCCCACCCCATGCATCTCCTGGCAATCTCTAACTCCTCCACCTTGGGCTCGCTCTCCCCAGCAGCGCTTTAACGATCGCTGTTTTTTTAGGGCTTGGAGTCAGTCTCTGGTGATACCTTGGTTGGGTCCTTCGGTCGCACCTGGACACTAGGCACGGGGTGGTCTTGGTCTGATTCACACCTCACCCTAGTACTGTTCATTCTTGGAACAGGTGCTGCAGGGTGGGGGCCTGGAGTCGCCTACCAAGCCCAAGGGGCGGCCCAAGAAGAACTCCATCCCCACGAGCGAACAGCTCACGGAGCAGGAGCGTGCCAAGGAGGCCGAGAAGCCAGCGGAATTGCCGAGCGAGCCCAGCGACCGGAACTGCGAGGACTGAGCTCCGCCCGGGGTGTGCGGCACCGTCGGCGGGAACCCAGGAGCTGGCCCTTCCGCGCCCGCCGTTTGCTTTCTAAACGATTCATTACTACTTTGAGTGCGGACAATTAGGGGCCAAAGAAGAAGGGACAGAAACCTGAAAGCCAGATCCAGGTCTCAGCGAACTCCTGTCTCCTGCTCCCAGTCTGGGAGAGTCGTGTCCAGTGCGGCCGGAAGCTTCTGGTCTTTCTCGGAGTTCCGCGGTGCCCTGCGCTCCACGCGCATTCACGCCCAGCTCCTTGCCCACACTTTTCCCCGGCCTCCAGCCGGCCTTCCGGGCCGGACACCGGCAGGCACACACCCGCTTCTGCGTCTTGGGGACCGAGCCTCCGGGTGCAGGCCTCTAGGGCCCTGTCCTGCAGAGTCGGCTCCGGAAAGACCCGGCAAATCAGCTGATGCCCGGTCCCGATGTCGCTGGAGGTTCTACCCACCTCTCGCGAAGACGGTGACTTTTTTCCAATAAAATATTTTATGACACAGCGGGGGACTTAATGGTGGGGCTTCTGAGTTCCTGAGGGATGGAGGGGAGGCGAGGTAAGGAGGGCAATGGAAATTACAGCATCCTCCCCTCAATGGAAACAAGCGATACTCTCCCCGGCTGGCCCAAGTACTGCAGTAACTAGGTTACTTCGGAAATGAACACTGGGTGTGAGAGGCCAGGGTTGGACACTTCCTTTCCAGCTGTGTGTGTGTGGGGGGTCACCATCAGCAGTAGGCCAACAGTCCACAAGTGTCCCAGAGCTCTGAGCCTTTTAAGTTGTTGATTAGGTCTCCTGGGGCTTGACCTCTGTGGTCCTTGCCATGTTTCTGGCCAGTTCGTTTGAGGCGAATGGGAAGCCCCGCGTGTCTTGGGCAACCCTATTGAGGGGGCATAACTTCGCAGGGAATGTCTACTGGTACCGCTACTAACCAAAAATGTCTCAGTTGTTTGTCCTTGGGGAGGGAGTGATCATATAGCATCCTATTTCTGTGGTTGGAGTACGTGGTGACCACTTGATGGGAATGGGGAGATGGCCACTTTTATTAGCTAAATCTCAGAAAGGTGGCACAACTTGACCATGCAGTTCCAGGCACACTAGCATTCAAAGCCAGGTCCTCCCGGGGTTCAAAAAATGCCATAGGTTTTGTGGTTTGGTCTCATTTTTAGCTTTGGTGGTGGTTGTTTTAAAGCAGGGTCTCACTCTGTACCCTCACGATCCTGAAACTTGCTACGTGGCCTAAACTGACCATGAACTCATGGAGACTCACCTGCCTCTGCCTCCCAAATGCGGGGATTGAAAATGTTCATACCATGCATGGTATGAATATGACAGACTCCTGTGTTGGTGACCGTCCTCTTTTTTTTTTTTAATTTTGTATTTTTAAGTATTTGTGTGTCTCTCTGTGTGTAGTTGGGGGTGTGGTATGTGCACCTGAGCACAGTTGCAGGTCAAGGACAGTTAGAGGTGTCAGATTCTCTTAGAACTGGAATTAGAGGCAGTTGTGAGCCGAAGGAGCCAGAACCAGGATCTTCTGCAAGAATAGTATTCGCGATCTTAGCTGCTGAGCTGCTTCTCCAGCTCCAGACTTTTCCTTTCCGACTAGGTGGTCCCTTCCTAGAACCCAGTTTGAACTTCTCCCTGGAATTTCCAGCCTCAGGCTATGGAGAAACTAGAACCCACATTTTATGAGGACTTTGTGAGCGATTTTCTTCGGCAACCATGTCGTGCTAGGTCTTGGGAGATTGTCTTCTCTGGCTCTGGGGTCTTAATTCAGCCTCTCCAGCAGTTGTGAAAGAAGAAAGAAGGAAAACGGCAACCCTGGCAGCCTGGAAGGACACATTGTGTGTGTGTGTGTGTGTGTGTGTGAGAGAGAGAGAGAGAGAGAGAGAGAGAGAGAGAGAGAGAGAGAGAGAGAGAGAGAGAGAGAAACTGTGTTCCTCTAATTCCTTTTGGCCTTTGGAGTTACCCCCCAGGTCAACTCAGCCTATTACTAAATATCCTTGTAGCAGGCCCTTGTAGTCGTTTAGACTAGCTAATCCTTACAGTTCAAAGGAAAGGTCTGAATTCGGTGGCCAAAAGGCCTGGGTGACAAGGTTCCAGCTTTTTCTCCATTAATTCTGTCAAATTGCAAAAAGGTAGAACCCATTGGGATTACAGGGGGTTCTAACTCAACAGGTTATGGTTCCGGTAGGGTCCCGTCGGTTTGCTAAATTTGTAGAACCTAATCTTATGCAAATTACTTGCTAAATGTATCTAAGGCTTTCCCAGGGCAGTCCCTTACTGACACCCCAGCTGAGCCAAAGAGCTGCCGGCAAAGCATTGTTCCAGACGCAAAGCACAAGGGCCAGCAAATTTCAAAGTGCGGGCGTCCTCCAAGCACAGATAGGGAGGCAACTCCAGTTCTCCAGTTATCAGTGGGATACTGAAGAAAAGCAGGGTCTCAAAGGGCAGTTCTTTATTCCGGTGCAGAAGGAGGTGGTTTTGTCGCTGTCTGCGCGGCAGAGCTCCAGGCATACATCAGGATCAGGTAATGCGAACACAAATACAGCCACCCAGCCAGGAAAGAGAGAACTGAAATTCTTTCCTTTCGCGGGCAGATCCCGAGTTTTCTTGCTTGGGGGAGTACCCGGGACTCGAGGGAGTACCCGGGACTCGAGGCAGGTGGCTCCAGAGGAGCGAAGTCCCAAATGTTCTAAGAAGTCGGGGTACGCGGTAAAGGACTCCATTTAACCACCCAAACCTTAAGGCACGGACTTGTGTGCTACTCTCCTGGTCCCCCAGCGCTGAGGCCCCCTCCCTGCCTCCATCGACCACGCCCCTCCCTCCGGGCGGGCGATTTGGGGGAAGGGAAGGTCCCCTCTCATTTCTCCTGGAACCTTGCCACACAAGTCTCTTTTTGGCCCCCAAGGTCCTGGGAAACAAACCTCGGAGACGTCGCGGGCGGCCGTGGCCCGGGTGGTGTTTTGCGGAGACTCCAGTAGGAGACTGCAGGAGGGAGCGGGCTCTGATGTCCTTGTTTAGCCCAGACCTAGGACAGGAAGGACCTGAGGGACCCGGGGAAAGGAAGGGCAGACAGCTTGGCAGAGCGAGCGCTGGGAACTCGGGGCCGCTACATTCGCGGCATTTTCGGTCTGCGCTATCCACACCAGGTCGGTGGATCGGAAGTGAGCGGGACTTCCCGGGCAGGGTAGTGACAATGGTCCGCGGAGAGTGGAGTGCGCTTCCCTGGGCCCTAAGCTCTGAGTCTGGGCTGTCGGTGTAGCCAGAGCCGGGCTCCCTGCTAGAAGAGCCGCCTTTGGGGTTGCTCACTGAGGACCTGGATTCCCACCTGGGTCTTGGAGCCTCTGCCCTGAGTCTGACCACCAGCATGGTCTCGGCCGCGGGTCCATTTCACGCCGGCGCTCCACTTTTCCAAAACAAATAATAAAGGTCGCTGTCTTCCATTCTGTGCTCTTGATCTCTTGAAGGGTCGTCGGTGGGAACTTACAAAGCGGAAGAAAGAATGGCAAGCCCGGGGCCTGTTTAATTACGACCCAGTTTAAGGTCACCTGAAACCGGAGGGCACCACTCTGAGCGCTCATGGGGAAGCCAAGGACCAGGACCGTCCCAGTTGTGAGTGGCCGAAAGGCTGGTCTCGGGTTTGCTATGTCCTAGCAATTCCCGGGTCCCAGAAGAAACCAGACTCTTAGCTTACTCTTATATCAGAGTCCCGCTGCCTGGTTCCAGTTTCGCGCCCTTATTTTGTTTCTACATCATGGGAAGTCCTGACCTAGCGACAGCATGGTGAAAAATCTCAAGAGACAAGCCTGCTCCTAAATCCTGTCCAGGCCAGGAGTTCCAGGGAAGCCAGCTAGTTGAAATCTCAGATCTGCCTGACCACCAGGAATCAAATGAGAGAGGGCACTCACCACCACCACCACCACCACCACTACCACCGACTGCAGGCCCAGTATGCTGGGCCTTGGGCATCGGACACTTCTAACTCCCTGGGGGTAGGTGGACCGGTGCTGGCACTTGACCTTGTAAGAGGCTCTGGAGGACAAGGCTTCACTCTTGGGTCTTTCCTTCTTCTGAAAGGTCACCCATATGCTCCTAGTGCTCCCACAGCAACCTCTAGGTTCTTGTGACAGGTGGGGTCTTCTCTTGGGAAGTTAGAATTGATTGTGGCATCTCTTGGCTAAGAGGCACCATCCAGGACCAGGACCCTGTGGAGAAGATTTGAGGGAGCTAAGATTGCCTTAGCCAAGTGGTAGAAGCTGAGCTAGTAGGGAAAAAGGCCAAGGGCACCAGAAGAGACCCTTGGGAACATTTTAGCTGATTAGTCTCTTTCTCTCCACCTCTTTTAAGTTTTCAGCCTTTTCCTCCCTTCTTTTTGTGGTGGTAGGAATCAAGTCCTGGATGCTGGATGCTGGACACTTGTTCTCCCACTGAGTAACATTCCCAGGCTCCTCTGTTACTTTCCAAATGTAAACCCAAGAATGGTTTATAATAAAAATCGATGTCCTAATAATGCTGCAAGAGATCTTTAAGTAAGCAGAAAACAAAATTCCCAGGTGGTGGGAAAAGGTGGCTGCAGCTTCATTGGCAAAGTTGAGAGTTTTTCCCTTAGTACTTCAGGAAGCGATTGTGTGACTGACATCACGGCATGGCACCTTGAGTCCTCTAATACTTATCAGGCTCCTACATGATCAGCCCTCCTTCCTTTCCTTCTTTCAAAAGATTTATGTATGTATGCATGTATGTGTTACATACAAGCAAGTGTGCACACATGTATGAGTGCATGTGTGTGAAGGTCAACCTCAGGTGTCATTCTTCAGGAACTATTCTTGTGTTTTGAGACGGGTCCCTCACTAAAGTCTGGGGCTCACTAATTAGAGTAGACCTTCTGGCCCATGAGTCTTGGGGACCCTCCTGTCTCATCTCCCCAGCACTGGGATTACAAGCGTGCACCACCAGGTTTTTGTTCAAGAGTGCTTGGGATTATAATCGGGTCCTCATGTTTAAGGGAAAGGTGGTGTCCTGACTGAGCTAGCAGCTCCATTCTCTTCTTTTTAAATAAACATTCACCCAGGAAGTGGTGACCGACACCTTTAATCCCAGAGGCAGACAGAGCTTGGTGAGTTCAAAGTCAGCCTGATCTACAGAGTTTGTTCCAGGATACCCAGGGCTGCTACACAGAGAAACCCTGTCTGAAAACAAAACAAAAACAAACCAACAACCCCCAAGCATCTGCTAAAGTGTGGCAGGTAGCTCCTAGTGCTGGGGGCGGGGCCTGCTTCAATTCTGAAGTGCCTCCCATGTCCACAGGCAGACAAACAAGAGAGATGCTTCATTTGGCAGATAAACAGAAAGTTCAGAGATGTTAGGCAACTTGCCCCGGAACACAGAGACACCAAGAGTGGAATTTGGATCTGACTTGACTCAGAGACACTACAGCTCCTTGCCTAGCAGCCTGGAAGTCTAGTTTGGGGTTGCCTCAGACGCCTTAGGGTCCCCAGTACCTTGACCCACCCATAACAAATCTCAATAAGTACTAAGCACCTGCCACAAGCAAACATTGTGCTGGCACAGTGCCTACACTCTCTGCTTCCATTGCCCGTGAGAACAGGCTAAAGAGGGGAATGAAGTCACAATTAAAACCAGAGTTGACTTCATGGAGTGACAGAAGTAAGCTTAAAATTAAGCAGGTGAGTTGAAAATTTGATGCTCTTGAGAGGCAAAGGCTGACAGATCTCTGTGAGGCATAGGCCAGACTTGTCTACATAAGGAGTTCTTGGACAGCCAGGAATACAAAACAAACAAGCAAAGACAAAAGAACAACAACAGCAAAATGTAAGAAAAGAAAAAAGAAAGAAAAGAGAGAAAATGAAGCAGGTGATAGACAAAGAGTGGGTGGAGTCTTTAGTTCAGGGGGTCCAGGAGATTTTGAGACTGAGCCCTCAAAGACAAGAAGTGTCTGTGCTTGCCCTAGGGAAAGATCAGGATCAGAGCAACTGCAAAGGTCGGAGGCCTTTCCTTGAACTTGGCCTAAAGGTGTGAAAGAAATAATAAGGAGAAATGAGGAAGAGAGAGAAAGGCTAGGCGGTGGACCCAGGAGCTGCATGGAAAGCTGCCTCTCTGAGCCCTCAGTCGCTGCTACTGCTCTGCTGCAGGTTCTCAAGCCCTGCCGCATCACCTTCTCAGCCAGGCAATTTCTGTGTGTGTGTGTGTATGTGTGTGTGTGTGTGTGTGTGTGTGTTTGCGCGCGTGCTCTCGCTCATGTGCGTGTTCTTTCTTTTTCATAAGGTTGCAATTTTCTGCGTGTTTTAAGGACATTAGAAGGGCGTTTGACTGATGCGAGCCATGCGAAACGCATTAGGCGGGCTGCAGGGGCGCTGCTGGAGGGAAGAGGCAGGTGGAGGCAGGAACTGGCCTCTGCCAGCCTGGTAAGAGGTAGAGAGAACACAGAGATTTGGAGGCAAAGAAAAGGAGAGGGGAGGAAAGGGGAGGTAAGAGGAGAGGAGGGAAGAAGAGAGGAGAAAAACTGAGCTGGGGCAAAGAGACGCCAAAAATTGACCCACACATGTAGAAAAAGTGAGACAATGGTGGGGTGGGGGGCACAAAAGGGGAGCAAACAGTGACCACAGAAACGGCTAAAGGGAAGAGGGAAATGGAGGAAGGAGGAAGAAAGGAAGCCTTTTAGGAAACTGCAAAGGAAGACTGTAAAGTCCAGGGACCCCCAAATTACCTTTGTCTGGGAGACAGTGGGGAGAATAGGACAAAATGGAAAGCTTCCTTGCTCATTGCCCTTGTGTGCTCATCCAAGTTCCTCCTTCGTTAGTGTAGTCAAGACCTGCTTTTGCAGCACTCCAAACCTAAGCCTCCCAAGTCCCTGTGACTCAGACCCAGTGCTGACACCCTCAGATGTCCTGTGTTTGTGGTTAGAGTCATGTCTCTCAATTCCTGACATAGTATCAGTCCTTGGCATGTTCCTTCCTACCCAGCATTGTTCCTTGAATACACACTGAGTTCACAGACCTGCAGGTAAGGGCTGAGGCTGTGAACACATTACCTGTTCTCTCTGTGACTCAGTTTCCCCTTCTTTAAAATGGGAAAAATAACAGCTCCTCATGGTCTCATTGAGGTGCCTGAGTATATAGCAATGGGATCTATTTCTTCCCAAAATGGGGTAATGGGAGCTGCTGAGGTGGTGCAGTCTACCAGCTGCAGAGTTAAAGGGACAGGGTTAAAAGAAGATGGAGTAAGTGTTGGCAAGGAAGGAGAATGGGTTTTACACACACACACACACACACACACACACACACACACCTGTTTCTGGTTCCCTGAGGACCCTGCTACCCCAGGGTCGCCTGTCTGCACCATGCATTTCAGTGTCTCCTTAGAGTTTGTGCCTTGTGCCCGGCGGCCTTAGGAGCATACAGTTGCTGCATTCCAGGCTGTCTCTCCCACTGGTACTTGTGTTCTGGGAGGACTGTGACCCAACTTGGAGGTCCTAGCTGCTGTCTGTGTCTTTGTTAGGATCTCTAAAATCCTTTGCCTGGTCCTTGTTTTCACTGAATCCACAATATAAAATCCCCTCTCCCAGCACCGGCTAGTGGCAAACGGAAGCAGGAGCGAGGTGACTGGCACATCTTTAGCAGACTCTTTTGGGGCATCTCTGCTGACGGCTTGCTCAGGATCTTGTAGGTCAAGCCAGGCTATAACTATGATTATCCTTTAGTCGTTCCTTCTCTGCCTTTTGTACCCTGCAATGATGGATGGAGAGATGGGTGGAAGATGGGCAGGTGGGTGGATGGGTAGGTACACAGATGGATAAGTAGATGAGTGGGTGTGTGCATGTGTGTATGGCTGGCTGTACATGTATATGCATGAGTGAATGGATAAGCGTATGAATGGGCAGATGATGGGTGGAAGGAAGGATGGGTAGAGTGGTAGATGGATGTATGATGGACAAGTGATGGATAGATGGGTGGTGAATGGATGATCCCCATGTAGTCTTCTTTTTGACTAAGGAGCTTCTGCGGCCATCAGAGCCTGGAAGTGCCCAGAAATTCACATCCCTTATCCCAGAAAGTGTATTAACCAGGGGCTAGTGGGAATTGATGTATAAGCACCAGGTGCCTTCAAACCCAGGGAATGATGCTAAGGAATGGTGACCACATTGGGGTCCAGAGTCCCCCTGTAAGGTAGAACTCCTGTTGCTTCCGGTGGTGATTTGTAGCATTCTGCAGGTGTGTATGTCTCCTTTACCAACTATGTATATCATGGCAAACTCCTCAAGAGCAGCCGATGTGGTGGGACTGCAAAAGCAGCCCCTTCACGTCTCAGAATTATTTAGGCTTAATGGGGTCTTATTTAAGTAGCAGAGTTAATTAAACAATGAGACTTAAGAGCATCCATGTGTAAGCACTTTCTGAGGACCCCTCCCAGGACAGTTTTGAGAATCTCCAAATCTCCACTCTGCACATCCCATCATCCTAGTGGGTAATGGGGAGAAAAGAACAAAAATGGCAAATAAGTTGGAGGAAGAAAGGCAAATAGTGAGTCTTTCTTTGTACTACCAGCTCCCAAATAACAACATGGAGACATATTAATTATAAAAGTTTGGCCTATAGTTAAGATTAATCTACATTCTGTCACGTGGCTCATGACCTCATCTCCCTGTGTGCTTATTCTTCTTCCTCTGAGTCTGGCTGGCGACTCTGCCTTCTTTTTACCAGAGTTCTCTCTGTTCAGAAGTCCCTCCTGTACCTTTGCCTAGCTATTGGCCATTTAATTTTTTTAAGATTTATTTATTTATTATGTACACAGTGTTCAGCCTCAATGTATGCCTGCAGGCCAGAAGAGGGCACCAGATCTCATTACAGATGGTTCTGAGCCACCATGTGGTTGCTGGGAATTGAACTCAGGACCTCCAGAAGAACAGTCAGTGCTCTTAACCTCTGAGCCATCTCTCCAGCCATGGCCATTTAATTTTTTATTAAACCAATCACAATAACAAAACTTTACACAGTGTAATCAAATATCTTGCAACATTTCCCTTTTGTTTGTTTGTTTTTCGAGAC
>JAQHUG010000247.1:1198898-1234071 GCA_028555095.1 Dicrostonyx torquatus | reverse complement strand
TAGTAAACACTACTAACCGAGCCATCACCCTCACCTTGATCTGACTTCAAGGCACTCATGTGGACAAGAGTCCCACAAGAGACTCTCACGTGCAGGCACCATTTCGGGTCACCACAGCTGGTGGGCCATGGTTAGCCCCTCCATGACTGCAGCAGTTCAGTCCTGAGCACCTTGTACCAAAACTGAGTGCTGCTGGCTCAGGCTTCGAGGCCTTTGGAGGTCTGGAGGCCTGGATACCATGCCATGTATGTCTCAATGGTGTCTGACCATGTCATGAATATATGGGACAGGATATGACCAAGGGCTCCAAGAGGAGAAATAGTTGCAGAAGGCCTCCAAGTTGGCTTTCCCCATTCCTACAAACTCTACCATTTCCATGCTCTTCTGATTCAGAACTTCTGAGTTCCAAGGCACTGACAAGGACACAGACACTAGGGAGGTGCATGAGACACTGGTCTTAAAGCAAGCTGAGGGGCTGCTGGGACCTCGTCACAAATATGGGACAATTCATCGGGGCCATACTAGGATTTCCTGCACCCATGTTTCCTTGAAGCCAGAGAATCTGAGTTAAAGAAACCTGTGTCTGGCCTCCCTCCAGGACACCTATAGGGTCTCTGAGCTGAGCAAGGGCAGGAGCTGTTTGGAGTTCTGACCAGTTTTTCCCCACCCTTTGCAGTGACTTCAAGCCTCATCATATGACCAATCATGAGAAGTCTCATTATGTACTTTGCGTTCCCTTCTAGTTCTGAACACAAACTCTCAGCCCCTGTCACCTGGGACAGGGTTTCTCTAATCTCCAGGAGTCTGGGACACCATGGGGAGCAGAGTTACAGAGGATGAGCCAGCCACAGTCAACCCACTGGTCCTGCCTAGAAATAGGCTGCTTGCTCATGGACTTCTAGCCAGAGGCTGCAGCTGTGATTTAAGCCACTAAATGTTGCAGGGGGGAGGGGCTCCCAACACAGCCCCGGCTAATTGATCTATCATCACTCTGCCACGGCTACCTTCTCTCATCTCTTTTTGGGAAGAACAACTCAGATTCCCTTTTTAGAGAAATGCTATGCTTATTTCTCCACACTGTGTCTACCGAGCCTGTCTTGCAGGAAGGTCCCCTTTCTGCCGGAAGCCATCCCTGCCTGAGCTTCTGCCTTCCTGTCCGCCTCCTGAACTCTTTCTTCTCCAGGGACTTAGCTTCCTGGAGCTGCAGAGATGGAGCCCCACAGACCCAGCGCCCGAACTGCAGGAATTCATTATCTTCCAGTTCTACAGGTCAGAAATCTGAGAGCCAGGTGTGGGCAGGGTGGCCTCCTCCGGCTGAGAAGGAGAGCTTGTCCCCGCCTGCTCCCAAGTTTCTGGGGATTTGTTGGCAAGCTTTGGTGTTCTTTGGCTTGTAGAAACATTGTCCTGATGTCCTGGTGTCTGCCTCCATTTTTTTCTCTCTACCTCCATTTGTTTCTTTAAAGTTTATTTATATTTTATCTTATTGGTGTTTTGGCTGTATGTATGTCTGTGTGAAGGTGTTAGAGCCTGGAGTTACAGATAGTGTGAGCTGCCATCTGGGTGCTGGGAATTGAACCCAATCCTCTGAAAGAGCAATCAGTGCTCTAAAACTCTGAACCATATCTCTAGTTCCGCCATTTGGTTTTTTTTTTTTTTTAAAGACAAGTTCCCAGTCCAGAAGTGGTGGCGCATGCCTTTAATTCCAGCACTTGGAAGGCAGAGGCAGGCAGATCTCTGAGAGTTCGAGGCCATCCTGGTCTACAAGAGCTAATTCCAGGGCAGGCTCCAAAGCAACAGGGAAACCCTGTCTTGGAAAACAAAAACAAAAATAAAAACCAAACAAACAAAAAAACAAACCAAGCCAAGTCAAAACAAAACAAAACAAAAGACAAGTTCCCATATAGCCTAGGCTGGCCTCAAACTTACTATATAGTCCAGAATAACCTTGAATTTCTGATCCTCTTATTTCCATTGAGTACTGGGATTACAGGAATGTACCATAAAGCTGCTTCATCCAATGCACGAGATCATACACAGAGCTTCGTGTATGTAGGTAGACAAGCACTCTACCAAATAAGCCTCAGCCTTTCTCCCGCCTTCCCTCCCCTCTCTTTGTCTTCGGTACTAGGAAAGGGACCTAGCCTTCTACAAGACCTCCATCACTGAGCCTTCCTACCTGTCTCTGTCTGTGACAACATCCCCCATGTGCCCGTTTCCACGACTGAACTTCTCCTTTCTCTAAGGAGTCGATCATGTACTTTTGGGTCCAAATTACAGCATCGTGTCCTCATTTTAGTGACGTTGACAACAAATCTGTTTCTAAATAAGGATAAATTTTAAGGTTCAGGGGGTCAAGGCCCATGATGACTAATATTGAATATCAATTTTATAGGATCTTGGATCACCAAGGAGATGAGACTCTGGGTCTGCCTGTGATGGGTCATATAGATTAGGTTGGTCTCGGCATACCTATGAAAGGTTACCTAGATGAGGTTAGCGGAGATGAAAAAATCCATTCTGCATGTTGGTAGCATCCACTCTTGGGTTGGGATCTCAAGCTCTATAAAAAGCAGAAAGTGAGTGAGCATGCCCAGTCAGCAGTGCCTCCTCTTTCTAGATTATGTATACAGCGTTCTGCCTGCATATATACTTGTAGCCAAAAGAGGGCGCCAGATCACATTACAGATGGTTGTGAGCCACCATGTGATTGCTGGGAATTGAACTCAGGACCTCTGAAAGAACAGTCATCTCTTAACTGCTGAGCCCTCTCTCCAGCCCCTGCTCTCTGTTTCTTAACTCGCAGATACAATGTGACCAGTGACTTCAGGTCCTGTCTCTGTGGTGGACTGTACCATGGTACTGCAAGCCAAGTCCTTCCTTCCTAGAGCTGTTTTCTTCAAGTATTTGTCACAGCAAGGAGAGGCCTCATTCTGCGTGTGAAGGAATGTGTGTGTGTGTGGAGGGGGAACAGGGCCTAAAGCAGATCAGCACATCTGTGCATGAAAAGAATCAGGAGCTGTGCTTCAGAGCAATGACCCAAGTTAGGCACAACAGGAGAGTTATTGCTGGGACCTCAGCCCTGGGAACCCCTATCCTGTCTGTGTGAGGGGCTCTGTGAGGGGATTCTAGGATGCTGTAAGTGCTCAGTAAAATCCTGTGGGTTCCACCTTGGCTTTACCTCAATCTCTGTCCAGACTTTCTTCTGTCTCACCCTCTCTATTGACACTTTCTGTTCTTGACATGTGAGCAAGTCACTGGCATCTTCAAAATCCAACCTGCAGCAACCTTGCATCCCCCACCTGGTGCCTGTCCTGTCTTCTCTGTGGCACACTATGGGTTGTCACTCCCATGCCATTGCCATGTGCCATACCTTCCACACTGATCCTGGACTTGGTCATGGAAGCAGCCACAGCCCATGAGACAGTAGTAATTCTAAGTGTGACTCAAACAGAAACTTCCTAAGCAATGCAGCCCATAAGAATGTCTGATGGGAGTGCTGTGTCTCCACATTTGGTGGCCATGTTGTAAGGAAGCCCAAGAGGCCACATGGAGAGGAAAACCTCCAGGGATATCTACTGCTGGCTCCCACCCACTGCCAGCCATGTGGGTGTGGCCAGGTTGTCCTTCTGAGACACTCCAGAAGCCCAGTCAAGCCTAATACATACTGCTGTTTTGAGTCATTAAGGTGACATCATTTGTTGCCTGGTACAGCTAGATGACACACCCATTTATAGCCACATTTCTTTAGGGGCGCGGCTCCTCCCATTGCCTGTAACCTCCATCCCTCACAGCATCGATGGTCTGCATCTGGCTTTCTATACCTAACTTGGTTTCTATCATGCCACTATAAGGCACTGATATGCGTGTACCAGACTCCCATTTTGAAGCCCCTAACCCAGAGGACTTCAGGATGGCACTACATTTGGAGACAGGACTTTTAAAGGGACCATAAGAGAGGCCCTAGTTTAACCTGCTGGTGTCCTCCTAAGAACAGAAAGTTAGGACAGAGACATAGAGAAGTTAGCTAAGGATTCGGGTCTATCTGCAAGGCAGAGGGGGACCTTGGGAGAGCCATCTCTGTAAGTGCCATCGATGACTTCAACCTCCAGAATCATAAGGCAGGAGATGTCTACTTTCTAAGCCACCAGCTTGAGTCACTTTGCTGACTATCACCTAGGGTGCTGGATGCCTGTTCAGTGTGGCAAAGGCCAAGTTGGCTTTCCAATGCTTCTAGTTAAGCAACAGGATGGGGCAGTACCCAGTATGGGCTTGACTTCTGCTAGCCCAGTTTGAATCTCACTCCTGAGGCCTGTCACTGCCCTGTAGGCACTTCTTGGGGGCCTTGGGGAGAGTGATTTCACCTGGAGGTGCCCTGGTTTCCCTCTGTAAGGTGAGGCCAGTAAGGAAATTGTGAAATTACCTCAAGGATTGTTTGATTTGTTTGTTTATTTATGTTTTCACACAGGGTCTTATTCTGTGGCTCAGGCTGGCCTAGAACTCCTTACATAACCCAACCTGGATGTCAATTTGCATAATCCTCCTGTCTCATCTTTCTGAAGACTATAGGGGTCTGCTACCACCATGCCTGGCTTCAAAGAAGTCAGCTAACACCCTGGATATCTCACTCAGGCTGCTGTGGTAGTCTCCTCCACCTGCCCAATCTCCTTTTTCTTCTTAGGATTCTTCTTTGTTTTTTCCTCTCTGTGTACAGTGTGTGCACATGTGCGTGTGTGTGCATGTGTGTGTGCGTGCGTGTGTGCGTGCGTGCGTGCGTGCGTGTGTGTGTGTGTGTGTGTGTGTGTATGTGTGTTTGTGTGATGTGGAGACCAGAGATAGATGCCAGGTATCTTCCACTATCACTTTCCACCTTATCTTTTGATGCATGGTGGCTAAGCCATCTGTCTTTTTCCCCAAACAAAGCTATGGTTACAGGTGCATGCCATTGTACCCGCACTGTTTTTAACATGAGTGTTGGGGCTCTGAGGTACAGTCCACTTTACATGGCAAGCACTTTACAGACTAGGCCATCTAACCAAAACCTCCGGGCTTCTTTTCCAGTCCTGGTCCTTTAGTCCAGTGCTTCCAGGATCTGCTTTGCTCTGTTCCTCCCACTGCTGTCCACCCTCCCAGACTCCTAGCTGCCCTTGATTTCACACACTGAGACTCAGGTTCCTTCCTGATACCCTTAGGTGCTCTCACCTGCCTTCTACCCAGACTCCTTCCTCAGCTCCCTGCCACGTTTCTGTCAGGTTCCGCTCTAATTTGATCAGATTAAACGTTGGTTAACCTGCCTCCCCTTGGCTTCATCCCCTTCCCCCTCCTAGAGGAGCATCCAATGTTCTTCTTTTTTACCACTGATTTCTGCTGGTAGAATTTTCCAGAAGACCTGATTGTCCTCCCTGGCTGGATTTAAAACCCTTCAGAGTCTTCCTGGGGTTTCTAAACCTGAACCACACTCTTCATATCTGGTTATTCACGGGCCTTTGCTCCTGCCTAGAAGATTCTCTGAGCTTCCCTCACTAAGTCAATTCCTTTTACCCTTCAAACTCTGCTCAGATCTTCTCTCCAGACCTTTCCCTGAACCCAGTCCCCATCCACTTGGGACAGTCACAGGTGCAATGCTCTCTTTCTGCCTCTGCTGTGACAGCCATCTGTAATCACAGTCATGAACCTGCTCTTCATGAACTAAGTGACTCACTAGCTATTCCTTCACTCCGAGAAGGACAGCCATGGGAGCAGCCACCCCCTATCCTGCCATAGCAGTCTCCTGAGCCCAGCACAGTGCTGACACATGAGAGATCCTCAGCATGACCCTGTGGGGAGATGTGGAAGAGACAAAGTATCAGAGGAGAGAACAGGACTAGAGGGCTGGGAAAAGGGCAGAACGGTGCTTGGGTAGAGTGGGGACTTGCAGTACTCTGAGGTCTGTGGGGCTGGTGGGAGGGGTCCTCCTATTTGCTCTCCCCTGGATCTTGCCCTCCCATACCCCATCCCTCTGAGTCTAGCTTTCCTCTTTCTCCACCCTTGTGGAAGTCTGTAGGAGACAGAGCATTTTTTCTGCATAGCCTGCAGACCCTCCCCCCTCCCCATGGCTTCAGCCATTGTTCTCACAACCTTGTCAGTATCGAACAAACACATGTTTATAGTTAATCCCTAATTTTGCCATCAAAAAATATACAATCTTGGGTAGAAACCGAAGAGGAAAGAATTTTTTAATTTACAGTGTCTCCCCACTGCCCCACTCCTGAAATTTGAAATTGCTGAATGGCCTCCAAATTCAATATTGCAAGTCAAACAAATGTATGTGTTCTCCTAAAGGAAGTATTGAATATCTGACCAAGATGGAGCTGGACGAGAAAATCAGTGACGAGGGGTGAGCTGGGCGGTGTGCAAGCTGCTTCCCGGGGCGCTGTTTCCGGTGTTTGTTCCTTCTGTTGTTTTTTTGAAAATCACAAGTGTGTGAGTGTGATGGGGGGGTGGAGAAGACACATGCTACACACACATGTGTGTGGAGGTCAGGGCACAGCTCGCAAGAGTTGGTTCTCTCCTTCCACTGTGTGGACTCTGGGCACTGACCTCAGGTCATGAGGCTTGGCGGCAAGTGCCTTTACCTCCTGCCACATCGCTGGTCCGTTTGCTTTAAAAAAAAAAGAAAAGAAAAAAAAAATTGGCCTCCCTTGAGGAGGAGGCTGCAGGTCACAAAGCAATGGTGGGGAGGACCGGAGCCTGGTTCGCTGGTGAGTTCCTGCATTGCTGTGCCTGGTTGTAGGCTTAACCCTCAGTGAGCCTGTGACCTGGCTAAGAAAGGTCTGTGGGGTATGTGTGACAAGCGGCAAGGAAGCAGGATGACTGGGGGTCCCATTTAGACCCTCCCCCAACTCTGGAATCATTCCTCTCTCTGCTCCCTCTCTAGGTCCCCTGCATAGCCTGGGCTGGACTGTGCCACTGATTGCAGAATAGCATCCACCAGTTGTGTATACGCCATCTTTTCTTCTTCTCTCCCTCTTCTCTCTGCTCCAGTGCCTCTCCACATAGTTTAGGCTAGCCCCTACTTACCAGTGTCTTCCTAGTCTAGGTTAGCCCCTACTGACCAGTGTCTTCCTAGGCTGTCACTGATGCCTGGTTCCCCAGTCCTGGCCTCTAATCTTGGACACCAATATGGCAAAACTGTCACAGTGATCAGACATGGCAGAGCTGACCTCAGGGCAGTCTTGGGGAAGATAAGATTGCTTCTGTGGATAGGAGAGTATTAGACCTTAGTCAGAATCTGTTGGTTGCTAGTGACAATCACCAACTGGAAGTGGTTTAAACTGATGAGATGGCGGAGGAGCCGCAGAGGGATGCAGGGAAGGGAACTAACGTGTGTATCTAAATAATGTATCTGCTGGTGTGCTTCTTTCTATGGCCCTAGGCCTGGGAAGGACGTGACCTCACCACTCTGGACTCTCCCAGGCCACCCTACACATTTAGGGATGTCTATGCCAGGCTATGACTAGCGTTCTGTGCTCATGACCACAACAGCCACAGCGGCTCTACAATACCCACTGCCCCTGGAAGGGAAAGTCCTGGGAGGGGACACAAGCTGACAGCCACCATCAGTTGCTCACCGGACAGGGGCTATGACTTGAACTCAGGTTCCAGATGAACCACTACCATGTCTGTGACAGATGCAAGCCGCCACACCCAACCCCTAAAGGGCAAGTCACTGGGTAACATCCTCACAAGGTGCTTGTGGTGGGTCTGTGAGCCAAAATCTACATCAAGACCCTTCCCTGGCCCCTGACAGGTTTCTTGCTCATTCTTATTACCAATACGTCCTGACTCTAGGACAGTCCCCTCTCTGCCTCCAAAACATAGCGGGACAAGTTGATCTGCCCCCTGTAGCCTCCTTCAGAGGAAGAGAGAGCATTCAGAATAGACTGGTGCTGAGCTTGCCGATAGACATCTCTCCAGTGAGGCAGTGTGGGAAGCAGTTTCCCAGAAATCCCCTCATTGATGGAAGTCTTGGTGAATCAGTGGTTTGCTCCCAGCTGGCTGCTTCATAGCAAGAATACCCCAGTCTAGTGTGCATAGCTACCATGAAACAGAACATGATTAAAGGTACAATGTAGCAAGTGCTACACACGATGGGAACCAGGCTGCTGGGACCCTGCTCCCATGGCTGTGGTGATACTCACCAGCCACTAAGACCCTAGGCCCTCCCTTTCTAAGCCCACTCTCTGCAGCCTCGTGTTCGTGTTTGCAGTGGGCTGTGGAGGCCATGGCAGTCTATGAACACTCCCAAATCAAGGCCATTACATCATTTGTAATGTCCAGACGAAAGATCTGCAAACTTCGCTGTAAAGGGTTATATTCTAGGTCCAGTCAGCCCCGTGGGCCACAGTGCTCCTCCCACTTTTATTCTTCTTCCTCAGTCCTCATCTGTCTTTCCCCTCCTTCTCTTCCTTCTCCCTTAGCTTTTCACCAACAATAAAACCATGCTTGGCTACAGGTTGAGTCAAATCAGACCACAGATTGGATTTGGTCTGGGTACAGTAGTCTACCGAGCCTTAGTCTGAATTTAGGAATGTTGGAGTGCACATGTCTGAGACTGTTGCTTATGAATTGTACAAAGCCCAAGGCCTCATCAGTCCTTCCGGAATCTAATCTAGCAAATAAGCATGCAAACACAGATGCCCTCCACCTCTAAACTACAGCCTGGCAAGATGAAGAGCCTCAACCCAGACCTTTGTTCTATGTTCCTGGGCTTGAAGGAATCTGTTGGAACCTTGGGTCCCAGACCACTGCTGTCGTCACATGGTTCTCAAAAGAAGTGGCTCTTTGTTGCAGACAAAGGGGGAAACTGAGACTCAGAGATACACGGGAGCTGAGATGTAGGGCGGGGGGTTATACTCAGGATACCCAGGCTCTTGTGCCCCCAAGGCCTCTGAGGTTTTCACTTGGCCATGGATGCCACAGAAGACTGTCCTACAGGTTTGGGCTTTGTGTGCTGTCTTTAGGAATTCAGGACGTGAGGTGGTAGAGAGGAGCAGAAAAGAGGGAACCTCTCTGAAGAGGAATGGCATGCAGAAGGAGAAGAAGAAGAGAGGGAGACTGAGGACTGTGGTGAAGGGGCCAGATCAGCCCCAGGGACTGTGACCCCTTTTCTCTTGAGCTATCCTCCCTTCTACACCCCTTCCTGTGGCAGGCTCAGGCTACCTGTCATCTACTAATACCCCTATCTTTCATTTAAGATTGTCAGAGACCTGCTCTGGCCCTCACCTGAGATAGCCATTCTGTCTTCTTTATTATCCCATCACCCCTACACCTCAGGACCTGCCTTCTTCTCCCAGTCTTTGACCACAATGTCTCAGAGATATTGTAATATCTGGTGTAATATCTTCCAGTTAAGATATGACCTCTGGTGCAATAGTGGCATGAAGGTTATAGGGGTTACCAACGTTGAGGCCTGCTCTACAGAAGGGATTTCAAGTCTTATGCTCTAAACGTGGTCAAAAACTATGGCTCAAGGGGCCACAGGCTCCAGGGAGAAAGAAGCCTCTACTATTGTTTTGCTAAACATGTTGCTACATTGCCTTCTAATTATCTATACTAACACTCGTAAATTAGTGCTGTTCTCAACAACTTTGTCCAGAGAAGCTTCTCTCTGCTGTGTGCAACACTAAGGCAGAGGCTCACAGTTGGTCAAATGGTAAGAATAAATGACTTTGCAGTGCTCAGCCCCAAACTGGACATCTATGCCACCCTCCAGCCCAAGGCTCAGAAAACATCATGGAAGAGAGGCTGAGAGGATGTAAGAGCCTGAGGATGGGAAATGCTGTGAAATGCGGTCATCAGGGCATGGCATGGCCACTGTAGACATGTGCCTGTAAAGATCAGTCAACATCCCGCCAGACATCACTCACTGGGCTCAGTAAGCTATTAACAAAAAGACAGAACAGGAAGCAGGGAGGGAGATGTAAGGAGTGGAAGGGAAGAGTTTGGGGTTCCTGGGGAGAGTGGAAAGGAGGAGTTAGGGGGCCATATGAGCAAGATACATTTGTTATATACATGAAATTGTCAAAGAATAAATAAAAGATACTACTAAAAAAAAAGGAAGAAGACAAGTGATGATTCAGCCATTGAAAGTATTTATTGCTCTTCCAGAAGACCTGAGTTCAGTTCCTATCACCCACATTAGCCATCCCACAACCACTTGTTACTCCAGCTCCAGGCTATCCAATGCCTTCTTCTGGCCTCTAAGGGCACAGGCATATATGTTCACACACACACACACACACACACACACACACACGGTGGGTCATAACCATTTTTTTTTAAAAAATTCCTTTTTTATTAATGATGTATACAGTGTTCTGTCTGCATGTATCCCTGCCTGCCAGAAGAGGGCACCAGAACTCATTACAGATGGTTGTGAGCCATCATGTGGTTGCTGGGAATTGAACTCAGAACCTCTGGAAGAGCAACCAGTGCTCTTAACCTCTGAGCCATCTCTCCAGCCCGGTCATAACCATTTATAATGGGATCTGATACCCTATTCTGGCATGCAGGCATACATGTAGATAGAACACTCATATACATAAATAAATAAATCTTAAAAAGTGAGACGATAAAAGAAACAAAGGATGTACATCAATGCATTGTTACATAATAATAATTTGAAAAAGGTAGCATCTTGGTGAGGGCATTGGGGTTGGGCTCTAGGGTAGAGACTTAGGCTGGATGGGCCTCATTGCTGGGAAAGAGATTCTTCAAGGCTACTTCTCTGCTTTGCATGGACTTGTGTTTCCCTGGCTGTCTTCTGACAGCAGGGCTAGGGAAGAGGGTGTAATGAGGGGAGGTGGCTTCAGACCCTGAGAGCCCTGCCTGCTACTTTGCTCAGCAATCCTGCAGCATCTCTGGATTCTAGTCCTCAGCCTGGACACAGGTCTCAGCCTCCAGGGGTTGGTGTCATGGTGGAAATTACTTTTGGGTAGGGGATGCCATGTGCAATTTGGGTGCTGAGCAGACTCCCTTGTCTTCATTTACCAGATGCTGGTAGCACACCCCAGGTTGTCCTGATGGCCAGTGCCTCCAGATATTTTCAGTAGACTCAGATCAAGAGCATCCCTCTTGGGCAGCTTCCTTCCAGATGTTTTCAGTAGACTCAGCTCAAGAATATTCTTCTTGTCCAACTTCCATCCCAGTCAGTCTTTTCCCTGGCACAGCAGAGCTGCAGTGGGCATCAGGGAAGCATTGAGTTACCTCAGCAGCCAGAGGGAGGAACAAGACCTCTTCTTGCTGATCCCACTGGGACTCTGACCTGAGCTCAGATGGGGAAGATGGAAGTCTATGCATGTCCAGAAGCTCATCATGGTGCCAAATGAGTCATGCTTCAGAACTCATGTCAGGATGAGGCTGGGTCACTAGATTCAGATGGATAGAGATGTGGAGTAAGTGACTGAGAGAAATGTGTGGCTAGTCTCCACAGAGGGAAACTTCTAGAAGCATGGCATGAGGACCAGTGAGATAATGGGCAGGAATTCCCATCAACTGTAGAATACTGGTCTAACTGTAAAGTGCTGGTTCCCACAGTTCTGTTTTAGGGATGTGGCTGAGGATGCTCTCCACGTGTGTACCTCTGTACCTGTTTTCTGGGCCAGAGGTAGGTGTTCTGCAATGATTCCTGGCTGGTCATCAGCACATGCCATCACCACATTTTGCAGAGGAGATAACCAAAGCCTTCTCTGAGGTCAAAGGAAGTCACAAAAGTCACACTTGCAGAGTGACAGGTAGAGAGGGGCCTGAGATGGGAAAGGAGCCTGGAATGGGTATGAGAAGGGGTGTGAGGTGGGTGTGATCAGAAGTGGGTGTAGCCCACAGTAGGGGTGATGTGGGCTTACCTCTGGCTGGTGGGACAGTGATGGGTTGTGCCTGATGTGGGGTAGGACCAGTGTGTGACAGACTTGTCTTCTAGGTGATTCTATATCCTGGCAAGTTGGCAATAAATATTAACAGTCCCTTGTGGGATGTGAACCTGTTGCTCACCTTAAAAGTGTGCATATGTACTGCGGCTTCTGTCTGGTATCCCTGATGCCTCTGTGAGACAGCCAAACTGCCCTGCTCCATTCAGTCTCCACCAGACCAGCCTCAGCACACAGCTGAGCTGTGGGCATTCTAGCTAAATCCCCGCTTTAGTAGTATTGCCATGTGAGTACTACTCAGTGTTTCTGTGTTGTTGGGACCAATGGTTGTACAGTGTCTCTGCAACCCCAGCTAACCAATACTACAGCCAGTGGCCCAGTGGACTGAGTACCAGATTCTCAAGAGGCCTGTCACCAGTCCTGTTGCCAAATAAAGTCTCACACTGAGGACTCACGTGTGTAGTGTGTATGGGGCACGGGACATAACCTACAGCAGCCCTTCAGCTTTCCACCTGAACACCTGGATGGCTGCTGGCTTAGAGGAGAATGAGGGCACCTGCTTGGCAGAATGCTCGTGACTTCTCCTAAGGGCGTAAGGACAGCACATACAGCCTTGGGTGGCTAAGGTCAGGTAGATGTGGCTCCCAGGGGAGACCAGGCAGGCCATGGGGTGACCCACCTTGCCAGAGCAAGAAGAGTGCCATTATGTGTACATTAGCCCAAAGTAATTCCCTTGAACTGTAGAAAACCGCACTCTGGTAGAAAAACCTCATCCTGGTAGGCCCATGCCTAACCCTTGTGCGTTTCAGATGGTAAAACATGGAAAAGAATTTTGAATTTGAAAATTCGATTAAACTAGTTGGAAGCTTTAAAAAAAAAAAAAACAGGGCCTACCTGGTGGGCCTGGTGAGGAGCAGTGAGCTAACGGATGGAAACTCTCTAGTCTGGCCTGGCTCACCGGCAGACGCTGCTATTATTAGCTCAGGCCTCTGAGGTGGCTCCAGACTCAGGCTCAGCTGGCTTGGCTGGACTTGGATGCGCAAGGTTCTTCCAATCTCCAAGGCCAGGAAGTTCACTCAACCAGGCTCAGTCTGTCAGTCAGACAGACTCTGTTATTGGACTGGGCACGGGGTCAGGCTGCTGTCACAACTTGGGATGCCTCTGTACCTTTGCACAGGTGGGAACCTTCTTCCCTTTCAAGGCTTCTCCCTTCCGACATAAAGCCTTTTCCGCCCCCACCAGTCCAGCTGCCAGGCCAGGCAGCTTAGGGGCCTTGGCAATCCGGGCTGGAGCCTCGAGCTGGAATGATGGATGGGGCCACGTCATCGCCCGCCAGAGAGTGGATTTTGTGTGTGTTTGACATTTATTTACTGTCCGTATAAACACTAACACCTATGAAGCATGCTCGCCGTGTGATAGCTTGGCTGAGGCAGCTCTTAAGTACATAAATTATGTGCACCTCGGTAATGAACGGTTTGACAGGCGGGAAGTTCTATTTACTGCTGGCTGGAGTTTTCGTGTGAAACCCGGGCACCAGCAGGCTGGGATTTGTGCACAGCCATAGACCTGCCTATTCAGACTCCAACCCCCCCTTTTTCTTTTTAAAGAATTTCTGCCCCGTCTTCTCTTTTTTATTCCTCCCTCCTAGAGGTTTGACACAAAGCCTATGTGTAACTTCTCTGCCTGGAGCGAGTTGGGGGAGGAGGTGGCCCATCTGGCGGCTGGTTCTTCTGACGGGTGTGGGCTGGAACAATGTGCGGTTTGACAAATTTCAAGGCAGGCTTATGAAAAAATAACAGTGGTGCAGCAGCCGTCACGGTGAGTGTCCGTCCACCTGTGGGGGGCAGGGGTGCCAGGCTTCGTGAGTCAGGATGCCCAGCAGAGGATTAGGAGGCCCATGTAAATCACCTCCCATCCAACATGTGTTGACATAGCAGGGGACCTGCTCCTGAGACCTGTCTCCCAGAGTGGGCGCCTACCAACACCAGGTGTCTTTTGCTGGGGTCTGGAGAGCTGTGCCCTCTGGCATCTGCCCATCTACCATGTCAGCTCTCAAACGCCTGGGATCTGCTGTCAGTCTTCCCATGAAAGAAAGGGGTACTGCTCACTTGGTTGGACTGTGTCCTCAGAGCCTTTGATTCCCCTTCTAAAAGTGAGGGTACTGCCAGATGCTGCTCTGGATATTCAAGGAGAAGAAAGGATCCATCATACTTGGGGGCACAGCAACCCAAGACCTGGATTATCTGTTAGGGGCTTCACCATGAGGGAGGTCATAGCCCGTGGTATGACTCCCTTTTTAGGGTCCCTAGTGCCTGTGTGGGAGATACTGGACTAGTCTCTATGAGGTGCTGTCAGCCATCCTGAACACTATGAGAAGGCATAAATGGTCCCCACCTTGAAGACTAGGAGGTTCAGGCAGGTGGACTGAGCCCACCCATCCCTCGTAGATGGGGTATGTGTGGTCAGACCAGAGGTGGCAATCTCTCACACATCCTGAAACTAGGACATAGAAGAACGGAGAAAGTGCCCAAGGAAAGAAAGACACACATAAGAGTCTGTTTCCATGGAGCGTTACTATGCCATTCCACACTGCTACTCTTTGGAAGCAGGATGGTGACCACATTTTGGCCCTGCTCCTATTGAAATGGTCATATCTCCAATCCTGGACAGCTCTCACCCTGATGTTTGTTTTCTATGTGACCTGGGGAATCTTGCTGTAGATCCTGGGGCCCCATTCTCATTTTCAGACCAGTGGGGTTGAGATCTTCTGGTTCCAGGATAGGTCTGAGAGTCCGTGGGTTACAGCCCATGGCAGCAGGTAGTGTGGCCAAGGACAGCAGGGACACAGGTATGCCAGGGGAATATCCTACAGGAGAGGGACACTTGGTTGTAGCTGGCTGGAGGACAAGGCAGGCAGGAGTCATGGGGGACATCCTGGCAGGAGAGACAGCATGAACCAAGTCTTGGTCCCTAGTATGATCTTGTCACTTGGCAGCTTGGTGACTGTGGGGTGCAGAGAACTTTCAGACAAGGTAAGGTGTGCCACCATTTCCTCACTTGCCAGCATAAGTTTTCTGACCCCTTAGAGGCTCATAGACACAAGCTTCCAAGGTCACAGAACAGTGAATGGAAAGCTGGTGCCAGCCACTGGGATGCCCAGCCCTGCTGCGAGCTATTGGGAGAGCCACTTAGAGGCCCCCTGGAGTAGGGCCACGTGCCGCCAATTTTATTAAATTCATATTTCCACCTCCGTTCCTCACAAATATCTGTATTTACCATCAAGCTCAGCAGTATTTATTTTCTAAAGTAGTTCTGTTTAAACAAGGGGTTTCTCTCTCAAATTCATCCACTCCAATTTCCTGTGGACCCTCGCCCTCCGCGGAGCTGACATTAATCATTTGCACGACTGCAGATCCTGTGGCTGCCCAGGGCCTCCGGCAGGCGGCAGCTGTGGCGCCGGGGTGTGCCGTGGCTTCCCTTGACTCCTCCAATTAAAGCAAGGAGCACTGGACTCTCGGTCCTAGAAGAGTGACTACAGTAGAAGGTGGTACAGGAGGCAGGACCAGCTCAACAGCTCCCAGCTTCCATTCTGGCTCTGCCATCCTATCTCTGTGACCTTGGCCAGCTCCTTCTCTGGAGTCTAGACTCCAGTTGGCTCTCTGCAGCTGAAGCCAGCCCCACTGTAGATGCTGGGCCCTGCTTTGCACATACAGAGAACTAGAGTACTACAGGCAGGCCCCTGTTGCATGTTCCTGACGTAGCTAACATGCCTTACCCGCTGAGGTGGCACATGGAATACCTCTTCTGCTGCTGTTGTTGTGGACTTGGTGTCATTTAGCTACAGGCAGGGAGGGCACCTTGCCCAGGGCTAGCCCACAGCAACTACCCAGCACAGTTTTCTCCACCCCATGCACGGCTTTCTGGTAGACCTCTTGGAAATGGAAGCTACCTTGGATTTTTAGGAAAGGCGGTGTGTGCACAGAGGGAGTCCTGCCACTCTGCCTGAAAGGGTTGAGTCCTTAGGATGCCCTGGAGTCCCACTGTGTGAGGAGAGGCTACCCTGGGCCAAGGCTGTTCTATCTACTGTAGCTGGTACTATTCACCCGGCTCCTTCTGAGCATCTCTGTACTGTTCTGTGAGCTGTGAAAACAGCAAGAAGGAATTTAGTTGGTATCCAAGCGAACTGGATGAAGGGCTGAGCATTGGATGTGTAAATAAAGTGGTTGGTCAGCCCTGGTCTCCCATGGCAGAGATGATGGTGCTGATGCTGGGAGTTGTCACACCACTGGGAAGGTTGATTGAAGGCTTATCACAGTTAGATGCTGTACTAAGCACTGAGCACATAACATCTCACCCCATCCCCCACAGTAGCACTACTGGAGTACCATGGGCAGCCTGCATACAGACATGTAGCCTGTAGTAGATTGATGAGCTAGAGGCTGGTCAGCTGAAGAGTGAAAAGCAGGTTGTAAGCAGACTGACCTTAGCCATGGGACATGACTGTTGGGTGTGCTGCTGTCTGCTGCACATTGACTTAGGCTGGGGAGACAGATACCTGGGAAGGAATCAGCTGCAGCAGGCTCAGACCTCTGGTTGGATGTCTGAAGAAGATAGGGCTGAAGGAGGAAAACCCAACCTGTTGGCAGAACCAACCTATCGTCTCTAAAAGAAGAGATCATCTTGGTTGGGAACAGAGAATGCTATTTCCTGAACAGAGCTCCCATGTCCAGCAAACGTGTTAAAAACAACAGTAAGTCAGCCATACTCATACAACCTATGCTTATGATCTGGAGAGGAGGGAAGCACACTGGTGTTATGTCCTTAGCAAGTGTCTTGGGATATATCCACCCCAAATTCAGGCTCCTTGCCTTCGACAGCTCTACTCCATCAGCACAACTTGGCACACCAAACACCTGAGGTTATCTAATACCCAGAGGCAGCAGCGCTTCTCCAATTATCTCAAATACATCTAAATGCCCAGAGGCATTCACAATTCCCAGTTACCTCAATACGTCTTCTTTGGATGTTTGTTTGGTACAGGATTTACCCAGGTGTTGAAGGCTTCACTGGGCTCTTGTTCTGGGCCTCACTCAGCCTTGGCTGTCTTTGTCCCACACTGAGATTCTCAGGCCCTTACCTGCCTAAACACGCAGGATCCTCTATCTCAAAGATGCTGTGTGCTTCCTCTTCTGTTCGGTTACCCCTCTATTGATGGATGCAGGCACATTTAGGTGGGCCCAGGGCTTTGCTACAAAAACATGATTGCAATTAACATTCTTTCTGATCATTCCTGTGTGTTTTCTTGGGGACAACAGCTTGACTGGGGATAAGCACTTCCCCTCTCCGAGCCATGACTTCCCCTTGGGGAGGTGTAGGAAAGCCTAGACTGGATCAGTACCTGATATTCAGTGACAAAGGCAGTCACGTGCCTGAAGCCATGTTTTTCTGAGCAGAGGTGAGGTAAGGAATGGTGTTTGGTGCCGGGGTGGGGGTGGCTCCGCTGGTTTTTCTCAAGCTCAATGAAAGAGATATAGGAGTGAGTGGGAATCTCAGACACTCCACAGTGTCTGTCCTCTGGACTGCTCAGGCTGGGGTAGGGCAGTGGGATCCAGTGGTCAGGGCAAGAGACATTCAGGGAAGGAGGGCGGAGAAGTCAGGAAGCAGCCACAGTAGGGAAAGCCCCTCCCTTTCCATCTACCTTCAGAGGCACAGCCATGGCTGGAGAATGCCATGACTTGAGAGGTTCCACAGGAGAAAAACTTCACTCTCGGTGACTAAAGGGACCAGAGATCATGGTGGGGAGGGGACTGACACTTCTGCCACAGGAGCCTATCACCTCACAAGTTCCCAAGTGAGGTCACATATGCAGAGGTCCCATGGTGTAGCCAGAAGGGCTCCTTTATCCTCTGATGCCAAAGGACAACTTTAGGAGCACCATGGGTAGATGTGGCCATGCCCAAGACCTATGTCACAGAGTAGGGACATAGGAGAGCATCCTGGGAGGTCACTGAGGTGAGGGCTACAAGGATGATAGAAACGGCATCTTGAGAAAACTCACAGGACTCTCTCAAGGGACACTGTCGGTTTGGAATAACATTAGGCCCAAGTCAGGCTCACGGTGACTGGGACCCTGCGGTCAAGAGTCCTCCGTCACAGATAGTGGTTAGAAATGAGCCCGGGAATTCCTGTAGGATGCAGGCTGGAAGGACTGTGATCTGGTTTTAAGATGGGAAGACTGGAGTTCAGAGGTGGTCGAAGGAAGGACCTGGCTTCTGTTCTGAGTCATGAGTGATCCCTGTCTTTCCTGGCTCCAGATCTGGAGTCCTAGAAGGCCAGCAGTCTGGGCTGCTCCCTGGCCACCAGGTTCCGTACCCAATTCACTCAGCACAGACATCAGATTGCTTATTTGTGAGCACCTGAATGTCTCATTGGAACCATTGCTGCCATCAACCAGGCAGAGTGCCCCTTAAGCAAGGTTCTGGCCGTTTCTAGGAGAGCCCCTATCGTACGGGTAGGGGTGAGGAGGGGAGAGACACACAGGTCCCAGTGCAGGGTATCTTGTCTACCTTGCCTATCACATTCTTTACCCCTGACAACACCTCGGGATGGGGAATAAAAGCACAAAGCCCTGGTGGCAGGTGGATAATGGGCAGGGATTAGGCCTGAATGACAGGCCTGCCAGTACTTGGGTGGATCCCTGATGAGACTGCCCTGAGCATGAGAGGGAAGGGTGGGGCTGAGATGCAATGAAAGCTGGGTATCTGTCCTCATGGAGTGGTCTAGCCTGGCTGTGCTCTAGGACACTCTTGGTCCATGAATACTCTAAGACTCTTGCACCCTTATTCTGTTTCCACTGCCAAAGCTTCCTTGCTGGAAGCTGCCAGGTGGAGATCTGGTCCCCAGGCCCCTAGGGGAGTAGATGCCTTTCGCCCAATCCTGCTGCCCCTTATGGCTTCTGGAAGGTCTCTGGACAGGTGTATGGCTATCCATTGTAGATAAGCAAACTGGAGCCACCAGTGAGACTTGTGACTGATGTCTCCAGGGATGATGATCTGGGGAATCCTCTTCCTGGAGGTATTAGGAAGTAGGCAGAGTTCACTTTTCCCTTTTCCTCCTACTCTGGGTATTGGAATCTGTTGTTTTTCTAGGATTCAGGCCTTGTGGCCCCCTGTACCTTCTTGAGGCTGGAACACCAGAGTCAAAGCCTTCTAAGAACAGAGGGCTGTGAAGGCACCCAGGCCCTGGAGGCATGCCTCCAGGAGCCAGCATAACACAAGGTAAGCATGGCTTCCAGGTTGTGGAGGGCGCTTTGTGGTGCATCATCAGCTGGTGCCCTTTAATGTCAGCCCTCCAACCCCCATGAGGCAGGGAGTTTCACTGGCGGTGAACTTTAGCCTGTAATGGAGGGAGGAAAAAGTTACCTTACACTCTGGGGTCTAGAAAACCAGCCCTGGAGTGAGAGGCTGTCTCTAAGAACATCATCACATGTGTGCACTGGATCTAGACAACACTCAGTAACAGCAAGGATGCTCTGCCATCCTGCCCCAGTTCCAGTATTTTGGTTTGTAGCTCTATCCAACACCCAAGTCAGCCTGTGAGGTTGGGGCCCCATGCAACCCAGACCAGCTGTAGGTACAGCACAACACAGCATTATAAACTTACTTAAAACATTATGAGGTTCTTTTGCAATATGTTACACAGTTCTTGAGTGTGTACTTTGGAGACAGCCACTTTGTAGGTGACTGGTTGGCACAGCTAGGTAAGCGGCAGGATTCCATTGTCTCCTGGGTCCTAGCTCCTGGTAGACATATTCCTTCTGCTTGTCTAAACTAACTCAACCAATTGTCACATGAATGCTTTTGTAGATGTAATGTCACAAATTAGGTGGCCTTAATCACCATATTTCTTCGGGTGGGCCTGGGAGCAAGAGAGCCCCTCCCATCTGATTTGACACCAGAGGAAAGTTAGGAACTAGAAGCAGGGAAAAGGTTCTGTGAGGCAGTTTCCCCTTTGCTGCCCCTAAAGACAGAGGGCAGAATAACAAGGAATGTGTCGAGGGGGCAGGAACTAAAAGCTCTGAGAAAGCGATGTCTCCTTACAGTCTCAAGGGTCTGAATTCTGCCAACAACAAGGAGGAGCTTGGGGGTGAATCTGTGCACCCCACCCTACCCACCCCAGTGTCTCCAGATGGCAACTGAGCCTGGTTGGCAATTCGATTAACTTTGTGAGACTCTGAGTAAAGAACCCAGCCATGTCTGCCAACCATGATGTCTGCATGGGTCAGCAAGATCAGAGGAGACCGAAAGAACCTCAGTAGACAATTGAGCAGAAGCAAAGAGTTGGGGCTCTCAGTCACTGAGTGGCAGGATAACTTGTTACATGGCAGGAGCTAGCTGATGCATGTATCAGCAGCCATACCTGTGCAGAGAAGCCTGAGATATAGAATGTGGGACAGTTAGGAGCTCGGAATCTATAGGTTGGAGGTCAGGATGTTTGATAAGGATGCTCCGAGTTAAGGTAGGCAGAAAGGTGGAGAGAGAAGCGCACCCGTTCTCCAGAAACTTTGGGGTGTGCTGGGAGTCAGGGCAGCAAAGGCAGATGATTCTGTAGGGGTGAGCAGAGGCAGGACTCCAGGGGCCCTGTCCTGAGTGCAATGAGAAGCTGTGGTAGGCTTAAATATTCTGGAATATTTGTGGTTGGGTCCTTCTCTCAGGCAGCTAGAGTGGAGGGTGATGAAGAAGGGGAGAAATAGGAGCCAGAGGGAACAATCAGAAACAAATGGGGACCTTACCTAGATAGCATGTTCTCCAGCATATCTGAAGAGTGTCCGTGGTAAACTGAGGCACAGTGATAGGGCTGTAAGGGATGGTGGTAAGAGGCTGTGATAGAGGCTTGTTGGGATGCACCTTAGACAACAAAAAGTGTACCCTATGCTTCTGCATGTCCTCTGCCCAGAGTAGACTGTGTTTTATCAAAGGAAGGGACTGCCTCAGGGACCAGGGAAGAGGGATCCTGGTCCCAGCAGAAGGTCTCTCAGGTGGCATGTGTGACTTTCTCACAACCCCCAGGCAACTTCGTGTAGGCAAAGGAGCCTTTAGATAATTTAAAAAAGAGTTCTATTTAGTTTGACTCTTCGTGTAGTTGAGTGATTCACTTGCATGTATGTCTGCATGCATGTTTTGCCTGCATCTACCTTGTGCGTGCCTAGTGCCCACAAAGGCTGGAAGATGGCGTTGAGTCTCCTGGAACTGGAGATTCAGATGTTGTGAGCCACCACATGGATGCTGGGAATTCAAGCTTGATCCTCTAGGAAAGCTTGATCCTCATCACTGCTGAGCCCTCTCTCCAGCCCCCTTTACACCGTTTGATACTCCAGGGAACATGAGCTGAAGAGGGTGGGTGGCCTGCCAGGTTGCCCAGCTAGTCAGTGGCCCGGAAGGGCTTCCTAGAGCCCAAGGGCACATTGCCTTATGTCCTCATGTGAGAAAAGGGTGTACAGGCTCATTTCCGTCCTCCATCTTGTCCCTCCCCCCACTTTAAGACAAGAGAGCTGGAAGCGCTCTCACTGCCTGGAAAGCTCCTGACCACACGAGAAACCAATTTTTGCTTCCACTTATGTAAAATAAAATAAAATAAAATAACCCCAAAGTATTTGAAGTTCTGCCTGCCTTGGCTGCCTTCCCTTGGGAGTGGGGCTGGAACTGCCCTAGAATTTGCTGGGGGAGGCTGGTTTGTGATGCCCGCCCCCGGGGGAGGGGAGAGCTAGCCACTGGTGCTCTGCCACATTGGTCTTCTCCCAAAACAGTCCTGCCGTGGCACCGACATGGGTCCCCACCCTAGAGAACCAGGGCCTTCAGACATAGGCTCTTCATCTCAGGATCCTAGACAATAGAAACATAGACAACCCTGAGGAGTGTCCTTGTTATTTAGAAGGTCATCTATGGTTGACCAGCAAGGGGCTCTAAAAACAAGAACAAGCAACTCTCTCTGCCAGAGCGCCCCATGCTGGGGCACTGTCCAGACTGCCTGTCTCTACTCCCCTCCACACACACACTTTTCAGGGTACGTTCAAGTTGTTGAAGTCTTGGGTGGCCCCTCTCCAAACTTCTGTTCAAGACTCCTTTGTCTGTTGGTTGCTTTGGCTCCTGGTTCTGTTCCCTGGGAGGCCCTCTGAGTAGCCCCAGTGACCTGTCTCTAAATGACGTTCAGTAGCTCTGCCTTTCTTTGGTGGGGCTAGGGGAGCAGGCGAGTGGGGCAGTGGCCCTGTCGGAGGTCAGTCTGCAGGACAGCAGAGGATTCGGCTTTGTGTGAGGGTCTGATGGCACAGGAAGCTGGTCCCTGAGTGGGCAGCTGTGGCCACGTGCTATATGAGATGATTTTCACATTTCTGCCTTTGGTCTGTGCTTTCTATCCAAGGCTTGTCTGTCCTGATCACCCATCTTGTTCTGTCACTGAGATGAGCTGAACTGCAGCCCCAGGTTTTTAGGCTGACGTTCTAAGCTCCAGTGTTCCAGTTTGAGCACGTGACCTTATTTAGAGATTTAAAGAGACCACTAAAAGTACCAAACTATAGTGGCACCAGGAAGTGCTCTGTCTCTGTCTCTCTCTCTTCCCTCCCTCTCTTACTCGGGCCCCCACCGATTTCTTTCCCCCTCTCCCTATCCTCCCTCCCTGCTCTCTACTCATTTTCTCTCTCCTTTTCTCTTTCTCCCTCCTCTTTTTTCCTGCTTTTACTTCTCTTTCATCTTCCTCCTCTAGTTCCTCTTGCTTCCCTCCTTCCTCCTTTTCTTTCTTTCTTTCTTTCTTTTTATACAGGGTTTCTCTGTAGCTCTGGGACCTGTCCTGAAACTTACTCTGTAGACCAGGCTGGCCTCGAACTCAGAGATCTGCCTGCCTCTGCCTCCTGAGTGCTGGGACAAAGGCAGAGTTTGGGCACTGAAGCAGAAGAGGTGGTTCTGCAAGGCTCCACCCTTAACCTCCCTGCCCCGCCTCAACCCTTTAGTGCTTTGAGTTTTGTTTCACAGAAGGAAAGCCATCACAACCTGGTGTATCTGCTCTCCGCGAGGATACTGGCCTTCTGAGAAGGGTGTGGTCCTAAACTTAGGGTGGAAAGGTGTAGGTGGGCTCCAACAGTCCTCTCTTCAGACTCTGCTGTGACCCAGGGATGGGAGGGTTTCTTCCTCTTGCCTTTGCTCCTCTAATACTCTGTTTTGTGCCAATGCTTGGCCAGAGTTCCCGGAGGTAGGGTCAAAGCCTTGAAGGCCCCTCTGAGTGGGCACCAGGCAGGCTTCCTGGAGGAACTCTGACAGGGTGCTCCGCAGGGGTTGCTGGCTAGATCCTTGGAGTCTGGAAAGGTAGTGTGTTTCCATCCAGAACCTCATGTGTTAAGTTCCCCCTTATGGCCTCTTAGAATGTGAATACCAGCCCAAGCTGCCTGCCTATAGCTCCTTTACTTTCTATCCTCAGTGGGCCTGGAGCCTGAACTCCAAAGCATGGAACTGAGCTTGTCTCCCTGGGTACTGGGTTCTTATAGCCCTAACCTAGCAGGCAGCGCACACGAGTCCAGCCTGTTCTAACTCCCCCACTCCTGTGGCCCCCACCTGCAGAAGGGAGATGCACCCACCCCTTAGCCTCCCTGAGGCTGCGGAAACAGCTCATTACACCCAGTGCCGATAATGGCCCCACAATTGAATTAAGAGAGTTCACGGGAAGCCCGGGCATGAAATCCGTTTCCGTAAAAGTCCAAATTTGGGACAGTGGTGGGGAGTAGAGTGAGGAGGGAGGAAAGTCCACAAAAATAATAATAAAAAAATCCACATCTCCTGCATTTGTTTCCAATTCCCCATCCAGAGTCACGACTCCCTCCCAACTTGCCCAAGGACCTTGGGCTGAGGGCCAGACACTGCATTGTAATTCTCTCTCATTAATGGATAATTTCCCTTCATGTGAAGGGAGATAGACGGAGCCCTTTGTGGGAGACAGGCTGCAATGACCCTGGGCCTAGAGTCTCTCTGGTCAGATGGGCACAGCCTGCCCACTGCTGTTAGTAGCAGCCATTGGCACCTTCCAGTGAGTAGGGCCTCGCTGGACTAGTGACATAGCTCCACAGAAAGGGAAACTGAGGCCTGAGCCAGCTGAGGCTTGTTCTAACACATCAGCTGATGATGGTCTTTCTGCAGAGGGTCCAGGAACAGACACGGTAGATAGCATATCCTTAGATTACTCGTTATTCTAGTGGTGTGGGAGGTCAGAGGCCAGAGCAGGGCTGGCTCAGCTGGCCTGGGTGGGAATCTAAACCCATCTCCAATGGCTTGGGGCATCTGGCCTCTGTACACTGAGCCTCAATTTCTCCGTTGCACTTGGAGATAGTTTCCAGTGTGGTTCATCACCTCACATGGGTAAATCTGACTACCTGGGGCAGCTGTGCATTTCCGGAATTTCTCACTCCTCGAGTTCTTCCTCAATCTCTGTCTGTTTGCTAGCAATCACCTGCAAAGAGTGTCCAGGGAATGACCATTGTAGTCCTAGCTACTGTCACCTGTTGGGTGTCAGAGTGAGATAAAAAAGACTCAGACCACAGCCAAGGTGGTGCTGGCCCATGCCTTTAATCCCAGCACTCAGGAGGCAGAGGCAGACAGATCTCTGTGAGTTCGAGGCCAGGCTGGTCTACAGAGTTGAGTTCCAGGACAGCCAAAGATACACAGAGAAATCCTGTCTTGAAACCCAACCCTCCAAAAAAGACCCCAGTTCACTGTTGGGGAGACAGTCCCTCTCATTGGAAACAGACTTAACTGAGTTAAGGATGCTCTGTGCGAGAGGCATAAAAGGCATGAGAGGCCCTACTTGTCCCTGTGTGGTGTACTGAGCCTGGGCCTTTCCCATGGCCTCAGGAGACCTGTCTGCCCATGGGGCAGCTGGAAACACCTGCAAAGCAGCCTCAGGACAGGTGGAATTTTCAAGTGAAGGAGATATCGCTACTATCTGTACAGAAACATGTAGCACTTACAGCTTCATTGTCTACTAGACCCAGATAGGTCTCTGGTACCAGGCCCCCAAGTGGCTGCAGGGAGATGCTAGCCAAAGCCAGGCCCAGCTCAACTCAGTTCAGAATGACTCAGCTATGGAGATGGGAATGAGAGGCAATGGGCTCAGAGTCCCGACGAGGGATCCTCGTGAGAAACACTTTTAGCATCCCTGGACAGGTGGGACCTTGGGGTACTCAGGGACCGGCCAGGATAGCTCACGGAAACAACCGAGAAAGCCAGCAGTCCAGTTAGAGCAGATTCCAAGCTGTAGTCCTGGGGGACGAGGCAGTGGTGTGACTAAAGGACACAATGTGGGGCTAATAGAAAGCAAACAGCCCTCCGTGCTGCGGAGAGCCTAGAGTGTGCAGTATTTTCTCAGGAGCTCCGTGTTGGCCTGAGTGCTCAGCCTGGGCTGAGCTGTCAATCACTGCCCTGTTGTTTGTCTAACCTCGCCAAGTGTGTTTTTTCTTTATTAGCAGAACACAGATAGGGAAGCAGATCTGTCCTCAGATGCAAGGCTGCAGGAATTTGTCCTAGCAGCAGAGCGGGGAGGAAGGTGGGCAGGGACCCATCCTCTCCAGCGAGACTGTTCAGAGCTCTCAGCCATGCCTGACTAGAGCAGAGTATACCATGGCTATCCTCTCTGGATTCTTGAAGACCCCCGGGGGCAGCAATTATGGTCATTTTGCAAGTGTGGTGCTGGGATAGTTGGGGTCTGGCCCACCCAGAACCACACTGCCAGAGAGACAGGACCTGGAAGGTCTTAACCACATTTCACCCCTGTCCTGGTACCTCTGGGATGATCAGAGTCTATATAGCCTGTGTAGCCAACCTCTTGCTCACTCGAGCTGCCTCCTAAAGCAGGACTGGGCCTTCAGTCCTGTTCTGGGGCTGATTTGGAGGTCAGTAAGCATCTCATGGGAAGGGTCAGATAATGCACTTCGTTGTGATTCCTGAATTGTGATTTCGGTTTTTTGTTTAATTTTTGTTCTTTCAGTGCTGGAGATAGAAGCCATTGGTCGACAAGCACTCTACCACTGAGTCACAATACTGCCTAATTCCTTTCGTAGTGTGAAAATATTCATAGGTGCTATAGAAAGGGGAATGATTGTGTATCACTAAAAATCTTATCTACAAATAAAGATCCCTGTGGTCAGTCCTGGCCTACATTGAACAAGAACTTCTTAGGCCTCTGAATTGATCCAGGCAGCTCTAATGCGTTAGTGTAGGTTGGGTGACTTAAACAGCAAACGTATTTCTCAGCATCTTCTGGCTAAAAATCCAGGTCATTGCGTGAGCAGATCCAGGGCTGGTCCACCAGGATTTAGACAGTCTGCTTTTTACTGTGTATCTCTTATGACCAAGAGCAGAGGAGAAACAGGCTTTTAGTTTCTCTCTCTCTCTCTCTCTCAGTTGTAGTGTGTGTGTGTGTGTGTGTGTGTGTGTGTGTGTGTGTGCGCGGGCGCGCGCGTGTGTGCTATGCTGTGTGTTTAGCTCATGCTATAGTGTGCATATGGAGATCAGATGACAACTAGCGGGATTCATTTCTCTCTATCATGTGGGCCTCAGGGATCAAACTCAGGTCATCAGGCTTTGCAGCAAGCATTCTGAGATGCTCAATATTGGTTGTCAATATGACAGAATCCAGCCTCACCTAGGAGTCAAGATCCTGGCATGTCTGTGGTAGATTGATTTCCTACCTTATGTTAGCTGAAGCGAGAAGACCTACCCTCAGTGTAGGTGACACCATTACATTGGCTGGAGCCCAGAATAAATAAGAAGGAAGAAGTGAGCTGAACACTAGCATTTTTCTCTCGCTGCTTCCTGGCTGAAAATGCGCCTGTCTCTGTGTTTACTCGGCCATGATGGACTGTACCCTCGAACTGTGAACCAAAAGAACCCTTCCTTCCTCAAGTTGCTTGGCCAGGTATTTTGTCACAGCAATGGGACAGTAACTGACACTGACATTGAGTTCATATAATGTAACTAACTGACTTCTAGTGTGTAGTTCAGTGACACATTCCTTATCCTAGTAATTCTCAAATTGTGACAAATATATCCAAAAGCTAAATTTGCTGTTTTTAACTGTCCTTAGTGAACAGTTCTGGAGTCCTTTGTCATATCTGCAGTGTCACATGGCCATCATCACTGTCTAGTTCCAGAAAGTTCACACACTCCAGCCAAAACTCTATTAAGCATGAATTCCCCCTCCTCCTCCTCCTCCAGCCCCACCCAGCATGCAGAGACAGCTCACCAAGCTTTTTTTTTTTAAATATTTATTTATTATGTATACAATATTCCATCTGTGTGTATGCCTGCATGCCAGAAGAGGGCACCAGACTTCATTACAGATGGTTGTGAGCCACCATGTGGTTGCTGGGAATTGAACTCAGGACCTTTGGAAGAGCAGGCAATGCTCTTAACCGCTGAGCCATCTCTCCAGCCCCCTCACCAAGCTTTTATATCTACAAACTGACCGCTTCGAGGTCTTCCCTCTTGTGTCTGGTCCATCTCTTGTGATGTGCCGTTTTCCAGCACGTGCCACAAGCCACTCCTTCCTGAGGTTGAGCAATTTCCCACTGTCTATGTGTATCACACTGTGTTTATGCTCTTGTCTGTGCTTTGACACCTGAGAGGCTCTCCCCTTTTCATTATTTAAATACGATTACAGCGAATATTAACATATAAATAAGGATCACTCTGAGCCCTTTCTTAGTTCTTTGGGATTTTCCTGGATGCAGGTGGCTCTGTGGCCTAGCTTTTGAAGACTGTCTAGGCCATTTCCCACAGTGGGTGCAGCACCGTTCATCATCATATTCCTTATCCTATGCATCACCATAATAATGCATGGAGGCTCTAACTTCTCCATGTTCTTGTAGACCTTGCTATTTTCTGTTTCATTTGTTTGTTTTTCACTATGGCCATCTGAATGGGTATGCCGTGTCTTTCACCTTGGGTTTGGTGGACAGTCCCCTAACATGAGGGTAACTAGGAATCATTTGTTGCTCTTTTGTGTAGAAATGCCTGTTCAAGTCCTTTGTCCATTTTGGGATTGGATTTTTGCTGTTGAATTATTGCAGTTCTTCAATATTTTGCACATTAAGTCCTGATCGGATATGTGATTTGCAGTAATTTTGTCCCATTCTGCAGGCAATCTCTCCTTCCTCCCCCACCTTCCCCGTCTCTTTTCCTCTAATCGAAAACAGGGTCTCACTATGTAGTCCAGGCATCATATTCGTGATTCTTCTGCTTCTGCATGTCTGTGTACTTGTTACTTTCTGCCATTGTGAGCCTAGGACCCGACACAGACAACTTCCGGGGAGAATGATTTGCTTTGGATCACAGTTTCGTCAATAATCATTTGGTCCTGTGTGGTTGGGCAGCCATGGTGTGGGACGGTGGGAAGCTCTTTAGATTGTAGTGGACCAGGAAACAGAGTGGGGGGTGGGGGTATTGGAGAGGTGGGGCCAGGAAGCAGAGTGAGGGAAGTGGAGGAATTAGGGAGGTAGGACCAGGAAGCAGAGTTGGGGGGACCGGGGTATTGGGGAGGTGGGACCAGGAAGCAGAGTGGGGGGTGGAGGTATTGGGGAGGTGGGGGCGGGGGATGCTGAACGTTGAAGCTCAGCTTCTTTCCTTCTTCTCTTCTTCTCCCAACCAGGCCTCAGAGCCACAGGATGGTGCTGCCCACATCTAAGGCCATCCTCTCTGAATACTCTCCAGATAAACCCAGAGCTGTGCTCCGCATGTTGGGGGCTGCTGTGCTCCCCCATGTTGGGGGTGAGAGCCTTCGGAGCGCCTGTGTTACGGTGTCTGCCACCATGACATGCTTTTCACTTTCTTTGCTGAATAAAGTGTTCAATATGAAGTGCAAGCTAGCTCTTTATTGTTACGTCGATCACACTTTGGTATCATTTCAATCCATTGCCAAATCTAAGTTCATAAATATTTACCCTCGGGTTTTATTCTGAGAGTGTTAAGAGTTTTAGTTGTTACACTCAGGCCATTGATCCAGTTTGAGTTAGTTACTTTTTGTTGGTCGGCTTTTGTTTGTTTTTGAGATAGCCCAGGCTGACCTCAAACTCCTGGTCCTCCCACGGGAGTGTAGGACTGTAGGCATGTTGCCACCTGCCTGGCTTGAGGTTTTTGTGTGGTGCTGGGGCTTAAATCCAGAGCCTTGTGTACGTTAGGCAAGAGCTCTGCCACTGAACTACATCCGCAGCTTGCTCTTTGAAGATAGGATCTCTTACTGAAACCTGAGTTCTTCCATTAGCTAGACTGGCTAGTAAGCCATGCAGACCTGCCTGTCTCCATTTCTCCAACACTAGGGCCACAGGTATGTATCACCATGCTTGGCTTTTACGTGAGGGCTAGAGATCACGCTGGGTATTCAAGCTTGCATGGCGGACACTTTGCTGATTGAGTCACTGCCCTAGTCCCTTGGCTCCATGTTTTAATCTTCATTTCTTTGTTTCTCTCTAAGACACAGCCCAGCACAAAGTGGGAGGGCCCCAAAACCACCACAAGGTTTCTGCTGTTGTTGTTGTTTCTTTCCTTTTAATATGTGTGCAAATTCCCATATGTGTGCACATGTGTGCATGTGGAGGCCAGTGGACAACCTTGCATGTCATCTTCAGGATTGCTATCCATCTCCTTTGAGACAAGGCTTCTTATTGCCCTGGAACTTTCCAAGTAGGCTAGGCTGGCTGTCTAGCAAACCCAGGAATCCTCCCATCTTTGCCTTGCCAAGTAGGCTAGGCTAGCTCTCCAGTGAGCCCCAGGGATCCTTTCCTGCACTGGGATTGTCAGCCTGTGCCATCACAGCTTTTCAACATGTGAGTGAGTTCTGGAGCTGGCCTCCAGCCCTCGAGCTTGTGAGATAAGCACTTTCCTGCTTGAGCTTTCTCCCTAGCTCCTATAGGTGCCATTCTTAACAGCTCACTCTGTCACACTCTGCCCCTCTCTCCAGCCCTCCTCCCTTCCAGGACATGCTAACTTTGTTACTCTCTCAGGAAGTCCCCAAAGTCTCATCTCTGCAAGCAGCTGCTAGTTTCCACCATTCTTCCGAAGCCAATGCTTAGCCTTCTAGCTGGAAGGGTCCTGCCTCACTTCAGAACCTCACTCGGGACACAGCTATAAGGACAGTCACAGATCTCAAGCAGAGCCAGTGTTTAAGTGACTCAAAGAGGAGAAAGCACCAAAATCTGAGAAACCACTGCCAAGTGTGAAGCTGGCCAGTGGCCAAGATGCTTCCTGTGGGGGGTACACTGTGTGTTCATGCACCGTGGGGATTGACATGTTCCTTGTTGATCATCACAGCCAAGGACTGATAGTACCGCCTGCTGTATGAATTCTGGGGTGCCCTCCAGCCTTTGCATGCACAGCTCCTGCCATGGTCTGCCAAGTACCCTTAAAGCTCACTCTGGAAATGTGACAGATGGCACAGAAAGGCAGAGCTGGTAGGATTTGTTATGGCTGCTATATTTTAGAACACGATGGTCAAGTGCTTCTATGTGTTTAGTCAATAAAGGCCACTGAGACATGACTGAATTTGGTGGCTTAGGATGGGTGCTGGTTACATGTGATTCGCTGGATAGGGTCTCATCTCAGAACACCTGGCCAGAAAGATGGAAAGTTGCAGCGCAACTGGGGACAGGGTCTGAGGACAGCGTCCTGGAGAAGCAGATTCTGAGAGGACTATTAAATAAAACAGTTACAGAAGCCAGGGACGGTGACATAGGCCTGTAATCCCAGCACATGAGAAGCTGAGGCAGGGGGATTCCAAGTTTGAGGCCACATTGGGATACATATTTAGACTCCATCTCTAAAAGTCTAAAATCTGCAGCAGCAGCGTGCTGAGACATGTGTGGAACCCTTCACAGCAGAGGCCAGGTGAGGCTAGAGACCTCAGCAAGAGAGGACCCATCAGTGAGACTTGGGATGCCTCACCCACCCCTGCTGCCTGCTGCCTGCTGCAGCTCCACCTCTGCCTGTGAATTTGAGTTCATCACTAGGAAAGGAGAGAATAAAAGAGCTGGCTTCCAAAGCTGACAGAGCAGAGGGTCAAGTTCCACCCATCCCAGTCTCATCCCCCATAGAGTGAACTCAGGGCTGTGTCAGTGCTGGGGACCAGCCCGTAGGCCTGCAACAGCGTGAGAGCCCAATACTGTATGCATGTTGGAGGTGCTGTTTGTATGGTTTATGTGCATGTTCTGTGCAGCACATATATGTACATATGTTTTAGAGTGTTTGTGTAGAGTGTTTTATGTGGTACATATGCAGCACCTGTGTGTGAATGTGTAAGATGCATGTGAAAAGGTGCAGTGTGTGGTGTTTTGTGTTCTGAGCATGTGTTTATGTGATATCTATGGTGTGTGATGTGTGTGCATGAAATTTTCTTGGTGTGTACATGTGTATCTGAGTGGTTGATATATGTGTGTGTGTGTGTGTGTGTGTGTGTGAGAGAGAGAGAGAGAGAGAGAGAGAGAGAGAGAGAGAGAGAGATCCATGAGATTTTTGTTCTCCTATCTCCTAAGATTAACACTTCCATCCTTGCTTAGTTGCTGACATGGCTATGAGGCCTGCACCTGGTCACCTTGGACTGTGTCTTCCTTCTGATCTTGGCATCCTGGGCAGGGATCACACAGGTGGGAGTGTCATGTTGTCTGGGGCCCAGATAAGACTTTTTGTCCAGAGTGGGTGGTAATGGGGAGTGGGAGTGGGGTGGGGGCAGAATTTGGACAAAGGTTCTGCTGCCAGTCCTGCGACTGATATAGTACCCTTTGTCTAGGCCACACCAGTGGTTAGGGCTCCCTACAATTTTGTCTTGCTACTTCTTGGGCAATCATAGAGGAAGGACTTATGGAGTAAAACATGGCCTTGTCCCTATGAGCTCTCTTGGGGTTCTTGCTGGCCATACAGGGGACACAAGCAGCCTTGGATAGAATTAGCTGTGCCCAGTTCTCATTCCTATGAATTCTTTGTTTGAATAGTGTTGTTCATTGATGGGACCTCCAAGAGTCTTGGTGTCTGATGTTCCCATGGTACCTATTCTCCAAGTGTGTGGTGCCCCCCTGCACAGCAGAAACTTCTGGAAGCCCCAGGATATTGTGTCATCTTCATACCCCATGATGACAGTGTTTGATGTCTTTCATGCATCAAATTTCAGACACTGTTTTCATCTAGCATGCTTGCCTTAACCACTGTTCTCACTTGGAGTATTGTACACAAATATACATGAACATACCCCCACGCATACATATACACAATGCAAGACATGGATACTCACATGTACATGCATATTAACACACAACCATATATGTATGTTACACAATACATACTGCCCATAATACACACAGGCACACAATTTTCACACACAAATACATACATACATATTGCATATCATATAAACATATGCACAATACATATGCATACAGATACATAATGCAAATATATGTACACAAGTGTCCTCCATATAGCAAACAGAGAAACACATCATACACATAATACACATCTGTATACCTTCTATACCTACTTGCATACACATATACACATATGTACACATACATATTCACACATGTACCACTTAAATACATGCATAACAGACATACATTCACAGGTACACAGATGCAGATGCTGTATATCATACATACATTATATACACATAAACAAATGCACATAAATGCACTCACATACACACTACACACACATGTATATCAGAAGCATATATGAGCACAATTTACTTCAATCACCTTCATCTTCTCCATCTATCACTTTGTGGCTCAACCATGAGGAGCTGTCACCTTCATCTCCCAAGTTCTCCTGGACTGCTTGGGGTGAGTTGATGGCCATCTTACAGAAAGAAATCAAGGATCTTTGGGAGAAAACTGGCCCCTACTTGGAGGGGTCAGAGTCTGGAAGATGGTCTGGACACTGAGATTTTCAGGGCACATGTGAGCTGGCAGGGACTGGCAAGGGATGGATTTGTTGCAGGTGTAAACAACCATCTCAGACTTGCTTGAGAGTTTGGGAGGGGGGGGTTCCAGGAATTGGAGAGGCTGTAACAAGGCGCTCCTCTTTCTGGAACTCGTCCTCAGGAAATCACTTTCAGCTTTGCCTTGGTCCCGGTATGGTGACTGCTGAAGGGAAATGGCCTTTTACAAGAAATTGCTTCAATTTTCAATTTTCTCCATATTAGAACAGCACTGGGTCACACGGACTCAGTAGGAGGCTGCTCACAGGTGTGGCCAGTGCTCAGGATGGTCTCCAGGAGGGACCAGCTTTCTGAATCCCAGATTCCAGTGAGATGAGTAGAGATTCAGAGGTCTGTAGCCTTGACCCAGCCCCCAGCCTGTGGGTATTCCTGAGTGTGGCTAGCCTTACCCCAGAGGCTGGCTTCCTTTGTAGCACCTAACCTGCTCATAGCCTCCCACATTCTAACAGTCCATCACCCGACTCCTCTACGAGTGAAGGCCCAGGCAGGGTCTAAGGAATGAACTGGATGCCCAGGAGCCAAGTGTTCTCACCCCACCCACAGCATCTTGAAGATAAAGCAGAGCAGGTAACACTCATTTGGGACTTCATTCTGGTGCAGGGGAAGAATGGAGTGACTAGAAAGAACAGGGTCATGGAATGTGAGAACCGCCCCCCCCCCATCCCCAGAAAGATGATGCTGGGTGGCTCTGCAAAGACAACAGCCAGGCAGTGTCTCCAGCAAGAGCTACAGTGAAACTCAGACTGCAGCCCTGTGCCTGCTCCTTGGGTGGCCTTCTGGGTAAGGGGGTCCTGGAGAGTAGGCAGCTTCTACTGAGGCTGAGGGCTTGCTGGACAGTTGGACAGAATAGACAGACAGAAAGATAGCTGGGATGAGGCCAGGAATGGATCTTTCTATGGCCTGGGATAGGGGTGGACATTGCCAGCTGGGCCTGCTGGTTCCCAAAGATCAAGCTTTTCCCTCCCCAGGAAGCTGGGCCTTCTGGGAGGTTTCCTTTCTGTTCCCTGTGTGGCTTGTCTAGAATATAAAGACGACTCTCCCCAAGGCCCCCCTTTGTCCCCATCTTCTACAGTAGGGGTCCCTTTGCCACCCCATCTTCCCTTGGTCCAGAAGATCATACCATTCACCCCATGATGGACCTGAAGGTCACTTGTATACCAAAGAGGCTCAACCTTGTCACCTTCCTGAATCTCTCTGGAGCCAGGCAAAGGAGGGCAGCCTGACGGGACCTAGGATTCATCCACATGACTGCAGGCCCTCTGCCACCGCAGCCAGGCCAGTGGCTCCAGGGCAGACATGTTCCTGGCCCTAGATGCTCCTGCTGCCTGAGCCTTGATGCCTCAGTTTCCCCAATTGCTAGAAATCTTCAGGAAGTGAGACTGCTATTCACCAGGCACCTAGTATCCATCAACTTTCTTATCAAGCCAGGTTTAAACTCATGGGCACACCCACAAGACATGGGAAACCTGGCCTGGATTTAGGAATTATTCCCATAAGACTCACGGGCAGCCTCATGGGCAGGAGAAGCACCTGCTTTCCAGTCCCTGGGGTAATATTTGATCTATGTCTCTTGGCCTAGCCACTTGTCCACCCCTCCCATCTCCAGATACTAACAGGGCTGCCTCCAAAGCAAAGGTCTGTACCAGGCCTTACTCCAGCACCATCCCCAGACCCTTGGGAGCCTCTGTGACTGAGACAGAGTCTGCCCCCACACCATCAACCTCTCCCCACCTCTGGAACCTGCTCTCTCTTGGGGTCTCTGCCCAACCTGGTTTCCACACTCCTGCCTCACATTCTGATGCAGTCAGTTCCTATTGCTCCCCTCCAACTCTGCTCCCATGGCGTCACTGCCATGCAGCCCACTGTGACTTCTCCCATCTTGGTTGATTGTGGTACTCCTCACGCCTGTACCTGCTTTTCCTCTTTCCCCAGGTCTGTAATCACCTTCAGGCTGAGAGAGGCTGTGTCTAAGGACCTCAGATACCAGGCCTGAGGCAGAAGGAAGGAAGCAGGATTGGGTCAGGGGCTTTGCATGGCCTGTGTCTGAGAAGAGCTGGAAGGTGCGACAGGAGATGTAGGAGAGGAGAGAGACACACACAGAGAGAGACAGAGACAGTAAGAATTGGACAAGGAGAGCAAATCAGAGACAGAAACTGAGACAAGGTAACAAAGGAGAAGAAAAACAAACAGATCCAGAGGGTAAAAGGAGGGAGAGAGAGAGAGAGAGAGAGAGAGAGAGAGAGAGAGAGAGAGAG
>JAQHUG010000247.1:1161190-1196260 GCA_028555095.1 Dicrostonyx torquatus | reverse complement strand
CGGGACAAAAATACCAAAAAAAAAAGATACCATTTAGCTGAGGTAGGTGGAACTCTGGGCCTTGCACACGGGTTCTCAGCGTCAACAGCTGGCCATAACCATAACTATTGACTTCCTATCATTTGTGTGGTGGGGAACATTTCTCTCCCCTCAAAATTATGGCCTGTAGGAACCAGACAGCATCTCCATTGCCCAGCAGGAAATTACAGAGATTTTCTTATGGACTTAGCATTAAGCCCAAGTTTATAAAGCCTTGCTTGGTTTTAAGGGCTCACTTGTGAATGGTGTTGGCTGCTGTGGCTGGGCAGTGCTCAAGACTTTAGTGTTGTGTCATGTGGCCGAGCCCTAACTCATGGGATGACAGACCTGAGGAGTCAGAGCCAACTGTGAAGATGAAGGCATGTGCAGGAGGGTCCTGGAGAAAAGAGGTAGGACAGCAGGATAGAATGCAGGCATTCAAGACATTCACTCAGGGGCTGGGAAATACACCACAGAGGGGACAGATCTTGCCAATGCTCCTGTCTGGAAGAAGAGGGCCCCAAAGCATAGCCTTATAAAGTAGCAGGGAAGATGGATCTAAGGAGTGTAATGGAGACAGTTCAGGGAAGTTAGGTGTTGAATATATAGGTTGAGGGGTACCAGGGGGCTGGATCCTTTAAGAACAGGGCTGCAGGTTCAGTGAGAGACCTTGCTTCAAAAAAATAAGGACTGGACATGATGGTGAATGTTCTTAAACTTACAAGGGAGAGGCAGAGGCAAGTGGATATTTGCAGTTCCAAGGCCAGCCTGGTCTACTTATTGAGTTCCAGACCAGGGAGAGTTCTGGGATAAGATCATGTTCAAAAAAGTATTACAACAAAATATAAGGTAGATGGGAGGGGAGGGTAGAAGAAGGAGAGTGAGGAGTGGTAACTAACACCAAAGATGCTGTGAAAAAGTCATATAAAAGCCTACTAGTGTAGACTCTTCCTGAAATGCATAGATCTACATATACATCCACAAAATGTTTCAAGTTAGTTACCCTATAGCAGGGTGACAGTGCCTACAATAGACACAACAGGCTAGCAAATAAAAAGCTCAGTGCTAGGAATGGCTTACTGATTTTGTAGTTGTTGGTCAGTGGATCCCATAGATCCCCTAACTTTACAGACTGTGCTTACCCTCCAGAACTTGATGATATGAGCCTTTTACTGAAGATATGACATTCCATTCATGTCCGAGTTATAGGACATGGAGAAACCACGCGGGTACTGACCTGGAAGCTTCATCCCTACTGCCTATCTTTTATAGTGTGTCACACACTACCAAAGAAGAAAAATAGTCACCAGTCATACCGTGCCATGAAGCCTGCAAGTTACAATAATGACTGGCCTGGCAAAATATGCCCATTGGCGCAATAGTGGCACAAACGTCATAGGAGTAACCAACCAGTTTCTGATTGGATTTGAGGCTGTTCCAAAAGATAAAAGTCTTACCTAGCACTATTATCAGACCAAGAACCTGTGATTAGATAGGTTATAGGCCTTAGGGGACAGACATGGTAGTAAACTGACTCCTAGGGACCTACCACTGTGCACATAGGTTAGTGTACCACTGAACCCCCAGCAGAGAAGCTTCTGTCTACTGTAGGTGGTGATTAGCACAGAATCCCACAGCTGGTCAATGTGCAGAGACTGTGAAGTGCTCAGCCATAAGTGGGACATCTATATCATGGCCCCTCCTCCTGAGGGTCAGGAATCATCATGGAAGAGAGGACAGGAGGATTATAAGAGCCAGAGGAGGTAGATGACGATGATGAAGCAGTGTTTTCTGGACACAACAGGGCAGTTGCACTTATGAACTCACAGTAAGTGAGTGAATAGCTTGCACAAATCCACATAAGTTCAAGCCAGACAAAAGTTTAGCATGGAAAGGGGAGGTGGGCACATATTGTCACCCGTAGCTGAGAAGGATTGGCAGTTGATAGCTGCTGGGAGAGTTCGTTCTCTTCACTAGTATGACCCCTGGTAGGTCAGCCACACTCTAGGATACATCCCACACCCAAGGGTATCTGAGCAGCACAAATTGGGCTCCAGGGATCATGAAATGGATGATCCATTTAGGGCCGAGCACTCCACAGTCATTTATTCTCTGCACGTTGACCGGCTGTGAATCTCTGTTAATCATTATGTACTGCAAGAAGTGGAAGGCTCAGGAGTACATTGATCTATGTGTATAGTGATAAGTTTTCAGGAGTTGGCTTAATACTGTGTCCATAAAACACAATGGAGTCAAAGAAGAGAGAGAGACTGAAACGTTGGGTAGGTATGGAGTGGCGTGGATCTGAGAGGTGTTGGAAAATGGGGAATAAATATGATAAAAATAAACTGCATGAAATTCTCAAAGACTTAAGAAAAATATTTGAAGAAATAAGGTGGAGAGCAACTGAGGAAGATATCTCTAGTCTACACATGGCATGCACACACACCTACCTGCATGCCCACACGTGCACATCCACATGAGCAGGAATATCATATATACACAGATGCACTCACTCACACCCCCAATGAATGAACAAGTGAGCATGTGCCTTCACACTGCTTCAGCCTGATTGACAGCACCTACACTTCCTGTTGCTCCCCATTATTCCCATAACCCTAGGTTTCTCTGCCACTAGGTTCTGAGATTCATCAATGCAGTGAAGGCTTCTGCCCTGGGGAATGGGGGAAGCCCCTGTGCTCATTGTCTTATTTGGCTTGCAGGATTAGTTACCAAATGAAATGAGTTTTGCCGTATTATGCTACTATCTTCAACATTGCTTTTTTGACAGGATAAACTGATACAAATGATGAACTATTTATGGGCTATACTGGACCTTGTTAACTTCTTTTTTAAAAATATCCTCTGAGGGGGCTGGAGAGATGGCTCAGTGGTTAAGAGCTTTGCCTGCTCTTCCAAAGGTCCTGAGTTCAATTCCCAGCAACCACATGTGCTCACAACCATCTATAATGAGATTTGGTGTCCTCTTCTGGCCTGCAGGGATACATGCAGACAGAACACTGAAAACATAATAAATAAATAAATCTTTTTAAAAAAATATCCTCTGAGATGCTGCATCCTAAGATCAATTTGCACTTACTTGGGAAGGATGATGGGAAGGTTGCTGGCCAAGGAAGCTCCTGACCTATGCCCACCTCCACATACAACACTAGCTATTGAAGCCTATGTTGGTTTTATGGCACAGCTGGAGAGTATGTCTCTATTGCTGAGGACATCACATCCGAAAGTTGCAGGACATGGAGGAATCAGGCTAGGGTCAAGCCGGCAGGTCTCTTCCTGCTAGCACATGTTTGAAGCATCATAAGGCACTTTACAGGCTACTAGGAGAGATCTGTCTCCAACAGCTCTTCTCAACTCCAGATTTTGCATTTAACACCAGTTATATCCCAGAAGTCATATGCCTGCTGGTGTAGTAATGGCTCAACTGTTATGACTGCAACCGATTACTTTCTGTTAGGATCTAAGGCCTGACCCATCGAGGAGAACCCACGTTTGGAACTTGATGACTGATCTTAGTAGAAACGTTAAGCCTGTGAAGGAAGAACCTCAGTTGAAGAATTGTCTCCATCAGATTGACCTGTGAGCACGTCTGTAGGACATTTTCTTGATTGCTAATTGATGTAAGGTGTCCCACATCACCGGGGCAGTACCATCCATAGGCTGGTGGGCCTGGGCTGAATAAGAAAAGTACCTTACTGTGAGCCTGAGATCAAGCAGACAAGCAGTGTCCTCTAAAGTTTCTGTTTCAAATTCCTGCCTTGGCTTCTCTGTACCGCGGAGTATAATCTGTAAACTGAAATAATCCTCCCCAAGTTGCTTTTGGCCATGATGTCTATCACACCAATAGCAAGCAAACTAGAATGGTACTATAAGCCAGGACAACACAGGTGACTGGGATGTCATGTGTCCCAGCAAGTTACAGCTATTGTTTTGTTAAACACGTGCCTGTCAAGCTGCCTTTTAAACACGTGTGTGCGTGTTTATGCATAAAGAACACTGTTGCTGTCTGCCACAGCTGAATTAGACTTCTTTTTACAGTGAGTGGCAGTCGCTACAGAGTCTCATAACTGACTGAACCGCTACAAATAAGTTTCTGTTGTGGTCCACACCATTACCGTGGTGTCACATTGCAGTGGATGTTAAATGGAATAAAAAGATCATGCGTCTGCATCGTCCTTCTAATGCTTTGGAATACCAGGGAAGACAAAGCAAAAAGAATATACTGCTAACGAATAAGACGGAGCCCTGGGGAGCAGAGCGGAGGAAAATGTATAGCTCAATAAAAACAATTAAAACAAACAAAAAAGATGAAGCACTGTGCATGTTTTCCTCTGAGTGGAAATGACCTTTGCCCCCTGGAACCAAAGCAACGGCGATGTCTGACTAGGCACATGACCAGGACTATAACACTGCCATGGGGAGAGAGGAGAGACTTGTAAGTCTCAGGGGCTCCCACACATCATGACCTTCAGGAAATCCTCCCTAAGTCTCTTCAGTCATGTAGCAGCTTCCTCATCACCCAAGGGACCCCTCAGGGGTGCAGGTTTTCATGTGTCGCCCATGGTGAAGGTGCCTCTACGTTGTTCAGGGGGCATCCTAGTGATGTAGCTGCCACCCCGCCCCACGTAGACAGTAAGACTATGAAGCTTCCAGAGGACAAAAGGGAAAAGCTTGTGATTTTGATTCAGGCATTGTTTAACCAGCTCCAGTACTGTAAGTACCAGCCATACTGTAACAAACTGATAAGTTTAAAGGCAACAAGATTAGAACCCTCTACTTTGCAGCACACATTTATTAATAAGATTAAAAATAGTAACTATGGATAGGAGAAAAGTGTTTGCAGGACATCTCTCAAAACTTAGAGGAGCGGGAAACCCAATTTAAGAATGGGCATGGGCTGGCAAGGCACCTCAGCAGGTGGAGGTGCTTGTTCCCAAGCCTAATGAGTTACATCAGGGTGGAAGATGAAAACCAGTTCCTGCAAGTTGTCCTCTGCCTTCCACATGCACACTGTGGCATGTGTGCCCCCCAAATGGATCAATAAAATATGTGTAATTTAAAAATTAAACTAGGCAAAACTTCGAACAAGCCCTTCGAACAAGAATATATACGGATGAGAACAGGCACACATGGAGATACTGAACATCAGTAAGTCATCAGGGCACACAAATTAAAAGTCGTGCTACTCCACACTGACTGGCCCGACTAAAAGGAAAGCATCTGAAACACTTGTGGGAGTAGGGGAAGCTAGAACTGGAGGGAATGTAGCCAGTTGGTACAAATGCCTCAGAAGACAATTCAGCCCTGTGATAAGATGTACAGAGGTATGTCAACATGAGGATCTTTGCAGACCTACCCCCTGGGGAAAAAAAAAGCCAAGCTGGCAGCAGCTACTAAAATCCCAACAATGAGAAGCCTCTGGAAGTTGTCCTCAGGGTGTACATTAAACGAGAGACCTATTCAAGGAAACATAATACAACTTAGGGAGGATGACAAGAACCAGTGGATTCATGCAGGGTGCCCCCCCCTTGAGCTGGTAGAAGCTTTAAGAGATGGGGCTTAGTGGAGAGTGATTAGGTCTTTAAGAGGGATTAGTGCTTTCTTAACAAGACATTCTTACTCTTGTGGGAAGTCGAAATGCAGTTTGATAAGTGCCTAGTGCCTTCCTCCTGTCTCTCACATCCTGTCTGGCCTTGTAACCTCTGCCCCCCTTTCTCACAAACTCTTGCCATTTCACAATGCCATGGGGTCCCAGGCCCCAGGACTGAGAAGGTGCCCTTGAATTTCTAGATCCATTTTGAGTTAAATACCCACTTTTCAAAAATTACCTAGCCCGGGACAGCAATATAAAATGACCAGCGAGGATGGGCCAAACGATGACTCCCTCTCTTCTTTCCCTCCTGGGTCAGGGAGGTGTACTGGGCCTCGCTGATGAGAACAGGCTACCAGCAGGTTGAGCATATTCTGGTTAGTGTAGGGGGGAGTTTAGAAGCTCCTTTGTTCTGCCAGCACCACAGGACAGAGGCTTGGCCCCAGAACACTGTACCAGAAATACTAGTACCATAATCACTCCCAAGAAGACTCCCTGCACCCCAAAAGGCAAGACATGAAGACCAGAGGCCATACTCCATCACAGCATGGAGCCTTTGCCCAAGGGGAGGAACAAGAAGAGAGTCCCAGGACTAGGGAAATGGCTTGGTGCATAAGGCACTGGCTTTGCATGAGTGAGCACTGGAGTTTGTATCTGCAGAGCCAGTGTAAAAACCGAGTGGGCGTGGCACTTCATCTGCAAAGTTGGACAGTGGAAAGCAAAACTAGGGTATCCCTGGGGCAAGATGGCTAGCTCAACTAACTGAAACTGTAAGCTCCAGCATCAGCAAGAGACACTGTCTCAATATATGAGGTAGAGAGCATTTGAAGAAGACAGAGATGTCAGAGGCAGGCCTCCACCTGCATCACACCCCCAGCACCCATGCATATACGGATACATATACACACACGGTGAAAGGAGGGGCAGGCAGGCATACTTGATACGGAACAATGAACATCTTTTGAGAGGCTATGGAGCCGGTTGAGTCTACAGGCACTTTGAAAAGTAGTTTCCTGCCGGGCGGTGGTGGCCCAGCACTCGGGAGACAGAGGCAGGCGGATCTCTGAGTTCGAGACCAACCTGGTCTATAAGAGCTAGTTCCAGGACAGGCTCCAAAGCCACAGAGAAACCTTATCTCAAAAAACCAAAGAAAAAAAAAAGAAAAGTAGTTTGCTTTGAATTGAAAAGAAGAAGCCAACACAGAGTCCATCCAGCTCACCAGAAGGAACCAAGGAAAAGGATGGTATAGAAGAACGCTTGGGACTAGAACAAAACCCAAAATCCAGCTCAAAAATTTGATGGGATAAGACAGCTCAGAAATTTTGGTTCCAGAGCATTGTCAAAAACAACCGCAACAACAACAAATCAGTTGATAATGAATGGGGCCTGCAGAGCGGAGAGTAACAGTGGATAAGGCGTGACTTATTAGAGATCAAGAAAGGGGCAGTCGAGAGAGGTCTGGAGGAACAAGCGTCACCCCAGCATGACTGTGTGTGCCCAGGGTGATGCCTGTTAGGAGATACACTGTCTGTAACTCCAGTTCCAGGGGACCCCATGAGCTCTTCTGACCTCCCTGGGCGCTCCAGGAATATGGTAGAGATACATGTGGGTGGAACACCAATACACAAAAAATTAAATCTTTTCAAAATTTAAGGTACTTATCCAAGTACATTTTAAAAAACATAATAAATGACAAGAATTTTCTTTTTTCTCTTACTACGTTTAAAAAGAAAATACATGAAACTACATGCATGTGTGGATACTTCACTGAGCCTGACAATACCAGAACAAAAGGCATTGGTGAGAACTGAGGAAATGACACTGTGTGGGAGCTCCAGTGACTCCAGAGACAGGAACCAGTGACTAGAGTCAGGATTAGTAAATTAGAAGGTTAATAGCGTGTGTGTGTGTGTGTGTGTGTGTGTGTGTGTGTGTGTAGGATAAAGGTTGACGTTGGTCTCAATGAACCTGTGGCTCACCAGTTAGGCTAGGCTGGCTGGACAACTGCTTTATGATGAGATTACTGCAATAATTCACTAGAGGAAATACATGGTTTTCTTCACAGGTGATGCTGGGCTAACTAGGTATGAGTGTGCGAAAGGATGGGGATCACCCCTACCTCACACCACACACTTAAAAATTTTAAATTCTTAAAATTTGATCTGGGAATGAGAGATGGCTCAGCAGTTAAGAGTCCTTGTTGCTCTTTCAGAGGTGAGGGTTAGATGTGGTGGCAGGTGCCTATAATCTTAGCACTTGGGAAGCAGAGGCAGGAGGATTAAGAGTTCACACCAGCTTTGAATATGAAATGAATTTGGTGCCAACCTGGGCTATATTTTGTCTCAAGCAAATAAAGAGAAAGAACTGAAAAGACTAGAATGGAAAAAGCATTTGCTGATCATATCTGATAAGGATTTGGTAGCCGGACTTTTCTACAAATTCCCACATCTCATCAACAAAAAGAGAAATGACTCAGTTAAATAATAGGGAAATAATTTGAACAGACACTTCTCTAAGGAGAATATGTGAATGGTCAATAAGACATAAAAATATGTGCAATAAATAGCACCAGTAATAAGAAAACTATGAGTCGGAGCTGGAGAGAGCACCTCAGGCTCACTAGGTGGCTCTAACGAGCAGAGCTGAGGGTGTTGGAAGCTGGAGTTCTCACCCGCCACTGGAGAAATTTTCCTGACAGTTCCTCCGAGAGCTGAAATCCAAGCATGCTCAACCTGCGTTCCGAGAATGTCCCAGCACATTTGTAGATAGCGATGTCATGTCCAAAGGGTGAGTGGACACCCTGCAACAAATGATCAGGGATCCAGCAATTCCGTGTGTGTGCGCGTGTGTGCATGCATGCATGTGTATGTGCGTGCCTGCATGTGTGTGTGCGCGCGCATGTGTGTATGCGTGTATGCATGTGTATGTGCGTGCCTGCGTGTGTGCGTGCCTGCGTGTGTGCGCGTGTGCGTGCATGCACGTGTATGTGCGTGCCTGAGTGTGTGTGTGTGTGTATGTGTGTGTGTGTGTACGCGCTCAGGTGTGTCCTGATGCAGTCACTCTTGTGTGCTTATGCAGAGGTGGGAAGTCAATGTTAAGTGTCTTTCTTTACTTCTCTCCACTTTATTTTTTGAGATGGGGTCTCTCACTGCACCTAGAACTTGCTGTTTACACCAGACCAGCTAGCTAGCCAGTAAGCCCCAGAGATCTGCCTCTCTCCTCCCAGCCCAGCACTGAGATACAGACAAATAATGCTGCATCCAGCTTTTATCACCTGGGTGCTGTGGATCCAAACTCATTTCTCATGCTTGCTGTATGTTTACCCTCTGAGCCATCTCCCCAAGGCCAACACAGCTGGCTTAAAACTCACCGGTTTTCACACTTTACACACTATCTTTACTGCATATAAGTTATACTTCAATAAGGCAAACAGAATTCTGTGCGTGTGTGATTTTGGTAAAAAGAAAATTTATACTGGGGCTGGAAAGGTGCTCAGTAGTTGAGAATGCTTTTCACTCTTCCAAGGACCTAAGTTCTACTCCCTGCACCTTCACAAGGCAGCTTACAACCACCAGGGAAATCTAACACCATCTGGGCCTCCTTGGGCGCTTGCATGCATGTGCACACACACACACATAAATAGTCAAATACATCTTTTAAAATTGTATCTGAAGGGAAAATTACATCCTGATGTAGTCTGTTTTTCTAGAAATACAAATACCAAATTTCCCAATTCAATATAATGTGCTGAACATAAATACGGGGGGCAGGGACAGGAAAATCTCTGGAGCTCATTGGCCAGCCAGCCTAGCTGAGTCAGGTTAGCGAGAGACCCTGTCTCAAAAAAAAATAAGGTAGAGGGCAACAGGGGGAGTCACTGACATTGATTGACCTTTGACCTCCATATGCACACATTTGCATGTGCACACTCATGTGCGCACACCTATAAAACATGTATACATACAACACACACAGAGAGTACTTCCTCCGCACTTACCAGTCTGGCTATGACGTCTGACTCAACCTCAGTTTACCCTTACCAGGTTTACGAGTTTGGGAGCTCTGCAGCCTGAGGACATGATTGGTCCTGTGGTGCCTTTGTCTGGGCTCCCCAAGCCTTGGTCTCTCCTCCATAAAGTGGAAATAGTGAGCACTACCCCACAATCTTCATGGGTTGAATCGTGTGTCCTTCCCCACAGGCCACGCGTACTGTTCCTCATCCTCGGGAGTGCTGCTGCTTGGTGGGGAAGGTGATGGAAACTGCCGGAGACATTCCAATGTACCCCAGCAGCCCTAGACCGCCCCTGCCCATCAGGTGTATGTCACAGCGTGGGAAAGCTGACCAGCGCAGATTGATAGAGCATCTCCTAACATGGTGAGGGGAAGCCGCCTGCAGAACCGCTGGATGTACATAGTGCCAAGGAAGATGGCTTCTCACAGCCCACCATGGAAGGACACACAGTCCTGCCTGGGCTTCTGTAACTAAGCTGAGAGAGGTCGCACACACCTATACAGGGAAGAAGCCAGGAGGAGAGCGGGCAGAAGGGAAAGGGGAGGAGGCCTGGGCTCCTGAGGAATCCAGACTAGGTGTAGAGTGATGGGTGAGAAAACCAGGAGGGCTTGGAGCAGATTCTGGGACAAAAAGGGGTCCAAGGTGACATCCAGGGTCCTGGGACAATGGGCTTAAAGCCCCTTCAGCAGATGCTGAGCTGGCTGCCAGGGCGGCTTTCCCAGGGTTCACTAGCATAGCCTTCCGTGGCACCCCCACTGCTTCAGCAGCCTCACCTGGGCAAGGGAGGGGTGAGGGAGAGGAAAGGGACCCTACTGTAACCCACACTCTTCTTACTGCCCCACACAAAGAGCCCTGTGGTCACTCATGAGCAAGGGTCCTCTGTCCCTCAGGGTCTTCACGGTGGGGGGGCTCTTCACCGGCATGGTCCTTGTGTCCTCCAACATCTAGCCCCGAGGCTGGTCTGCTGCCCCCCCACCAGGGCCCAGCTCTGGACAGCCTGACTGCACTATGAATAGCACACAACCCTTTTCCTTTCCAAATATAAAAATGTTTGCTTTCAATCAGGGGCGTCTAGGGAGATGGAAATTATAGGATTGGAGAGTGTCCTTGGGTAAAGAATGCTGAAAGCTCGTAGGGCCTCTGATTAGGGCTGGAATAATTCCTGCCATAATATAAACAAGCCTTGCTGGGCTAATGGGGGGCGGGGGCGGGCCAGGAAATAGGGGCACATGCCACGTCTTTGTTCTCTTCTCTCCCTGAATGCCAGCGAGCAGAGTCTGGCCTAGTGTCTCTGGCAGCCCAGCACTGGTGGGATCATGGGCTGTGTCCCTGCCCTTAGGGTCTGATCTTCCTACTGTGGCAGGTAGGGACATGCTTGTGATGTCCACTGTTGGATTTTCAGTCCCCTCCCTGACCCTGGACCAGGGGTGGAAGTAGGCAGGATGGAGATGAACTATGCTTGCAGACTGGGGTCAGGCAAGGGAGAAAATAGGCTGCCTGGGAAAACAGCACCCAAGCAGGCATTTTCTCTACATTTCTCCAACAGTCTGCTAGTCAGTCAACAAACAGGGAAAGGCCCTGTCAGGGACATCAATGGTGAGAATGTCCTCACCCTCGTGGCTGGCAAAGTAAAGAAACAAATGCACAAAGAGTATAGTCTTAGTGGCATGGTTGGGTCAGTGACCTGGGGAGGTGACTTTAGAATCTGCACTGATATCTGGCTGGGAACAGCTATCTCTTCAGCCATTGCTGCTGTCTTGTGTAAGTGCTAGTGTATGATACATTCGCTACAGCTCCCGAGGCCAGTAGAGGGCAAAATCTCCCTTGGACTTGGAATTCCAGGTGGTTGTGAGGTTGCCAGATACGCCTGCTGGGAACTGAACTCTAGTCTTTCAAAAGAGCAGTTACAAACTCAACTTCTGAGCCATCTCCCCGACTTGCTGCTGTCTTAAATAGCAAGTGTCCTCTCTTTTCTCTGTGTGCAGGTGGATGCGTCCCTCCTTCTTTGAAGCCCAAATCTACATCTGGATCCATCTGGGTTCGGGTCCATGAATCACACAGTGATGTGGTCCTGCGGTTGCGGGAAGTGTCAGGAGTATAGTGAAGGAGGCAGCAGGGGCAGGGCGGGTCCTGGGTCACCGTTGCTAGGGCATGGTCTCTCATTTGTAAAATGGGTGCAGACAATAAAGAAAATTAGTCTGTAGTGGCCCTAAGAAAGAATTTGTCCGAGTGGGGTGGGAGCTGGAGGACTCCCCGCAGCAGGCACCCTCCAGCCAGAGGAAGGCGACTCAGCTAGGTCCTAGGTGTGCTGTGGCGGGCCTGCGCGTTTGGAAAGAGAAAGCTTGTCCTCACGCGATGAGGACAAGCTCTGAATCCCCAGCGCTGAACCCAAAGCCTTTGGGTTTCAGGGCTGAACCCAGCAGGCAACAAGAACTCAGGAGTCCAAGGACAGAGCCAATAAGTGACCTCAGGACAGGTTCCAACGTGACACCTGTTCCGTCTCCCAAAGGCAGGAACACACCAAGGCCCTGGAGGCCAGGGCCATCACCCGCCCTCCCCCTTGCGTGGTCGAGGAATCGTGTGGGTGCACGTCGCACCCTGACGCTCGTCTTCCTTGGGATTCTGCGGGGGCCCTTCGAGAAGTGTAGCGCGACCGCGGGCTGGGAGGTGGGAACCGGGAGGCGGGGATCATGCCCGGGCGGGGGCGGCTCTGGAATGCGGCCGCCTAGCAGATGGCCCCTGCGCGCCCTGCCGGGGCCGCCAGCGGTTCCGTATTTACACTACATTAATAATGGTTTAAACGCTCTCATAAATACATGCTGATTAATTGGCAATCCATTTGCCGAGGGCCGGCCTGCCAGACGGTTTCCTGGAGGCCCCGCTCCACATCCCGATAAACACGCCGGGGCCGGGCGCTAATGCACCGCCCCACCCCGGTCCGCGGGCCGAGCTGCTCAGCTGCGCCTCCTGGGGAGCAGGAGACCGGCCGGGAGCCCCGGGGGGCACGTGAGTCCGGCAATGGCTGGCTCCCGGAGCTCGCACCCGCCTGGGCCGCCTTGCTGAGGGTGGTGGAGGCTCCGGGTTCCACGTCTCCGTAGAGACCGAGAGTCTTTTAGGGAGGAGGTGCCTAGGCGCTGGGGTGAACCAGGTTGCCTCACCGTGAGGGGCCACCCGTCCTCCTGTCATCTCAGCCGCCCAACTCGGTCTCCCTTCTCATCACCTGGCACAGGCCCCTCTTCCAGAACTGGGGGTGTCAGGAGGGAGGGATTTATTTCCTTGGAAGCAGAGCAGAGCCCCTAACCAAGTCCGGGTAGCGGCTGTGTCTTCAGAGTGCCAGTCCCCAGGGAAGACACACCTCCCTCCGCCCCTGTCCTTTGGCAATTAGCGCTAGCCCCGCCCTCCACAGCCCTCCGGAGTCTTCAGCATCCCGCTCAGCAACGCCAGCTGCTTCGAGCAAATCTCGTGCGTCCATTCTGCAGGCGGGAACGTTGACAATCGCCTGCCAGGTGGGCCAGCTGGCAAGTGACAGCTCAAGACACCCCCACGCGTCTGTTCTAGGCTAGAGTGTTGAAAGAAAGAATGAATGAATACTAAAAGCTCGGATGGGGTGGTGGGTGAGGGAGGGGTGTACCCTCTCTGGTCTCTGCCCTGATGATTGGCTTTTAAGCTCGGGCAGACCTCGAGTGGGGAGGTCAAAGGTGGCTGCTGATGGCTGTCACTCAAACAAAATAGGCCCGTTTTCATTTTTCACTTGGGCCCAGACCCCTCCAAACAGACAGTGATTAGGTCCTGATTGAGCCTTTCCTCCGCCTGATGACTCCCACATGTGACCCGCTCCCAAATTACATGCAAATGTTCCCGGACGAGCTGCTGAAAGCCCCAGCGGGCCTCGGAGGGGCCCGAGTCCCCGCAGCGCCGCACCCCTCCCCCGCAGGTGCTGGAGGCCAGGTCACTGGCCTCACCTGCGGGGGCGGGATTTCTATAGCGCCGCCTGGCGGCGACGCGAAGCACTCTCCGTTTGCTGCGAGTGGATGATGGAGACAGCTTGGCTCTGTGACCTCTGTGGACAATCCACCACTTACTGTGCTACCTATGAGAAGGAAGGCGGCACGGTGCTTGGGATGACAGTCATTTCTGTGGCAGTGTGTATTTGAATAGGTGAGAGCACAGACAGAAGCCTCAGCGAGCTCAGCCTTGGTGCTGTGAGGTCCATGGCGCTCTTGGAGACCTGGGATGGAAGTTCCCCCAATTCCCAAAACACACACATCTCCCATACCAAGTGCTTAGAAAGTAATAATGTCACTATCTGCACCATTGAATTGTACATGGTGGGACATCATGGGCAGCATCTACAGGTGTAGAAGTCTGAATATCGTTCGTGTATTACTCTACAAAGGGATCATGGCAGCGGCCCCACAGCCAACCTTCATCTCGTCTTAACGCCTAGTCTTCTGAGTTTACTCGCACCAAGAGTCTCCTGACCAAGGGCACTGTGGTCCAGGAAAGCTCACTCATCAGCTTGCCTGTACTCACACAACTAGGCAGCGGTGAAGTCATCTGGAACCATCCACACAAGAGCTGAGGCTCTGACCTCTGCAGGGCAGCAGGACAATGGGACTGACCCAAAAGCTTCAGCTCATCATCGTGGGCCTTTCTCTAGGACCAAAGCTCTCATAGGAAAAGACTCCCCCTCTCCAGTGTTGCAGGAGACATCCCTGTGATAGATCAGGCCTGTGCCTGGTGGGGGCTGCGGTCCCAAGTCAATGGAAGGAAAGGATCTTTTGCTATGTAGTCACCCCTTCCTGGATCCCAACAGGACCTTCCTTCTCATTTACCCATCCATCCATCCACACACCCATCCATCCATCCATCTATCCATCCATTCAGGGTCTGTTGGCTCTTGCCTGGGTCCCTGTGAGACCACCAGTGTCAAGGCAGCAGTGTGAACTGTCAAGTTAGTCCTGCCAAGCTGGTTAGTCACACTTAAGAGGGGACCTGGGGTTTGGGGGCAGAATCCAGCACACATCTATCTGTGTATATGTGTGCAACTGTTGTGTGTGTCAGAGGGTGTACTTGCATACAGAGACCAGAAGTTGACTTTGGGTGTCATCTCTCTGTTTTGATTTCCACTTTATTCTTCAAGACAAGGTCTCAACTTTCCTGCAGCTCACGGATTCATTGAGACTAATTGGCCAGTGAGCACCAGATATCCTCCAGACTTCATCTCCCCAGGCTGGGATTACAAGCTTATGCCATGGTACCTGGCTTTTCATTCATTCATTCATTCATTTTTAATGATTGTATCTTGGCTTTTAGGCTAAAATCATGTGTATTTTAAACTGCTTGCAAGTGTGTGTGTGTGTGTGTGTGTGTGTGTGTTTGTGTGTCTGCAGGTACTAACGGAGGCCAGAAGTGGGCATCAGATCCACTGAATCTGCAGTTACAGGCAGTTGTAAGCTTGGGTGCTGGGAATGGAACTTAAGTTCTCTGCAAGAGCAGTAGGTGCTCTTAACTGCTGAGCCATCTCTCCAGCCCTCGGCACACATTTTAAAATGCTATCTCTCACAGGGTCAGGAAGGATACCAGACCAGTTCACCATGACCTCCTAGTTTCCAGGTGAGCGCCCATGGGCAGTGACAACCACAAAATAGTGGTCATGGAGTACCAACTGTCAAGTGTCCCCAACCCAGGTGGGAGAAACAGTGATGCTCTCTGCTTGGTGATACAGGGAAAGACATAGGCCTAGGGGGAAGATGGCCAGAATGTGAGGCAAGAAGTCACCTGGCAGAGAGGCTGGGCAGCAGATGGCCGTGAAGGCAGGTGGGAAGTGGTGATTTATGCTTGGGACTGGAGGAAAGGGGAGTAAAGCTGGTGGAAAGGAAGGTAAGTATTAGAATCGGTGTGGAGAGGGAAACCGTGGGTGAGAGACAGGGTTGAGGTGTGGCCTTCAGCTTCACCCATGTGGAAGCAACAGGGCCCCTTCTAGGGGCAGAGGGGAAGGTAGTGGAGCCATGAGCACAGCCATGTGGAGGACCAGCCACCTCCTGCTAGGAGGGAGTGCTCTGGAGTTTGGTTGCATCTGCCAGCCAGCAGGGTACCTTCTCCTGTGCCTTAGAGAGGAACTCAGGGGAGAAGGGCCTGGGAGTAGTGGGGGCCCCATCTCCACTCCCCACCCCTACCACGTGACTCCCTGCTCTGCAGTGGGGTGCCACTTCATTCCATGGTAGGCAGGAAGCAGTCACGAGCTCCACCCTCACCAGCAGGTGGGTGGCCCCTCATCAGCCTGCTGTGGAAAGTGAAATCACTTCTTCCAATTACGGTCGAATCTGGAAACTTTTGTGCCTCCGACATTTCCTCCTGCCCAGGAGTTAATCAGCCTTCAGCTGTCCCCGCTGGGGCCAGGGTGTGGGGTACCAGGCTGTGGTGCCCTAGAAAATTGTTTCTCATTGCCAATTATTGCCCATTAGAGCTAATGGTGGCACTTAATCACTGCACACTTATCTGGGGTGTTTTAAGCCACTGGAATGGCCTCCCTTCCAACTCCTCCCCCACCTGGACTTGAGCACAGCTCAAGCTGTTGCCAGGAATACATACATATATATGTATGTATGTATATATATATATATATATATATATATACACACACACACACCAAATCACACATCTGATACCGTTTTGTTTGAAAAACGATCTGGCCTCCCCTCCCTCATGTCTGCTGGTCACACAGTGAAGTGTGGGGGCAGCAGTGGATTCCTTGGGGGCATGTCACCAAGGCCTAGGGGAGGTAGGCAGCTATACCCAGCTACTCTGGAAAACTCTGAGCCCTGGTTACAGATGAGGAAGCTGAGGCTCAAAAGAGGAGGAGGAGGATCAAAGAAGAAGGTCACCAACGGTGGCAGGAGCCAGAAGAGTGAGACCCATAGCTTCCTGCTTCAGTCCAGGTTGGGGACAGGCTAGAAGGGTGGCTGTGTGGGTTTACCCTTGGAACTGAGGCAAAGGAGGTAGGGTGAATGGACTTCCCTGTCTTGGTCCTGCCAGTTCTAGATATAAGGCAAGAAAGATTTGGGAGGCTGGCCAGATGGCTCAGTGGGTAGGAGTACTTGAGGTGCCAGCTTGAGGACCCAAGTTCAAAGTCCTAGTGCTCACACAGCCACTCATCCTGTAACTCCACCAAGGCAAGAAGGATCTCTGGGTCTTGCTAGCAACTAGCCTACCTCCAGGTTTAATGAGGGACCATGCTTCAAGGGTATATAGCAGAGAGCAGTACCACAGCTCAACGTCCCCTTTTGTCTTCCACTTGTGTTTGCTTGCCTGGGAGGGATTCCAGGGCCTTGTGCATACTTGGCAAAGGTCCGCTGAGGTACAGCCACAGCCTTTTATTCTGAGACAAACGTGCTCTGCAGCCCAGGCTGTCTTTGCGCTTGTGATCCTCCTTCCTCAGACCCCCAGGAGCTGGGTTGACAGGTCTCAGGTCCCCATGCCCTACCAGACAAGGAAGCTCTGTAAAGGCATGGGTGTGATGGGTGGCAAAGGGAGAGTGTTCAGATGCTCCATTCTCACTGACAGAAGACTGTTCATGGTGCACCAGGCTTAAGCTCTTAGGCGGACATACAGCCCACCACTTCTTTCCAAAGTGCAGCTACCAGGGGAGTGCTGCTGTGGTTACAGAGTGACAGTGGGTGGCACTAAGGTGAGCAAGGGTAGGTCTGAGGACACTCCACTACTGCCCTGTGATAGTTTGCCCCAGGCCAGATCTGAGTGCACAGAGCTGACATCTTGTCAGCTGTCTGTGATGGCAGCCTCAAGATCCCAGCAGAGCTCATGGAGCCTTCTCAAAGGTCCGTGGCACCCCAGGCTCACAATGAAGGACAGAAATAAGCCAGTGTCCAATCAGAGATGAAGCCAAGAAAGAGGGGAAAATGGATTCATCACTCAGAAACTTCTAGAATGTTCCACAAAGAATATGATGGGGTGATATACTCCAAACTAGCAAAAGATGTGTGTCCTCCTCTTTCCCTCCCTCTCTTTCTCTCTCCCTTGTTCTCTCCTTCTATCTTTTCTTTCCATAGATAAGGAAGAGAGTTGAAGAGGAGGAGGCAGAAGAAGGGGAAGGGAGGAGGAGGCATCAGACCCAGGGGATGCAGAAAGTGGGGGAGGCCTGTGTGCTGTGTTTAGTGGTTGGGGGAGGGTCCCTGGAGAAATGAGGAACCATAGGCATCCTGGATCTTGACTCCTGATTGTCCACAGCTGCCACCCCTCTGTCACCTCTCTGTGTTCCTATTCCCCTGCTGTGTGTGTGTGTGTGTCTCCCAGAGGAGACGTGTGCCAGATTGGGGCCAGTGTCCTGCTTATGGTCAGGAGATAGACTCCAAGGGACTGTGGCCTCAGCTTCAGGGGTAGAGGCCTAATCAGTGAAACTCAGGATGGGTATGTGGCTTCATGACTCTGCCTCTGCACAACTAACCTAGTCACCTTAGGCACTGGCCATGGGGCTCTATCTATCCACAGCACCATTACTGTCCCTGTCGCACCACCCAGAAGGGGCCAAGGCTGTGTCAGCGAGAGCCATCTTGAAGGCCACCAGGACACAGCCCAATGGCAAGATGGATGGGTGTCACCAGCCACTTTAAGGCTGTGTTTATGGGACACCCAGGCAGCTGGTCAATCCCCTGGGGCCATCACTCACTGGGCTACCAGGGTCTCTGACAGGCTTGGAGATTGTGTGGCCACCTTAACTGGGGCAGCACTTAGCATCTTAGCCTGAAGCCTGCTACAGGTCCTCTCCCAGCCTCAGGCTTGACAGATGAGGTACGGTGACCCTGAGGACCAGGAGGGTACAGAGCCGGAGCAGGAGGAAAACAGCTTGCACCAGTGCCTCTAGCCTAACCTCTCCGCTGTGCTTCCTGTACTAACAGCCACCTATCCCCCAGACGCCAGACTTGGGGCTCTCTCAGTAGATGACAGACAGTATAATGGGCCAGGTATCACAACAACCCACCCCACTCAGGTGGCAGAGGCCCAAGCTGCTTCTTTGAAGAAGTAATTAATGCTACTCCCTCCGTCTATCTTTCCTCTCCATGGATGAAGTCAATGACTTAGAAAGTGTGGGATATGCTGTTTCTAGTTCCAACAAATGGCAAACAGCACAGCCAGCCACGCTGTCAGTAGGACAGGACAGACTTGCGGCTGGAGCACCCCTACCAGCCCAGCTTGTTTGCAGAGGCATGGGGGAGAAAAGAGGAAAGCATGAGCATAGTTCACTCTGTCCCTCTGCTGTCTCCTGGTTACCAACTGCAGTTTCCCTACCTGAGAAGCACGGTCCCTAACTATCAGGTCCAGGAGAGGGAGCCTGAAGATGGGCGGACAGGGGTTCCTTGTGGTGAGACAAAGTCACAGAGTGGCCGAAGCCAGGCCTCAAGGCTCTCTCTACTCTCTCTCACAACTCAGCAGTTCAAGGTATTCAGCTGCAACACACGCACTTATTCTCAAGAATAATATACAAACCCACTGTGTGCAAGCTTAACTCGAAATGGATCAAAGATACAAGGCTGGGGTGAAGCCTACATGCTCTTAGGGAGCACAGGGGTAAGTCTCTGTGGTCTTGTATCTGATGAGATTCCTAGATACGCCACCAAAATGCAGAAGAAACAAATAAAAAAAATGGACGAATGGGTCCGATCCAAATGAAAACTTCAAAGGGCACACTCAAGAATGTAGAAACATGACCCAGAGAATGGGAGGAGGTATTTACGAGCCCTGCATTTGATAAAGGTCTTGTGCCCAGGCCAGACAAAGAACTCTTAAAATCTGCCAGTAATGATGAGAGCCCAGTTTTAAAACCAGGCAAAGAGCGGAAGAAATCTCCAGAGCATGAAGGGGAAAGGGTGGAGAGATGGAGAGATGAAGGGGAAGTAGGCTGTGTGGAGTGAGAGCTTACCAGTTAAGAGCTCTTGATGCTCTTACAGAGGACATGAGTTTGGATCCCAGACCCCACTTAAGATGCTCACAATCACCTGTATCCTCAGTTCCAAGGGGATCCAGGGACTCTGGCTTTTGCAAGTAGCCACACTCTTGCCTCCTTTGTTGTTAATAGGAATGGGAATATATTCTATTATTGAAATGTCTGGCCAGTACAGACACAGTGGCAAACATCTCGGCAATTCCTCCAAATATTAACCAGGGACTTACCATCCAACAAAGGAGGCCACCCCAGGTCTGTGCTCAAGAGACTAGAAAGCACACCTTTGTCCAAAAACCTGCAGGTTCATAATGACATTGTTTACAAGAGTAAAAACAACCCATGACCAGATGAATGGATAAGGACAATGTGGAAGCTAGGATGGTGGCTCACACCTGTAATCCCAGCACTTAGGAGTCTGAGGCAGGAGGATTGCTGCATTCCAGAATAGCTTAAGCTACAGAGTGAGACATACATCTCAGTTTCTTTTCCTGTTTCTATGATCAAATACACTGGCAAAAACAATTTCAAGGGGCTGGAACAATGACTCAGCAGTTAAGAGCCCTGGCTGCTTTGCCAGAGGACCAGAGTTCAAGTCCCAGCACCCACTTGGTGGCTCACAGCCATCTGCAACTCCAGTCCTTGGGTATCTGATGCCCTCTTCTGGCCCACACCACATGAACATGGTTCACAGGTATACATGGAAGCAAAACACCCACGCACAGAAAATAAAAAGGAAGGAACGTTTTAAAAAGCGACTTAAAGGAGGAGGAGTTTAATCTCAGCTCACAGTTCAAGGGGCAGTTTACCCAGGCAGGAAGTCAGGGCAACAGGAGCCAGGAGCAGCTGGACACACGGTATCCACAGTCAGGAAGCCCTGAGGGATGCGTGCATGCTTAGCCCACTTTCTCTGTGCTACACAGTCAGGACACCCTGCCCAAGGGAAGGCCCCACCCACAATGAATATGAATGAACATGAATCTCCCCACATCAATGAATAGAATCAAGATAATCAATCCCTCAAGGGTTCTCTCCCAGTTGCTTCTAAATCTCATCAAGTTGGCAAATAATTCTATTGCACCCTATCACAAAAAATTAAAAACAGATCAGCATGGTGGTGCACACCTATAATCCCAGTGGTAGGGAGGTAGAGGCAGGAGAAGCAGAAATTTAAGGTTATTATTGGCTACATAGGACATTTGAGATTACTCCTGGCTACATGTAACCATATGTATTTTTTTCTCTAGATAAATATATATATATACATATATAAATATGATAAAAGAAGTAACCAGTTTTTAAAAGAAATTTCTCAAAAGGCTAAAAGTGATAAACCCCTTTTACCAATATTATTTTACCAGGTGACATAGCCCAGGGTTGGAGGGACAAAGGCCTCATCTTCAGCCCTCAAATGGATTACTAAGGTAATGGGGGAAGTAATGGGAGGATGGCCTTGCTCGTGTGGATCACATGGTAACTTCTTTTATACTGTGTCCATATGTTTACCCTGGTCCTCATGTTTATCCTTGTCCTCTCAGGAGCCCTTCCCACTCTGTCCTGGTCTCCATGTCCTTTATCTGAAGCCTTGCTGGGCTTAGCCACAACGCAGGTCCTTGTGTACATGGTGAGCCTCCTCTTGTCTTGGCCTTCCTCTTCCTAAGCCCTGTGATGGAGTAGGCTAGAAGAGGAGGCCCGCAGGCGCCAGGCATCCCCAGGTGGGGTGCACACCTGTGCCGCTTGACTGGCACGCCAAGCTGGGCTGCCCCGTGTTGCAGCTTTGCCTTCCCTGACTGACAGGCAGAGGGCACAGGGTTGGGCCTCAGTGTTCCCTCCCGACTGCAGAGGTGGCATGGAAGCTGGTGTGGATGGGTCTCACCCTGCCTGAAAATGTCCAAGAAAGCAAGCATCTTCCAGCCCTGTGCCTGTCCTCCAAGCCCCCTTTGTGTCTGTGCTGAGGCTGGGGGATGGAGGAGAGAGCGTACCCACCATCACTGCCGGTCACTGGAGTCAAAGGCCTTTCTTAAAAGCCTCCTGGGCTGTCAGAGGCCCACGGGCAAGGTCCATTAGCACAGGCTGGTGATTTGTGGGCTGCCCCTGTAAACACTGGGCTTAGAGAGGGGAAGGCTGGGGAGGCAAGGGCTCACCCTGTGCACCTGATTCTAGGGACACCCCTCCCAGCACAGGGAGCCAGGCCAGGGACCACCAGGGGCGTTTCTGCTCTCAGGAAGAAGGGATAAAAAAAAAATACATCCCACCAGAACACCCTCCTTCCCACCAGAGCTGGGGATGGAATTCCTAATAGGCACTTAAAGTCTACCTGCCTGTGCCTGTGTCGAGCTGCTCTGCTCATCCACCTGTACAGGCGTCCGTTCATGCAAGCCTCCATGCTCCCTTCCTCCAGCCTTGCTGGCATTTACTGTATCTGTGAGTGTCTCCTTGGCAAAGGGAGCTTCCTGGAGGATGCTAAGGATCCCACCTCCCCTGCCACTGCTAACTGAGCACCAGCCTTTGAATGAACAGAGGAAGAATAAATGGGGGCCGGCAAGATGACTCAGTGGGTGAAGGGGCTTGGCTCCAAGCCAGATGACTTCCATCCTTGGGCCTTGTGTGTGACAGAAGTGTTCCCTGACCTCCACACACACCATGCATATGAATACACACACACACACACACACAGAGAGAGAGAGAGAGAGAGAGAGAGAGAGAGAGAGAGACACGTGCGCGCAGGCACACACACATACACACATAATGGAATGGAATAAAGACTTAAAAGCAAAGAATAAATGAATTCTTGGGCATCCACCCTAAGCCAGGCCCTGTGTGAAGGCAGAGAACACAAGCGGTCCTAGTTCGTGGAGGGTCAGAGGAGAGTGCATGCTGGGAAGAGAGGTCCCTGGTGGAGAAGATTGGGATGGGTTGGGCTTCCTGCAAAAGAGGGTTTGGGGTGGGGAGGAGAAGAGAAGTTGCTTTGCGGACTGGGGTCTTGCGGAAAGTGTTCTAGGGTAGAGTGGGTGCAAGGGCCCTGGGGAAGCGCTGAGAAGTTGAGGCTCCAGCAACAGTGCAAAGGCAGGAAGCAGCCAGGGAAGGAAAATGGGGAGGGAGGTTTAGATTCTGCCCTGGAAAACCGGCTGGCTCTTGGGTCCACCCCATTCTACCTCATAGGCAAACAGGTCTTACATGACCCCACCTGATCCACGAGTTCTCAAGACAACACGTACTCAATCCCAAGGTCTGGGCTTGTTTCCCTCTGTCCTTTGAAGAGTTCGTTTCTTCTCCTATCACAATTATAAGTATTGAAGGACTCCCCTGTCCAGCCTCCTCCTGGTTCTAGCCCCAGGGGTCCTGCATCCCACCCTGCCAACAACCATCCTCTACCTTTGGGCTCCCTCTTACCTTCAGCACATCTACCCAGGGGACCAAGAGACCCCCACAATTCAGTCCTGAGAGGTACCTTGGGAGAGAAGAGTTGAATTTGGGAATTCAACTGGAAGAGCCCCCAGGTGCAAACTGCAGGTCCTGAGAAGTCCCCAGTGGGTGCCTGTCCCCTTTACCCCACTTCCAGTCTCCATTCTCCCCGCTTTCTCACTTTTCATTCAAGGACAGTGGGAGAGATAGACAGACAAACTCCTTCACATGGAAACCAGAAAGAGGTGCCTCCTCCCAAGAAATGCCGTTCTGTGTGCATGTGCTGTCCGGAACTCCAGCCGCTTCTTTGTACCCATGAGTGGAAAAATGAGGAGCAGGCCACCAAAACTCCTGGCCCTGTGCCCTGATGGGGATCATGTGTTTATGACTTACAGCAGGACCTGGCAGAGATCAGCCTGACCCAGATATATGTCACCCAGTGTTGGGTGAGGGCACTCGCTGTGTGATAGTGTGAGGAGAGGAGAGTGGGAGTGGGCTGGGCTAACTTTGAACTGCTGGTCCCCCTTCTCCTAATGCGGAGGTAGGAAGAGGCCTGCTCACCTGCTGTGTGACTGACCAGAGGAAGGAGGAGAAAGAGGATGGGGTGGGATCTCAGCCAGAGTTCATTCCTGAAATGAATGCCTGCTTCCATGTAACACTACAACTACAAGATGCAGGAGGAAGTTAGTGCTTTTGACCCCAGTTAGTTTCGTGTGTGTGTGTGTGTGTGTGTGTGTGTGTGTATGCGTGCATGTGTGTAGTATGCATGTATGTGCACGCCCGTTTTTACATGCTTGTACTTTTGCACATGGAGGCCTAATGTTAATGTCTGGAATAATCCTTAAACACTCTTTCACCTTATTCATTGAGACAAGGTCTCTCAAGTAAACCCAGAGCTTGCTGTTAAGGCTGGCCTTTCTAGCCAGAGTTGACTCTGGGGGTCTCCTGTCTACACCTTGTAAGACAGCCTCACCCACCATTTAGATGAGTTCTGGGGAATTCAAACTCTGGCCTTCCCACTTTACTGGCAGGTGACCCAGCGGAGCCATCTCCTCAGCCCCTCCCTTGCATTTCCGTTTTAAAGACAGGTCTCAGCATAGGAAAGCACAGCGGGCCTGGACATGGGCCGGAATCACGCTTGCTCCAGGTAACCCACAGCAGTCAATGAGGGTGGAGAGAATTCAGAATTCCGCAGCTTGGTTCAATACCTTCCTCCTCGTGTGTTACATCCATGCAGCCGGGGATGGGATAGTGTGGAAGAGATGCACAGTTATGCAGAGTCCCCTGGAAGGTTGGGGGTGCAGGGGACACTACTTCACAAAGCAGTGTGACTGTCCTATCCTTTTGGGCTGTTTTGCAGGGGCCCTGACCACCATGGCTAACTTGCTCCTAACTCATTCCTAGAAACAAGTGTGGCCTGACTGGAGGCCCTAGGAGCCAAGATTCCCTAAGTCAGGCTGTGGAAGGCCCTCCCTGGATGGGTGGGGGAGGCCTGCCTGCTACATTGCACAGGTCAAGGGCAGGCAGTGGCCTGGCTGGGGAGCCCTCTCAAGAGGCCGGAGATGAGGGGCCTCTGTGTATAATAAAGGTGCCTGAGGGTCAGCGGGATGTTTTTCTCCTCTTCCAGAGGCCCCAGCTGGCTCGTGGCCAGAAGGATGAGCTTTTAACCAGTGGCTAAAGGGTTTGAATAGATTCCAGGCCAAAGGAGTTTGGGGTGGTCTTGGGCACATCTTTGAGTCCCTTCCTGCCCCAGCCAGCCTGTGCCTCCTCCCTACAAAGCCTGGAGGCACCGGTGGGTGTCTTTGATGACAGTGACATGCTAGTGTGCTCTGAGATACGATTCTGGGGACATTCTGCTCAAGTCTAGCATCCCACAGACTAGTACAGTTTCTAAGATGTGCAACTTCAGGCAGCACCAGACCCTCAGGGCTCTTAACTGTGGGCTAAGGCCAAGGAGTCTTATTTGTTACAAGGCCCCCTGTCCTCAGGGTGCCCATCCTTGCCCTCTATGGAAGGCAAGGGGCTGTGGTATGGTGTGAGGTCAATGGGACCCTCTTCCCCAGGACTGGCACTCGGGACAGGCTCAGGACCCCACTAGTGTTGTCCCCTACTCCCATATTCCTTTCTCCTGGTCTGTAGAGTGTTTCTACAAAGCATGCGTGTCTGGCCATGATGGCCACCTGAGGCGCTAATCCGGACTGGGAAAGGACTCCTGCTCACCAAAGTCCATGACCTGTACATCTGGGGCCTCCACAACCACAGTATAGGCATGCAGGACTCTTTAAGCCACACCCATCTGAAGTCTCAGATCCCGCCTGATCTCATAAGCCCCACAGCTCTGCATCCCTTCACCTATGTATGAATGAAGGTCAGAAAACACACAATAAACTCCAGACACAGGGGCAAGTGGCTCACGGGGGTCTCCAGGTCCGACCCTATGGGGAGAACCTGAGGTCCATGGAAGCATGAGGGATGAACGGAGTTGTGGATACTGAAGCAACTGTGGGAAGCAGCGCAGTCCCTCAGCTTCCCCACAGCCGAAAGCACTCAGAGTTGCTGCTGAATGAATAGAGTGGGTGGATCTGGAACAGGAATCGCAGTGTCCCAGCACATGGTCAGCATCTCTGCACCCTAGTTCCAGGCCAGGACCACTGCGGAGCGCAGAGTCATCAGCACAGATGGGAAGGGACTGGCTGATGGCTGGGGAGGGCTTCATTGCAAAGTGTTTGCTGAACATACAGGAAGACCTGAGTTTTTGCTCCAGGACCCCTTTAAAAGCCAGGCATAGTGATGAGCACTTGTAGTTCTAGTGCTCAAGAATCGGAGACAGGAGGATCCCTGGGCTCGGGGACCAGCCATTCTAGCCTAACTGGTGGCGTCTGAGCCAATGCAAGACCATGTTACAAAGAAAGCCGGCAGTGTTCCTGAGACTGACATAGGATATTGTCCTCCAATCTCCATGTGTACACACACAAATTACACGTATCATCCATAAAACAGAAAGAGGAAAAGAGAGAAAGATAGACTGGGCTGAGTGGTGAGGAGTGGAAGAAGCAGCATTGCTCCTGGTGTGTCTTAACAACCTGAGTCTGATGCCCAGCCCTCAACCACTGGATCAGATGCAGTATTAGGAATGCCCCAAGAAGGGGACCTGAGCCTCCAGGGACTCATGTGACACCTGTGGCTTCAGCCCCCACTCCCCAAATATGCAGACGTGAGACCATCCCTTTATGGCCCTGACCTCCCTTAGACTCTGCTGCTCTTGGCCTTCTCCTGTACACAAGACATCCCCTGCCTGAGCTTGGAGGCAGATGGGAGATGCTTCTAGGATCACCCAAAGGGCCTGTTGGGCCTGTAGAACATGCACACACACACAAAGCCTCTCTGCTCCCTGTGCTGGAGTGGGAGAAGGTGTGCTCACATCCAGTATGACCAGACAGTGTCATCTCAGGCCCTCTGGAGAAGTCTTTGGTGAGACATCTTTGATGGTAGTAGTGACAGTGGGCTCATATAGGGTCCAAGGGTGTATGTGGGTAGACATGATATATAGCCCAATATGTCCTCTCTAGCTTTTAGAAGCTATGATACAGGAAGTCCCCATGGGCTGGAGCTTCTAAGTACCGAACATTGAGCCTGTAGACAGGAGGGTGGCTTGTCAAGGCTTCACTCACCTGTATGCCACCACGGCAAAGGCACTGACATCTGATGGTAGTGACAATAGAGCCACACGTGGACCTACTGGGTGCCAAGTAGAGCAGGCATGTCTCACCTGACGGTAGAGTGGCAGGTATCTCCCATGGATGCCACATGGCAGCTACTGATCATACTGCTTTGTGCCCAGTATCCCTCCTCGATATCGGCACAACAGGTGTCTTACTTGCACAACAGCATGGCAGGTGACTCCTTTGGATATCAATATAGTGAGTGTCTTACCTGGACTTCAGGACAGTAGAAACGCCTCTCCTAGACTCCATTACGGCAGGTTCTTCTCACCTAGACACCAATGCAGCAGGCACCCACCTCACTTGGATTCTGGTATAGCAGGTGTTTCTCACCTGCACGCCAGTATGGTGGACATTTCAGCCGAGTGCCAGTTCAGTACTTCTCACAGGGCAGACATGCACCTTTCATCTGGGAGTCAAGACAGCAGGTACCTCACCTGGACTCCAGCCAGGACTGCAGGAGGCTCACCTTCATGTCATGTACCAGCCACCATCAGCAGGCAGCAGAACCAAACCTGAAGCATGAGCGTTAGGAATCTATTCTTCAATTTTGAATGGACAATACTCTGTCTGGTTCAAACAGAAAGCTTACCAAATAGTAGAAGAGGGCTCATCTCTAGTCACCGTTAATGCAATGGGCAGTGACGCCCTCTCTGGGCTCTGGTTTGTAAGTGTCTGGGCCGAGTGGCTCATCTTCCAGGGCCATGGCCAGCTGGCTTTGGGGACACTCCCAGGAGTCATCACTGCCCACCCGCCCTGGGCCTCAGGTCAGGTTTCCGACTGCCGTCATTAGGCAAATGTCAAACTCAGAGGGGCAGCAGTAATTTGGACAATTACGGCCACTATTATTACTTCCTCTCCTTAAACGGGGGCCAAATTACTCACTTAAACACAACCACCAGTTGCTGGCCACAGGCGGAAGGGGCCACCGGTGGGGGGGAGGGGCTTTGGGGGAAGCATATGAGAGAGAGGGGACAGTTCCAAAACCTCACCAGTCAGCCCATGCAATGGTGACTGTCTGGTAGGTTTGGCTGACATCCTAAGGTCACTCAGATGGGGGACTCAGTAGTCTTTTGGACAGCCAGGGGTCTGTTGTCATACCTTAGGGGCCAAGCCAGCACACTGGCTCAGCTGGTCACTATGGATGGGATCAGAGCAGTAATGCCTCTTTGATGTCCCGGGGATGTATGAACTAAGCTTCTACCCAACAGGCTTAGCTTAGGGCTGGATACAGGCAATGAACTGGAGAGCCGCTGGCTGGCCTGGATTGCTCCCTATAGGAGAGTCTGAAGGCAAGATCATTTGTCAGGTGCAAAGCAGGTCAAGACAGCCTTCTGTTCATGTGGGCAGGTGGTCCTAAGACCTGGTCCCCAGCCTGGTGAGAAATGGGGGCCAGGACAGGTGGGAGCATGCAGAGAAGGAGAGTTTGACTGTAATTGGCTCCCATAAGCTCATAGAAAGTGGCACTATTAGGAGGTATAACTTTGTTGGAGTAGATGTGGCCTTGTTGGAGGAAGTGTATCACTGTGGGAGTGGGCTTTGAGGTCTTATATATGCTCAAGCCATGCCCAGTATCTCAGACCACTTCCTGTTGCCTGCAGATAGAGATGTATAAATCTCAGCTTCTTCTCCAGCACCATGTCTGCCTGCATGTCACCATGTCCCACTGTGATGGTCATAGATTAAACCCTTGAAGCTATAAGTCATGTTAAATTAAATGTTTTCCTTTAGAAGTGTAGCTGTAGTACTTGTGTCTCTTCACAGCAATAAAAACCCTGACTAAGACAGGGGTCCAAAGCTGGGCTGTGGTGGCGCATGCCTTTAATCCCAGCACTCGGGAGGCAGAGGCAGGCGGATCTCTGTGAGTTCGAGACCAGCCTGGTCTACAAGAGCTAGTTCCAGGACAGGCTCTAAAGTCACAGAGAAACCCTGTCTCCAAAAAAAATAAGAAAGAAAGAAAAATGGAAAAAAGACAGGGGTCCAGGCCTGTCCTACTTCTCAGACCAAATGCAGCCAGGTGACAATTGCCGCAAGGACAGCAAACACTTACGTGGCACTTGCTGTGTGCATTTTCTATACACTAAATTCCCAGAGAAATCTTGAAATTCAACCCGCATGGCAACATTCCACATGGCTATGCTGTGGCCATGCTGTGGCTGCTTCCTTGAGATGTGCTGTTGAGGCCATCCCAGTACAGCCTGGGTCCTAGAATCTCCACAGACACATCACTCCTGATGCGACTACCCACTGTCATTTTATCTTTGTGTGTAAAGTGGATTACCATTGTGGGAGAGCCCGATGGGTAGATCTCACCACGTCCCACTGTAGTCAGTACCGTGTGATGCTGGCAAGATGGATATGTATGCAGCCAAAGACCCAGTGGTGGTCACAGGCACGGTGTCAAAACCAGCTCTGATGCCAGGGACTGTCCCTCCATCCCTCACTCCCTTGAGAGTCTGATGTAACCGTCCCCTCTGAGGCATCACCTACAGCCTGGTACCTGCCCTGCCCTCACCCTGGATCTGGACTCATTCCCTGTACTCTCCTAGGAGTTAGCTGACAGTGCAGGCCTTAGACACTTGTTCTGAGTGTGTCAACATTTGCCACTTGGATGGCCAGAGAAAGTCCATTTGCTGGCTCCTCACTAACTCCTAGACAGACACACGACACCTAGAAGATAGCTGGGGTTCCAAAGACACCCTTGGGGGTGCTCTGCACTTCCAGGGTGTCCTCTCCTATCATCGTGATCTCATATGGGGTGGGGGAGGCTGACACCAGTGCAGGAGTGTCACACAGCCAGGGACAGGCAGGTTAGGGTACAGCTAGTGCAACTTCCTGGCTCAAGAATTGTGCTAGCTTATTTTCTGTCACTTTGATAAAACACTGTCCCCCAAACCCACTTGAGAGTGGAAAGGGTTTATTTGGCTTACAGGCTAAATCCTCAAGGGGAATCCAAGGAACTGAAGCAGAGACCATGGAAGGATGCAGCTTGCCGGCTTGCCACATCTGGCTTGCTTATCTATTTCTGTTATGCAACCCATAAGTGGGCAAGTTAGGCCCACTTGCCTAGGGAAGGCACTGCCCACAGTGGACTGGGCCTTCCTGCACTAATCAGCAATTAAGAACATGCCCCACAGACATGCCCACAGGCCAGTCTCCTAGAGAGACTCCTCAACCAAGGCTCTCTCTTCACGACTGGAGTTTATCAACTGGGAGTTTCTGCTGCTGCCCCCTCAAGTGTTCTGCCCCACAAGCCTCCATTATGACTTGGCTGGTTTGGCTCCCAAGAGGCATCTGCAGCTCTCACCAGATTCAGGCTCTTTTAACATAGGCTATCTTCTAAAACGAGGACTCTCTGGAATGGATTGAGGCATGGCCCTCAGAGATCCTCAGCCTGGTCTTGGGACATCAGCTCTACAAAGACCCAGGAAGCTCCAGGCTGCCCAAGGCTAGCTAATCAGGAAGGAGTTCCCCAGGAAGTGATGCTGAAACTGGTCTTAGTTATGGTCACTATTGCTGTGATGAAACACTGTGACCAAAAGCAAACTGGGGAGAAAAGGGTTAACTTGGCTTATACTTCCACATCACTGTTGTGATCATGGAAGGAAGTCAGGACAGGAACTCTAGCAGGGCAGAAATATGGAGGCAGGAGCTGAAGAAGAGTACCATGGAGGGTACTGCTTGCTAGTTTTCTCCCCATGGCTTGATCAGCCTGCTTTCTTATAGAACCAGGACCACCAGCCCAGGGATGTCCCCACCCACAATGAGCTAGGCCCTCCACCATCAAATCGCTAATTAAGAAAATATCTTATTGGCTTGCCTGAAGTCTGATCTTAAGGAAGCATTTTCTCAACCCAGGTTCTCTCCTCTCGGATGATTTCAGCTTGTATCGTTAATATAAAACTATATTCAGCATACAGCTGCAGGTGGGATTCCCAGAGTAACCCCTTTATCTCCTGAGGAGGTGAGGTGCAGAGAGGGACTCACAGAAGCACAAAAGCTGCAGGTGGGATCCCCAGAGTAACCCCTTTATCTCCTGAGGAGGTGAGCTGCAGAGAGGGACTCACAGAAGCAGGTATCGTGTGTGTATGAACACAGCAGGATTTACACACCAGCCTTCAGCACCAGTAACTGACAGCATTACTTACCCCTCTAATGCCATCTCAGGGCTTTGCAGGAAGTGCCCTGCTCACATCACACAGGTCTTGCACTCCCATCTGCTGACCTGCTGATGTTAAGAACCAATTTTCCCACACATGGTCTTTATAGGACACTTCTTTTATTTTATTGTTTATGCGTGCATGTGTGTGTGCACGTGCACATGTATACATATGTGTGCTTGTGTACTTGCTCACACATGTTTCTGTGGGTGGACATTGGTTGTGGCTGTGTGTGCATGGTTAGTACTGATGGTCAACTCAACAAGATCAAGGAGACAAACTTTTCTGGACATGCCTGTGAGAGAGTTTTTTAGATTGGGGTAATTGAGATGGGAAGATGTACCCTAAATGTGATGACGCCATCTCATGGACTGAGGTCCTGGACTGATAAGAAGGAAGGGAGTGAGCGCCAGCATTCAACCGTCTCTGTTTCCTGACTGAAGGTTAGCTGCTGCCTAAATGCCTGCTGCCATGCCTTCCCCGCAATGACGGACTGTATTCCCTCAAACTTTGAGCAAGACTGTGGTGGTTTGAATAAAAATGGCCCCCACAGGCCCATAGTGAGTGGCACTATTAGGAGGTGTGGCCTTGTTGGAGAAAGTGTGAGTCACTAGGGGATGGGCTGTGAGGTCTCAGAACACCCAAGCCAGGCCTAGTGGCTGACAGTTCACATCCTACTGCCTGACAGTCTGGATGTAGAACTTTCAGCTCTTTCTCCAGCACCATGACTACCTGTGTACAGCCATGCTTCCTGCCATGAAGATAATGGACTAAACCTCTGAACTGTAAGCCAGGCCCAATTAAATGTTCTCCTTTTTAAAAGTTACTGTGGTCACGGTGCCTCTTCACAGCAATAGAAACCCTAACTATGACAGAAGTTGGTACCAGGGACTGGGATATTGCTGTGACAGGCCTGGCCATGCTTTTGTTCGGAGGAATGTGGACATGGGGACTTAATGGACCAGCCTAATAGGAGCATGGAAGATGTGGTGCTGGGGGTGATTTGAGCTGTAGGGACCTGGCTCAAGAGATTTCCGAGAAGAATGTTAGTTTGTGGATTGGAGACTATTCTTGTCATATTTTGGTGAAGAATGTGGCTACTCTTGTCCAAAAAATCTTCCTGAGGCTAAATTGAAGAGTTTTGGATTAATTCCATTGGCAGGGAAAATGTCAAAACAGTCTAGTATAGAATCTGTCATGTGGTTATTAGTGTTCACTCTTATGAAGATCTACAATGAAAAGGAGAGAGCTGAGCAAGGAAAGTAAAAACTGTAGAGAAGGGTACCAGGAAGGGGAGTGAAGCTAAATCCCACATTCAAGGAGATAAACAGATTAAAGAAAAACCTGACGTTAAATGGAATAAAGGGAGTGGTGACCTCAGTCAAGATCCCACAAGCTGAGCTTCCAACCTGTAAAAAGGAAAAGCTTAGAGCCAGGTGTGGTACACGCCTTTAATCCCAGCACTCTGGAGACAGAGACTGGCAGATCTCTGAGTTTGAGGCCAGCCTGGTCTACAGAGTGAGTTCCAGGACAGCCAAGCTTAGGCAGTGGAGGAAACCATGGAAAACAGAAAGCTGGTGAAGATGGAATTGAACAAGGGCCATGTTCCAGCCCCAGCAAGCAGCAAAAAGACAGAAGAAAAGTGTTATGGAATCTCCTTCTGTGACTAAGGTAAGCTTTTGAGGCCAGGCGTGTGTCAAGAGTGTCCCTGAATGGTGGCCTAGTAGAGAGGCCATTGTGGGAAGCCATAAAGGTGAAGCCTGGACTGCCTTAGAGACTCCAAGATTTTGGAGATGCCAGAGGCATGGGATACCAGCTGAGGAGAACTGCTATCAGGGAGTGGAACCAGCCCAAGAGAAAGGAGTGTGTTGCAGTCAGCAAAGCTGAACAGAGTTGGAGATCTGAAGAATGCTTTGACATCAGATGTGGAGATGCAGAGTTTGGAGTTTGCCCAGCTGGTTTTCAGTCTTGCTTTGGTCCAGTATTTCCTCACTATGCTCCTACAGTTTAGAATGGTAATGTACATCCTGTGCCATTATACGTTGGAAGTATGTGATCTGTTTTTTGATTTTGATTTTGTAGGTGGCTAGAGTTCTGAGATTGCATGAATCTCAGAAGAGACTTTGAACTTGAACTTTTAAACAGTATTTATACTGTGTTAGACTATGGGCACTTTTGAAATTAGACTAAAGGCATTTTGCATTATGATATGACTACAAGCCTATGGGGGGTCAAAGAGTGGAATGTGGTGGTTTGAATAAAAATGGCCCCATAGGCCCATAGGGTGTGACGCTATTAGGAGAAGTGTCCTTGTCAGAGTAGGTGTGGCCTTGTTGGAGGAGGTACATCATTGGGGACAGGTTCTGAGGTCACAGAATTCTCAAGCCAGGCCTAGAGTAGCATTCCCTTCCTGCTGCCTGCAGATCCAGATGTCGGACTCGCAGCTACCTCTCCAGCACCATGTCTGCCGTCATGTTTCCCACCAAGACAATAATGAAATAAACCAGCCCTAATTAAATCTTTTCCTTTATAAGAATTGCCATGGTCATGGTGTCTCCTCATAGCAATAAAACCCTAACTAAGACAAAGACAAAATAGGTGCATCCTATCCTCCCTCAAATTGCTTCTGCCAGGTATTTCGTTGCAGCATGAGCAGCTAATACAGCATCCCAGAGTGTAGATGAGTGACCACCTCAAGGCAGATGTATGACGTCTGCGGCCTCCCTCAGCCCTCACAGTATAAAGAAACAGGGAGACTGCAGTCCCAGCAGGCTGATGAACAAAATCTTTGGCATGGAGATGGATGAAGTAATGTCCATCGATGTGCAGATGAAGCACATGTGGAGGTCAGAGGGCAACTGGAAGGAGTTGGTCCTCTCTTTCCATCATGGAAGACTCACAGAACTCGGGTCATCAGGCTTGCTGGGGACTGCTCTCCCTGGCGAGCCATTTTCTTGCACCGATCTTTAACAGTTTAGCTCTTTAAATGTTCTAGATACCAGTCTGCCAGATGTCTGGCTGGCACAGACTGCTCTCCCTTCTGGTAGTCTGTCTCTTAGCCCAATTGTTTCCTTTGCTGTACAGACACGTTTAAATGCCATGTGCTCTCATTTGTCAGTTTTGGCTATTGTTTTCTGAGTGGTAGGGGTCCTTTTGAGAAAGATCTTGCTTATGCCTATATCTTGACATGTTTTACCTGTGTTTCCTATAATAGTCTGAGAGTGTCAGGTCTTATAATAAGGTTTTTAACTTTAGTTAGAGCTGATTTTGTACACAGTAAGAGACAGGATCTAGCTTTGTTTTCCTACGTGGGAACATTTTTCCCTGCACCATTTCTGTCAGAGAAGCTGTGTGGCTTTAATTCTAGGTCCTTTCATTTCATTAATCAACGTTTGTTTTTGTGCCAGCACCACACAGGGCTTTGCCCCTGCGGCTCCGTACCATGGTGTGTACCATGTATACCACAGGCTTGAACTCAGGTGTGGAGATACCTCTCTTTGCTCAGGCTTGCTTTGCTACCCATCATCTCTTGTGCCCTTGTATGGATATTTCTGTGAAGAACACCTTTGACCTCTAGATGGGGAGGTCGCTGTACCTGTAGGCTGCTTCTTGCAATATAGCCAGACAGACTGGCACACGCCTGCAATCCCAGCTACCTGGAGGCTGAAGCAGGAGGATGGGTGCTCGATAAGTTCTCTCGATAAGTTCTGTAGCTTTTGCTCTTTACTTCTGGGTCTATTGAGTTGTTCTGAGTTGGTCTTGTTTAAAATGTGTGTCCAAGATTTTTCTTCTCTATATGGATGACAACTGTTTTAGTGATATATATTGGGAGAGAAACATGTCATTAAATTGTGCTTGGGCCTATTTCTGGGCTGTCTGTTCTGCTTCATTGAGCTGTGTGCCTCTTCTTTATCCACCAATGCTTTAGTTATTAGTCTGCTGGAGTTGCCATGACCAACCATCAGGGAGCAATGGCTCAAACAATAGGAATCTGCGTTCCCAGACGCTCGAGGACCGCTCTCTCGCTGTGCTCTCAATATGAGTCTCTGTACACACAGAAAGGGGCTGGGGAATCTGGTCTTCCTCTTTGTGTGTTCTGTATATCTTTGCATATGTTTGTGCTGGTGCACTTGTCCGAGGAAGATGTCAAGTGTCTCTCTGTCTCTGCCTTATTCTTTTTTTTT
>JAQHUG010000247.1:1133121-1153963 GCA_028555095.1 Dicrostonyx torquatus | reverse complement strand
GCCAACCAGGCATCTGCTACTTCTGAAGAGTGTACTGTTGCGTGGGGCGTCTGTAATCATGCTTTTCATTTCCACTGCATCTCTCGATGGCTCAAAACAAGGCAGGTGTGTCCATTGGACAACAGAGAGTGGGAATTCCAAAAGTATGGGCACTAGAAAAGATGCTCCCTAAAGCTTACCCATGTGTTACTTGTATAGCGACTCACCTTCCTGTTAATTATAAATTAGTTAGAACCGTGGTTTTTTTCTTTCTTTTGTCTTCGGTGTTTGCTGTCCCCACAGCCATATTGTATTTTGTGTCAAATAAAGTCGTTAAGTTCAAGAATGGTTGCTGTCTTATGTATGTAGAAAGAGTGACCTTGAGAAGGGGCCTCTTCAATGCCAGATACAATCTTAAGAAGTGCACTGTTCATCATCAGAACAGAGCTGTCCTGTGGGTGCATCATCACAAGGTCACGAGGAACCTGTTAAAGTCTGGAAATGTGGGTCACTTGTCTTTCTTCTGAGACAGCAGCAAGCCACTGAATGAAGAAGGACGTAGGGACTCAGCTCAGTCCTAGCCTGCAGCCTCAGTGGCTGCCTAGGACCAACCAGGTCTGCTAAAGCCCTCTCTCATGAGGGGCCTAGGATTGAGTAAATGGGCTTGGTGAGCTCTAAAACTCTGCAGATCAGTGCTAATTGTGTATGGCATGTTGCATTCTCTAGTTTAGAAAGAAACTTTTTTAAAAATTGTACTATATAATCTTGGCTGTCGGTAGAGTGGTTTTAAACTCATTAAACATTGTTTGGACAGATTGAGTTTATGCCTGTAAACCCTAGTACTGGGATTTAGGAGAAGAGGAACCCTGGAGTCCAGGAGACCTTATTTCCAAAACAGACATTGCAGTTTGTGCGCTGGCACATGTAGTAGGCATGTTTGGCCAGGCGCTGGGTTCAGTTACTGATGGACCAAGCAGTGGTGGCACAAGTTTAAGGCCAGCCTGGTCTACAAAGTGAGTTCAAGACAGGCTCCAGAGCTACACAGAGAAACCCTGCCCCCCAAAAAAGAAAAGGATGTTCAAACTGAATTAACAAGAGCTAAAGTTTCCTTCAAACATGCTGGCCTTGAAAGGAGTTGCCATTCCGATGTCTACTGAGAAACTGTTTTGGTGCTGTGGTTTTTAGCAACCAATAGTTCTTTAAGTCCTCCTGTGCAGTTTGCCTCCAGTGCAACTCCAAGTGAAAGCATTCTTCTTTGACTTTAGTAAAGCCATGCATGGTCAGATGAAGCAGATTTGAGGCTCTACCTGTCTCCTGTTGTCAGAAAAAGATTGCAAAAGTGTGGAACAATACTGTCATTATTTTGTTTTCAAAATTAATTTTAATAAAAATGTTTATGTTAATATGTAAAAAAAAAAGAATGGATAGGAAAAATGTGGTACATTTACGCAATGGAGTACTACACAGCAGAAAAAAATAACGACATCTTGAATTTTGCAGGAAAATGAAGACAATTATCACATGTACTCACTCATAGGTGGTTTTTTGTTTTTGTTTTTGTTTTGGTTTGGTTTTTCGAGACAGGGTTTCTCTGTGGCTTTGGAGCCTGCGCTGGAACTAGCTCTTGTAGACCAGGCTGGTCTCGAACGAACTCACAGAGATCCGCCTGCCTCTGCCTCCCGAGTGCTGGGATTAAAGGCATGCGCCACCACCGCCCGGCTCTCATAGGTGGTTTTTAAACATAAAGCAAAGAAAGCTGTCCTACAAACCATAATCACAGAGAACTTAGACAACAATGAGGACACTAAGAGAGACTTACATAGATCTAATCTACATGGGAAGTAGAAAGTAGAAAAAGACAAGATCTCCTTGAAAAATTGGGAGCATGGGGACCTTGGGGGAGGATTGAAGTGGGGAGGGGAGAGACAGGGAACGAAACAGAGAAAAACATAGAGCTCAATAAAAATTTTTAAAAAAATGTATTAAAAAAGAGTGATAACCAGTAATAACTATGCCATGGACTCAGCAGTGTGCTCTCTTGAAATTTCTTCCACCAAAACATTAGTCCACTACATTTTAATCCAGCCTCACACACATTTTCAAGACACACTCATAATGTATTTTATTTATCATTTATTACACAGTCTTTAGCCCAGGTCCCGGGAGTGTCCTTGCTTCCCTCTGAAACCTAGAGAGCTGGAAGTTTTTGCCCATGTGTCTTTCACTGTCTCTAACTTCTGAGTGTGCACAGGATGACAAGCTCCTCTTGACAGCATGTAACGCTCTGCTCACAACACAGACACTTTTCTGGCCCATAGTTTCAAAGCTTTCCACAAAATAGTCCAAGGGCAGAAAGGCCATGTGGTCAGGTTTACCAACGGCAGCCTTATGTCTCGGCACCGATTTCTGTATTACTCACTTCTCTGTTGCTGTAATAAACTCTGTGACCAAAAGAAACATGAAGGAGAAAGAAAAAGTTTATAGTTTACCATTCCAAAGTGGGTGTCATAGTCCATCATTGCGGGGGAGTCCTGACAACGGGAGAGAAAGACACCTGTCGTAGATCAAGGTGGCATAGTTCAGTTGGTTGGAACCCTTTGGGTCCCTCCAGAAGACAGCCTGCATATAAGCCTGCAGGGCAGGTAGCTTACCTGAGGGCAAGTCCAGGAAGTGTCAGAAAGGGAAAAAAGGATGTGATGCAGGATTGCGAGGGCAGATAAAGAGAAGGTGTATCAAGAGTCACTACAGGCAACTGGACCCTAAACCTACTGGAGAAATCAAGGGACCAGTGCAGAATTTGCCCCTCAGAGAGATGCAGCCTGGGGGTCAAGGGAGCTGGCAGGTTGGCTAAAGGGGTGTCCTGAGGGACAGTAGGTGTAGAAGGTTTGTTTCACCTAAAACAGGCAAGGCTCTGGGGACCAGGGTTCATCAAGTGTTAGTGTTGGTGCCAGAGGGGGATGGAGGCTGGAGAAGAACAGTGGAGAGGGTAGGGGTGCGGTGGTGACTAAAGGACAGGTCCAAGCAAAGTCTGAGAGAGAAGCAGCACCAGGAACTGGAGTGCAGCAGCACCGGAAGGGTGCTTGTGGAGCACACATGAAACCTGGGTTCTAACCCCAAGTGTGGGGGTTCACACCTGTAATCTTGGGAGGACCTGATGTTCAAGGTCTTCCTTGACTGGCTATATGAGACTTCGCCTCAAAAAAAAAAAAAAAGTGACAGGAAGGAAGAGTAGAAAAGAAGGGAGGGAGACAGGGAGGCAAAGAGGGAGCGGAATGGAAGATTAGTAATAATGTCTTCTGGTTGGATTGCTGTTTTTCTGGAAGCTTCTCCACCCAGATGCCCTGGGTCCAGCAGCATGGCTCTCTGCTGAGACCTTCACCGGGAGAGCTGCTGCCTCCCCAGAACACCCTGTCTGCACCGCACCCCAGGGAACCTGTGTTGTTTTGACTGTGTTTTACAGGAGAAACAGACTCGAACTCTGCAACTTAAGTAAGGACACAGGAAGGAAGATGGATCCAGAAAAGAGTTGCAGTATCCCTACCCAGAAACCCATCCCCGAGCATCCATGGTCCAGAAACAAGTGTTGAAAAGGCCGTGCCTCCCGTTCCTCTCCACATCTCATGAATTAAAAACAATGTTCCTGAGGTCATTTCCATGGGGCTCGAGGGTTGGCTGTGTAAATATTTGGCCTTTGGGGCTCTTCTCAGCCAAGCTCCTCAGGGTGCTGACGTTAAACACACTCCAGGAAAAATGCAATTGGCTTCAGGAAGCCCCCAGAGCCGGGCGCTCAGAGGGCGTCTGCTCAGGGTAATGTTTGACAACACAAAGCCCATTTTTCCTATGACTTTTTCTCATTTAAGACAAGAAGGATAACCCTCCACTCGCCAGCACGCATACTCAACCAGTCATTAATACGCAGGCATTTAAAAACATTTGCAATCAGAAAGGTCTGTGTTTTCTCATTGCTTTAAAGAGTCAGGGATATTTGAGAGTGAGAGCGAGGGATGAGGGTGGAGAGCAAGCGTGGGAGGGGGAAAGAGGGAATGGGGGAGGATAGGCTCAGTTGTCCACCAGGGGCTGTCTTATGAAAGCGTGTTCTGTGTCTAGGGGAAGGCTTCTCAGCTACGTAAAGCCAGCCCAGAGACCCAGGAGTAAGTGGCCAGAGATGTTTTAGCACAACCCCAGAAGTTCCCCCTTGGTAGCATCAGGGCTTAGGCTGTGCATGGGAACAGCCCCTGAAGTTCCTCTGGGTGAGGGGTAGCTTCATTTTTTAGCTTCATTGCATGATGAGATAATGAGGTGTGAATTTCTGGGACTGCCCAAAGGACCCAAACCTTAGTGGTTTGAGCAGATTCCCACAGTTAGGGATTCTGGAAAGCTGAGGGCAAGGTGCTGATTGGACCATGATCTTTCTGAAAGTGATGGGGAGGGTCCTCCTTGCATTTGCTGGCTTCTGTGGAGGCTGCCAAGCTTTGCTTCTCCTTGACTTGTGGCTGTAACACTTCAGTCCCTGCCTCTGGGGCCATGCGGCCATGGTCTCCTGTGCCTGTCTGTGTCCTTACAATGATGATACATGCTGGATGACAGCACTGATACAGACGGCCTCACTGCAGTCTGTCGCATCTGTGGTGGTTCTGTTTCCAAATGGAGAGCATCACCAGGTCCTAGGGATCAGGACTTCAGCACAACTTCTCACAGGAACTCAGTACGTCTCATGACACCTCAAGATGAGAAAACAGCCCTTGGCAGGTGGAGAGTGGCGATGAAGGCACCCATTGCTAGAAAGCTCTGTGTTCCTAGACAGTCACAGGTTTCCCTCAGCTCTGGGAGGCACCCGGTGGACAGTGTCTCCTCACTTCAGATTCCATCCCTAGGGAGGCAGCCATAACCCTACAAAGAGGAGGAGTCCCCAGGACGCCGAGGCTGGAGAACTCCAGGAGAAGAGTCTGAGGTCAGAGTCAGCTGACCTCGCTATTACCCATGAGTCTTAGGGAATGGTTTCTGGTTTATTTGGAATGAGAGTGAGAGAGTAGGGCATCTCAGGATGAACTGATGGAACGAAGACACATTGGGAATACCATATCAGACTACCTTATGAACACTGTCCTTTCTGAGGGCTGAACTGGGCCACTGGGTCTTCCACAGAGCCAGGATGGACAGGACTCCAGCAATGAGCAATGTCATACTTCCTGCCCAAGGACTGCCACGGGAAGGAGAACCTGGGAGGAGGGCAGAGCCAGAGTGATCAGAGCACGACTCAAGAACATGTGTGTTGTATGAAACATACAAAGAAACAAGCACCCAGAGTCACCACGAGCTTGAGATAATCACACCCATATTCCATGTTCTAGGTTCCATTTGTTTAAACCCCCCCTATCCTGTGTGCCTCCTCCTTATGTGATGTAAACTGTCTTTTACTATGTCCAGGCATTTATGTATTTATTGAATGAATGAATGTGTGTGCCAGTTGTAGCCATAAGTCCTAAAATACCATCAGCAGAAAAGGCTGGGTTCTAAGGGACATGGTAAACTTGAAGGGAGGTCATGGGCCACCAGGAAATTGAGCCTCCAGCTATCGAAGGCCAGCTTCATACCTAGTCTGAGAGAAAGAGGAATCAGGAGTTGTGAGCTGACTGGCAAATACCAGCCAAACCACACAGTATGTAGGACAAACAGGATGCCATTGGGGCAGAAAAGCTGGCCCAACCTAGGCAGTGGAACACAGCCAGGAAGAAAGGATGAGGCTCAGTCTACTGCTGTGTGTACCTGGGGTCCCCATGGAAGGTGACCAGCAGCTGTCCTCCTTTTAGTGCCACGCTCCTGAGGGAGGTGACATCAGCCTCTGGGTTCTCACACAGGGCTAGGACACCAGCCACCCAGAGAACCCACAGTCACTGCTACCCATCCACAAGAGTTCCCCAAGCCTAGCTTCCATGAATGTAGTCCATTGCAGAGGAGGCCCCAGCAACTGTTCCAGCACAGGCTGAGCTGACCTCATCTCCAGCATGGCTCCTCCCTAGACCAGGGACCTGAAAGTGCTACCCTGAGCTGCCATCTGCACAGTGGGACTCACTGCATCTCTCCTGAGACTGTTAGGCACCCAGATAGGACCGTGGTGAGTAGCTGTACAGACATAAGGACTCTTTGGCTTCTGGTGCCAGGTCCTGCATGCCTGAAGGCCCAACCTTGAGCACTTGCATGGTTCACAGACAGAAGGAGGCGGCCACAACTCAGTTGGCCATATTTGGAACCCATGTGAGGCAGTGGGTGGCAATGGGAGTTGTGGTCTGCTGCTTCAGGACCCAGCACCCAGGCTGCTATATCTTTCTAGTCCATTATCACCCTCCTGAAGCTGTCAAGGACACTGAGCTGTGGTCCCGTGTCTAATCCAGAAGTCCCAGTTTGAAACTGGGTCCTCTCTACAAATCAAATATGTGGAGGTCTTGACTCATGGCTGCCTAGCTATGTGGGGCACAGGGAGGGTAGCCTGGCAGGTAGGGATAATGATTTCCACCCTCAACTCAAGCCATAGACAATGGCTTTGGACCACCGACACTGGAAATTCCAGCTGCCCAGAAACTGTCACTTCCCAACTTCTAGGTCAGACCCTTATGCAGGGCAGCTTCCCATCTGTCAATGGCTAGACCTGGATTAATCCTTGGTCTTGGGTAGGGTCCCTGGTCCCTTGAAAGGGGCCATGTAGTGGCCACAAGCACCATGAGCACAGAAAGAAGGAGGGAGGAGAAGGAGGAGAAGGGAAGGGAAGAAAGGAAGGCGGGCAACTCCTTGGGCTGAGAGAAGAAGGGAAGAGACAATTCTCTTTAGGTCCAGCAGTTCAGGTAAAACTTCTAAGGCTCTAAAAGCTGCAAAGTTGGTGTCACTCTTACTCCTTGGATGGAAGTTGGTGCCTTCAGAAAGTGTTCTGTCCAGCAGGTGTCCAGGAAGCTCTGCGTTCAAATGGTGGATGGAAAACAGAGAGAAAATATCTGCTCAGCACCCGCTGAGGGCAGGGAGCCATCCCAGGAAAAGAGTACCTAAGAGGGAATGGTAGCTATGGCAACATCTGACCCCTGAGCTCTCCGAGCTCTAAGCCACCTTCCCTGCCCAGTCTACTCTACCACAGAGCCATGAGGGTGGCACAGAAAGAGCCTAGAGGGACATAGTGGAGGCCGAGGGACTGAGAGTAGTCTCCATGCGAACTCCACTAGTCACCGCCCATTCCACTCATGCCTAAAAAGACTGAAAAGTTGGAACCCCAGCTCAGTTGGTGGAGAGCTCCCTATCATGAACAAAGCCTTGTGTTCGATCCCCAACAGCTCATGGAACTGGAGTGTTGGCACCCACCTGTAATTCCAACACTTGGGAGATGGGGGCAGGAGTTAGACTCAGCTCCATAGAGTGTCTGAGATCAGCCTAGGCTTCATGAGACCCTGTCTCAAGCAACAACAACAACAACAACAACCAAAGTCCACATGTGTAGGGCTTTCCAGCCCAGGCACCCAGGAGCCCAGGAGCACCACCCCAGCACTGTTAATTGGGATACCTTCCCCAGGCTTGACCGGCCTCTCATTCCTACCATCCCTCAGCCCCGGACTCCTTAGCTGCTTATTCTCAGCTATGTGAAGAAGTCATAAACCATGGAGCCTGCCCAGGTATTTATTTTAGTTAGTAAAAATGCTTTGCACTTTGCCAAGAGCCATTTGCCTTTAATTGGAAACTTTTGAGGCATTAAGAATGCACCGAGGCTCAGGACCGTCTGCAGGCTGTGGAGTCATCGATCATGCAAGGGAGGCTTTGGACCAGGTGGAGCAAAGGCAGCCTTTTAGTGAATCCACCTCCCTTAATGGACTCATTTATAACTCGGTTGCGCTTTCCCTCCATCGCAGGGAGAAGGCCTGCCAGCATGGTAGAAGGCCGTTTGCAGCTGTTGACCGTGATTGAGAAAGCCAGGGAAACCAAAACAGGAGGAGACAAAGGGCATTGAAAGGAGGGGCCTACACCGCCCCCCCACACACACATCGTCAGACATCTCCCCTAAACTATGATGGAGGCCAAGAGAGGCACTATCTTCAGCTCACTCTAGAAACACTGGGCCATTAGCCTTGAACAGAGCTCTCTCTGGATGCCAGACCCTCAGGGCCAGATACAGCCCTCACCTCCAGAACATTCCACCAGCTTCTCTCAGACTCCACCCCATGCAAGGCTTTAGCATGTTCTTTAATAGAGTACACCCGACCTGTCCCCTTGTCTGTGCTAGTTCACACGATGACCCACACACACAGCTTAGTGAGGCCAGCGAACCCTTATTGGCATGTGGTATTTGTGAATCTGGAAGGGACAGTTTGGCCTTATGGCTCTAGGTCCGCCCTCAGGCTGCAGGCATGATACCAGGTGATTTCACTGGGGCCAGTGAACCTGCTTCTAAACTCGTCCAATGGCTGTTGGCTAGAAGTCTCAGCTTCCCACCACAGGGACCCATCTGAGGGCACTGAGGGCTGTCTGAGGGCACTCCAACATGGCAACTGACCTACCCCAGAGTATGCGAGCTGAGAAATTGAGAGTAGGGAGAGAAGAGAGAGACAGAGATAGACACAGACACAGAGACAGAGAAAGAACACAGAAATGATGACCCCTTGTCTCTGCTATTTTCTGTCAAACATTGGGTTGAACAATTTCCCTCAAGACCCAGGTAGGCCCAGAACCTTGGAATGTGATGTGGTTGGGAGACAGGATTCTGCAGATTGGACTAAGATAAAGTCAGACTCTCATGAAACTTTCTAGATTCATACAAGAGCACCACGGGCAAATACAGAACCAGAGGAGAAACCAGAAGGAGGCCTTAACCAGAGGGAGGCCTGCGATGATGTGGGCAGAGCTTAGGGTGAGGGTTCAGTAAGCCAGCTGTCGTAGATAGGCCTTAAATGTGCTCCCAGAAACCCTTGTGTTAAGAGCCTGGTCCCCCACTCATGGTGCTACTGGGAGGCGCTGGAAACTTCAGGAAGTGGGGCCAAGTGGAAGGAAGTTAGGTTGTGGGAGGTGGCCTTGAAGGGAATATTGAGACTCTGCCCTTGCCTCTCTCTGCTTCTTGGTTGCTATGAGGTGAGTAGCCTCCCCATCACTGGCTTCCACTGTGCTAACCAAGCCCCAAGGCAATGGAGCCAGATGTCCATGGCCTGAAACTCTTGAGTCCCTGGGTCAAAAATCAAATTCTCCTCCTTTTCAGCTGATTGCCTCATCACAGGGATGGGGCTGACTCAAAACACTGTGGATTGCCAGCACCACCAGTGTTGAAGGAGGGAGGTTTGGGGCCAGAGCTGGAGGAGGGAGGCTCAGAACCAGCGCTGGAGGAGAGGAGGCTTCTTGAATTTCAAGAAGAAACCAGCCTGGCTGACACACTGACTCTGGAACCCTGGCCTAGAACTGTGAGAAAAACATGCAAGCCACCCAAACTGCATGGAGTTCATACACAACAACAGCAAGTTTGAATCCAGCCTGGGCTCAGCCCCGTCCCCAGCTTGTCCAGGATGGTGGGGAACACAGCAGAAGCAGTCTGTGAGCAGGGCCATGACTGCCTGTCTTCTGCTGGATTCCGGGGTCAGCAGCTTCACCTCGTGTAACACTGTACCAGAGCATAAGGCATTTCACGTGGAACGGTCACAGTTTAGACAGACATGTTTTATGCAGGATGGACAAATTCCAGAATCAACCGTAATACCCAAAGATATAACCTCCGGATACAACAATCTCAAATAGAAAACTGGAAAAAATAATTAAAATAGGAGAATGAAACCTACAAAGCCACATATGACATCCTAAGTTTTTTCCACTTGGCCCCAACTCCTGAAGTTTCTCACAGTAGCACTGTGGGCTGGGGACTAGGCCCTTGGCCCAGGAGCTCCTGGGCACGTTCAGGTTTTCAATATGTTTAAAAAATATGCATTACAAGGAAAGATTCTGGGCAATAGCATGGAGAAAACCAGGAGCTGGCCAGCCTTCCTGACTGTACTGTGGTGGTCACGTTTTCTCAGGACATGGCGAGTCTGACTAAGGAACTCACATGCACACCTTCGTGGTTCTGCTTTTTCTGAGGCTCTTTAGGGGTTCAGCATTCACCAACACAGGCATTCCCTGCTAAACTGTCCCATTTTGTGTGCCTTGCTTCTGTGCCTTCGGCTCAGAAGTGCACTCCGGAAGCTTGTTCTCACTCATGCACCACTGAGTGTGTAGCTGGTGGAAATATGGTAGGGACTCCAAGCTTACGGCATGGGATTCAGCTAACATGCCTCTCAGGTTGTGTGGTGTCTTAGTTAGTGTGAAGAGACCATGACTATGGCAAGTCTTTAAAAAAAAAAAAACATTTAATTGGAATGGTGGGTTACAGTTTAGAGGTTCAGCCCATTATCATCATGGTGTGGCATGATGGTGTGCAGGCAGACATGGTGCTGAAGATGGAGCTGTGAGTCCTACATCTTGTAGGCAACAGGAAGTAGTCTACTGGGAGTAGCTTGAGCATAGGAGAACTCGAAAGCCCATCCCCACAGTGATGTACTTCTTCCAACAAGGCCACACCTACTCCAGCAAAGCCACAACTACTAATAGTGTCACTCATTTTGAGAGGCATTTTCTTTTAAACCACTATATTCCGCCCCCTGACCCCCGAAGGCTTATAGCCATATCACAATGCAAAAATGAATCCAATCCAACTTCTAAAGTTCCTATAGTCTACAACAATCTCAAACTTATTTAGAAATCTAAAGTTCCAAGTCTCTTCTGAGAGTCATGTGATCTCTTAACTGTAATCCCATGTAAAATCAAAATCAAAAAGCACATCACATGCTTCCAACATATAATGGCACAGGATATGTATGCATTACCATTCCAAAATGTAGGGAAGGGAGTATAGTGAGGAAATACTGGACCAAGGCAAAAACCCGCTGGACAAACTCCAAATCCTGCATCTCCATGTCTGATGTCAAAGCACTCTTCAGATCTCCAACTCCTTTCAACTTTGTGACGGCAACATAATCCTTTCACTTAGGTTCCACTCCCTGTTAGCAGTTCTTCTTGTCAGGTTATGTCATGGCTCTGGCGTCTCCAACATTGTGGGGTCATCAAGGCACTCCACACTTCACCTTCACAGCTGCACACCTGGCCTCTGTGGCTCTCCTTAATTGGTAAGGCAAATTCCATAGTCCCTTTTTTTTTTCTATCCTTAACTCTAAAGCCAGAATCACATGGCCAAAGTTACCAAGGTCTGCTGCTCGCTGGGGCTGGAACATGCTCCCTCCTTCAATTACATCTTATCTTCACCAGCTTTCTTGTTTTGATCATCACCTTCACTGCCTAAGCTTGGCTGTCCTTGAACTTGCTCTGTAGACCAGGCTGGCCTCAAACTCAAAGATCCACCAGCCTCTGCCTACTGAGTAGTGTTGTGATTAAAGGTGTGCACCACCACACCTGGCTCGAAGCTTTTCTTTAAATTCCTTTTCACAAGTTGGAAATTTTGCTTAGTGGGATCCTGCCCTGAGGTCACCACACCCTTTATTTCATTTCTTAATCTGTTTATCTCCTTGAACACAGAATTTAGCTCCACTCCATTTCCTAGGGACCCTTTTCTCAACCTGTACATTTTGTATTTTTGTTTGCTCGGCTTGCTCCTTTTTATTATAAATCCTTATCAGCGTTAACACCAATAACCACATAATAGTTTATAGTAGGCAGTTTTGAGATTTCCTCTACCAAAAGAATTAATGCAAAACTCTTCACTTAGGCCTCAGGCAAATTTATTTTGGATAAGGGTAAAAAGCTGACACATTCTTCACCAAATATCAAAAGAACAATCTCTAGACCACATATTAATATTCTTTTCCTCTAAAACCTGTTGAGCCAGCCCTCCCCACATCCCTGTAGCTCAAATCACTCTTAGCACCACTGTCTTCCATATTCACTAAGCAATGCTTAAAGCATTCCACTGCTTTCTTAGCCCAGAGTACTAAAGCCCAAATTCCTCCAAACAATATCATCATCAGGTCTATTACAGAAATACCCCAGTCCCTGATACCACTTCTGTCTTAGGTAGGGTTTCTATTGCTGTGAAGAGACACCATGATCATGGCAACTCTTATAAAGGAAAACATTTCACTGGGGTAACTTACAGTGCAGAGATTCAGTCCATTACCATTGTGTTGGGGAGCATGGCAGCATGCAGGCAAGCACGGTGCTAGGGAAGTAGAGAGTCCTACATCTTGCAGCCAACAGGAAGTGGTCTGTGACACTGGAAGTAGCTTGTGCATAAGAGACCTCAAAGCCCACCCCCACAGTGGCACACTTCCTTTAACAAGGCCACACCTCCTAGTAGTACCACTCCCTTTGGTGGCCATTTTCTTTCAAGCCACCACATGTGGTAATTTGGTGACTGATCCCACAGACAGTCCTCCCATTCTTACTGAGACCCAGCAGCAGAGCAAGGGCAGACTCAAAGGAAAGCTGTCATCTATCGCTGTCAGAGTCTTACACCCAAATATCAGCAACCAGAAATTCATCTGACAAAAACTCCAAACGTCATCTGTATTTCGCACCAACACCCCAAGCACCATTGGATCTGCTGGAGCCGGCAGCCCAAGTCTCCAAGTCACCTGCACAACAGCTTGGACCTATTGCAATGGAATCCAATTCCAGACCACACTGAAGGCCTGCCACTGTTGGGTCACTCAGTCAGTAGGGAAGAGTTATGTCTCCTCAGTGTGAAAAAGCCCACCAGGCCTCAGGCCTCTCTCTTGACTGCAAGTGGCCAGATGCAAGTTTATAGTTCACCTTGTGTGGTGTTAGCACTGATCACCAACAAGACAGGGTCTAGAATCACCTGGAAACAAACCTCTGCACATGTCACACTTGTGAGGAGATTTTTAGATTATAATAATTGAGGTAAAAAGACCCACCTAGGAATGCAAGCTGGTACAACCCCTTTGGATGTCAGTGTGGCGATTTCTCAGAAAATTAGGAAACAACCTTCCTCAAGACCCAATAATACCACTTTTAGATATATATTCAAAGGATGCTCAATCGTGCCACAAAGACATGTGCTCAACTATGTTCATAACAGCTTTGTTTGTCATAGCCAGAACCTGGAAACAACCTAAATGTCCCTCGACCGAAGAATGGATAAAGAAATTGTGGTACATTTACACAATGGAGTACTACACAGCAGAAAAAAATAACGACAGCTTGAATTTTGCAGGAAAACGGATGGAACTAGAAAACATTATTTTGAGTGAGGTAACCCAGACACAGAAAGACAATTGTCACATGTCCTCACTCATAGGTGGTTTTTAAACTAAAGCAAAAAAATCCAGCCTACAAACCACAATTCCAGAGAACTTAGACAACAATGAGGACACTAAGAGAGACTTACATAGATCCAATCTACATGGGAAGTAGAAAGTAGAAAAAGACAAGATCTCCTTGGAAAATTGGGAGCATAGGGACATTGGGGGAGGGTTGAAGTGGGAGGGGAGAGGCAGGGAGGGGAGCAGAGAAAAATGTAGAGCTCAATAAATATCATGGAAAAAAAAACCCACCTAAATGTGGGTAGCAATGTGACCAACTGCCTCGTGCTCTGGTCACCATGCTTTCCCCACAATAATGACTGTACCTTTAGAGTGTGAACCAAAATAAGCCATTCCTTCCTGAAGTTGCTTTGCCAGGCCTTTGTCACAGCAACAACATGTCCCATCCAGCAGGCCCAGAGAAACTTTGCCATGGTGGAAGTCTTTGGACGTCTCACGCATGTCACATTGTCTATTCTGTGGCAAGTCCACATCTTATCCGTCAGTCTAGACTTGGTGCCATTTCCTCACTAGGTACAATCATCGCAATACTGTCCATTTGTTAGACCAACATGATGTCCTGTGTGTGGGACAGCTGAGGAAGATTCCTGTGAGCTAAAGAGTTGAAATGCCTCTGAGCAAGGGCAGTGGGTAAGGGTGTACTGCTGACCTTGTTGGCTAAAAGCAAACCACTTCTGGTGGTGTCCATTGGTGTGGGAAGTCCTTCTGTATATGTGCTGCTTGTATTGGTTAATGAATAAAGAAGCTGCTTTGGCCTGTGATAGAGTAGAATAGAGCTAGGCAGAAAAACTAAACTGGATGCTGGGAGGAAGTAGGTGGAGTAAGGAAGAAGTTGCCAGAGACAAACACACCATAGGAGGCAGACACACCTGTACCTTGCTGGTAAGCCACGACCACATGGTCACATGCGGCGAGCTCCTCGACCAGCAAGGAAGAACAACCACGACTCGAGGATTCTTCTCAAATCACGCTTTATTGGAGAGCTTCTTGGTTGAAGGGAGAGCTGGAAGTGAGGGGCCCCGAGGACTAAACTGCAGCCGCTTATATAGGGGAATGGGACACGGGTCGTTCCATGATTGGTGGCCACCAGCCTGCCGACACCAAACACCTCGGGATAGGCTAGGGACTCTCGCTATACTGCGCATGCAGGAAGCGCAGGACACGTAGTCCAAAAGGCATAGCCTAATATGGAGTTGTTTACCTTTAAGCTGACAGGAAGCCGGTGCCATCTTGTAATGGCGATTCCACGCGGCTTCCTGGAGTCACATAGATTAATAGAAATGGGAATTTAAGATATAAGAGCTAGCTAACGATATGCTTAAGCTATTGTCCAAACAGATCACAAATAATATAGTTTCTGAGTGATTATTTCAGGTCTAAGCAGCCAGGAACGAACCAATATTCTTCCCCCAACAGTCCGCAGACAGGGCTGTTGAAGTGTTTGTTGCACCTGTGCTACACATCAGGTCCCAGGGCATGAGTTCATGTATCCAAGTAATAAGACGCATCTGTCATGGCTCCTGCAAGTGAAGTCCCCGCTTGGCTGAGTTTAGGATAATCTACATGCTTCTGATTATGTAACTCTTCTTGAATGCAGATAGGAGATTTGAATGGCAGGAAGTTGAGCCAGCACCCCTGGCACTTATGCCTCTGGCGTCCCAAATAATTCGACTCAGTTGACTGTGTTAGAGGTGAAGGTGATGCCAGCAGTTCCTACTCGGCTCTTTGCGTCATCATGGAAAACAAATGTGGGATTCTACAAGGTCCAGATTCTCGAGGACCCCAGCACATTCATAGCCTGAATACCTTGAGGTTCTCACATTCATATATTATTTATGATGGATCCTTTGGTTTGCATGTCAGTCAGCCAATTAGCACACCAGCATTACTACTATAGCAGTAAACCCAGAATGTCTGCCCAGTGGACACAGACCAACACCCTCCTCCTGCCTGACATTGTGCTCACCCACCATTGTTTTACATCCTGCATATCTGCTCATTCTCACACGCATCCCCCCAAACTTATGTCTGAATTGGAGCACAGGAAATGGGTGGTTTGGGGTTGAAGCAAATTTCCTCATGGATCATGCAAGCCTTGCCTTGAGTGGTGCTGGGTTTTACATCCAGTTTTAAGCCAGTAGCTAGCTTTTTCTTTTCTTCTCTTTTCCCAACACCACAGATCAAACCCAGGGCCTCACATGTGCTAGGCAAGTGCTGTACCACTGAGCTACACCCCCCAGCCCCAAGGCTAGTTACAAACCTCAAACCAAAACCACATGATGGAGGTAAGTCATGTGGCGAGCAGACAGCACCCTGTGAAACAGCTGTCTGGGATGGGGAAGGGCCTCTAGGCTCTGCAGCTAAAGATGTGCTTTCCCAGGCAGGGAGAAAACTGGAGAAGCCTTTTAGACATGACAGACAGAGGTCTACCTTCCCAGGCAGGTAAGGATAACTTGTTCTATCAGCCAGGAAAATACAACAGGATTTCAAATCTGGTGTCCCTAGCTTCACTCAGGTTGTCTCCTCAACCCCTATTGAGTGCAACTTGAAGGCTCCTATTCCTTCCTCTTGGTGCTTTTACTTTAATACAGAAACAACCTGACATTGGGAATATAACCTCCTACAGAATGGACCACCATGAGCAGTGACTCAGTCATACCCAGAATGGGCTTCTGAGCTTGCTTTGCAGAAATCTCAGTCCCATGGCTGTCAGGGACAAGGACATTAGGGCAGACTCTTGTGCCATTGACGCAGAACTTGAGTAAGAACTGGATTCCCGAATCCCTGCTTTCTTCCAGTCCCCCATCAATTAGGAAAAACCACTCAGTATCATCCGTGTTCTTATTTTAGCACAAATGTTCTAATGTAGCAAATATTTGGCTACACAGACACTCTCTGTTTGATTCTAAATGTCCAACAGGAACAATCTCAACATTTCACCACGTCTTAACCCAGATGAGCTGCATTTCTTTCATTGTTGCTTGCAGCACTGGGGTTTGAACCCAGGGCTTTTGTGTGCCAGGCAAATGTTCTATCACTGAGCAAGTAAGCTACATCCAGAGCCCTGGCACTGTCTTCCCTACCATGGAGAACAGGGCTATTTTTGAACCTTTAAATCTTTAATTAAGACTAGATAACCAGTTCCAGAAACCTCCATCCTATCAGGAGAATGTAGCTATGTGATTCCACTTTTGTGGCACCAACATCTGTATCAAGCAAGGCTCACACAGGGGCGGTGCTCTGGCAACACACAGATGGTGTCCCCGCGCTTGTGAATTGTGTCTGCAATGAAATGATTACCAAGTCTGCCTGTTGATCTGGTGCCAGAAGAAGCCTCGCTAGAAATTCCAGAGTCAACGCAGATGGTGATGAGACAAACGTGTTAACAGAGTGAGCTGCAGTGTGACACACGGTGGCATAATTACAGCCTCTGCTTTAACATACACCTAAGCCAGCTGTGGGGGCACGCACCTGACATCCCAGAGCTCAGGACGCTGAGGAAGGAGGATCACAATTCCAAGACCAGCTTGGGCTGCATTGGAAGTTCCAGAACTGGTTACATAGTGAGACACTGCCTCAAAGTCATTGAATTGATCAGCTAATTAATTAAAAATAGATATCTAATAGAAAATCCTTTAGGGCAAAGACTGCTGTTGACAGTGCTCCTCTATCAGGAAGAGATTTTTGTTATAAAATACAATATATTATTATTTATAAACAACTGCTACAGTTTAAATTTTTCTAAATATTTGAATGTTTGTAATATTTTTCTATTTGGATAAAATGTTGTTTATGATTTTGGCCTCCTCATCAAAATTCTCCAGATGTTTTGTTATTTTTCTTCCTAAAGTTTTTGTGACATTTTATTTATTTTTACTTTGTGTGTGAGTCTTTGCCTGAATGTTTATCTGTGCACAGAGTGTATGCAGTGCCCATGGAGGCCAGAAGAGGGCATCAGATCCCTGAGACTGCAGTCACAGAAGGTTGTGAGCTGCTGTGTCGGTGCTGGGACCTGAACTCTGAAAGAGAAGCCACTGCTTTTACCACACAGTCATCTCTCCAGTTCCTTATTTTTCAACTGAATATTTTATTGTGATCATTACAAATTCATCCAAGCAGTTACAAAACTTTCCTATAGACAGATGCTGTGGACCTTTCTTCTGTTTTCCCTGAAGTAGCATTTTGTAAATTCATAGTGCAACACTATATGTGTATTGATATTGGGGTGGTAAACCAGACATGCTTAATTTCTGCAGCTTTTCTCTGATTTTCCTGCCTGTGAGCCTGTGCGCCTATTTAGTGCTATGCAATGTCTAGAGTAGGTTCGTGGCTCTACCGACATGGTGAAGATGGAGGCCCTCCATCAGATCAGCGTTCTTGCTGTGCTTTCATAGCTCCCCTTATCTCCCTCCTCATCTGTCCCATCTTCCATTTCTGTAACTGTACCATCTCTAGAATGTAATATGCAAACTCTGGGGACTGGTGATTTTGCTCGAGGGAACATCCTAGAGATTCGTCCAGGTTGTTAGGGCTGTAATCGTTCATTTCCTTTATCTCTGTGGCACAATACATGTGCCAGCGTGTTTAGCCTCTTATTGAAGAACTAATTTTTTAAACATTCATTACTGATATTTTGTGCATGTGTGCTGTCAGGGCTTGTGTTTAGGAGGTCATCTCTCTCCTTCCACCATGTGGGTCCCACACGGTCAGACTCAGGTTCTCGGGCTGAGGCAGCACCTCTATCAGCAAAGCCATCTTGCCAGTCTTGCTTTTTAATTTTGAGACAAAATTAAATCTTACTAGATTGCCTAGATTGGAATTGAACTCATGCTGTAGCCTAGGCAAGCCTCAAACTTTCAATTCTCCTGCCTCAGTCTCGCAGCCAGCCAGATGACAGGTCTGTTCCATCAGGTCATCTAAAATGATTGTCCTCTGTGGATGCTTCTGCCCAGAGAGCATGGCTTGCAGCCGTGAGTCACACAAATCCCCAGTCTTGCTAGCAGAGGCGCCAGATAGCTCAGAAATGAGACCCATAGTGTCTTGCCTGTCTCTGACCCCCAGAACCAATGAGGATGTTGTTACTGCTATTTTGAGCAACAAAGCTTTGAGGTTGTATGCTATGCAGGAAAAGATAATCAGAATCTAGGACCATGGTCCAAGATCCAGCACCACTGTGGGCCGGTTCAGTGGATCTGAGTTCAGCCTCCTACCCGCAGGGCTCTATGTTGACAACAGAACTTAAATAACAAATAGAGTGCCTGCTCATTTTCCTTTCTGGGCAGACATTACTAGTTGAGTTGTTTTTCACCCTCACTCTGGGTCCTCTAGGGAGCAATCCCAGTCTTCTTAAGCATTGCTTGCACATGCTTTCAGTGCCAAGGTGCCCACCTTCTAGAGCCTTCGAGTGACTGAGGACACCCACTCAAGGCCTGGTTGACACTGGTGTCCAGTTGCAACCCCCATGGCCTCAGTGATGTAGCTCTAGGCAGGAGAGAATCAGTAAAGGGATGATGGACTGGGGGCACGGAGCTCCTGTCTCCTGACAGAAAGACAGCAAAATAAACGAACAACAGCTACCACAATCCACTTCATCAGAACTCTGGGGATGCAGGCAAGGACTTACAGCACCTCTGGAAATGCCCCAGAAGGAAATGGCACTTTGTTCCCTTTCGTGTCCTCCATTGTCCTTGTGGTGACCTTGATTGTGAAGTGGTGACTGCCTGTGAACCAAGACTGGGCACGCAGATAAATCAGAGGCAATCTTGTTGACAAACTGTTGTATGGATTCTCTGAGCCCTCAGACAGAGCAGGGACAATCTTGTTGACAAACTGCTGTGTGTATATGTTCTCATAGTCAAGCAGAGACCTGTAGGACTGGGCAGACACTGGCCTGGCTCTCTGACTTCAGCAGGAACGTGGTAGATACCACTTTGTGAAAGCTACACTGCAGACCCAAGACCCACAGAGGCCTGGGGTGAGAGGCCCTGGGTCAAGACACAAAGAGAAGCTCGGGTGAGAGTGTTTTGGAAACAGGTAATTCAAAAGTGATCATGGGACCAGAGGGGAAAAGCACTTACCACCAAGCCTGACTACGTGAGTTCAATCTCCAGGATCCATATAATAGAAGGAGAGAACCAACTCCCTCAACTTAACCTTTGATTCTACAAGCATGCCCTGGTATGTGTGTGTCTTCCTCTACCATCTCTCTCTCTCTCTCTCTCTCTCTCTCTCTCTCTCACACACACACACACACACACACACATACACACAAACACACACACACACAGACACACACACATACACTAAATAAATAAATAAAAGTAATAGAAAATTTAATGTTCATACATAGAGAAGTTTAGGAAGTTGTTTATATGTAACAAAGAACTGCTGTGGAATAACCCCTCTGTACACTGTGAAGATGTGTTGCTCTCATTGTCAATGAAAAGCTGATTGGCCTCCCAGCACTCAGGAGGCAGAGGCAGGTGGATCTATGTGAGTTCAAGGCCAGCCTGGTCTACAGAGCGAGTTCCAGGACAGCCTGGGCTGGTTACACAGAGAAACCCTGTTTTAAAAAAACAGAAAACAAATTTGTTGACACATAGCTAGACAGGATTCCCAAGGTAGAGAGAATAATGGGAAGAAGAAGAGCAGAGTCAGAAGAAGGGATGAGACACAGAGTAAATAGAATGGGAGGTACACACATGAGGTGAACAAGCCTTGGGGCAGCACATAGATTGACAGAGATGGGTTGATTTAAGTTATAAGAGCTACCTAAAAACAATATCAAGCTCTCAGTCGAGCATTTATAATTAATATTAAGTCTCAGAAAGGTTATTTGGGAGCACTGTAGAGACACAGAGAAACTCCGCCTACAAAGAACCACCCCCTGACAAGACTGGAGCTCTCTTACAAGTCCACAGTGGGCTGACCTCAGGCTGAGGGAAAGCCTGCATGCACACTGGGGTGCACAGCAGAGCTGATTCTCAGAAATGGGAGAGATGGAGCTTTCATGATATTGTTTAATTCTGTGTGTGCGTGCGCGCATGTGTGTGTGTGTCTCCCTGTAGTAGAGAAAATGTCTGTGAAAACTGCAAAACATTAGCTGAATGTGAGAAAAAAAAAGCAGAAGCCTCAGCGATCACAAGGATTTTGTCAAGGAACAGGGCATTTTCAAGAGTAGCCAAAGAAACATGCTGCTACAATGTTGCTTTAAAAATAGCACACGAAATAATAGGAAAGCTGGGCAAGCAAGACATTTGATTTTCAAAGTCACTGTGGTATAGTAGTCAATGCCCATTTTCAGCAGAGAAAAAAGATCACAGAGAAAAGGGAAAACACAGCCATGCCCAGTTGTGCCCCCTTCTAATCCCAACTATCCAGGAAGCTGAGGCCAGAAGACTGCAAATCCAGGGTCTGCCTGCACTGAAGGTGACTTTAATGCCAGCCTAGGCAATTCAATGTCTCAAAAACAGTACGAGCTGGGCGGTGGTGGCACACGCCTTTAATCCCAGCACTCC
>JAQHUG010000247.1:1121730-1132031 GCA_028555095.1 Dicrostonyx torquatus | reverse complement strand
GCAGGAAATATGGCAGCATGCAGGCAGACATGATACTGGAGCTAAGAGTGCTCCATCTTGCAGGCAACAGGAAGTTGACTGACTGTCACACTGAGGCAGGCTTAAGTAAAAGAGACCTCAAAGCCCGCCCCCAGAGTGACACACTTGCTCCAACAAAACCACACCTCCTAATAGTGTCACTCCCTTTGGGGGCCATTTTCCTTTCAAACCACCATGCAGCCACTCACAACTGCCTTTAATTTTAGCTCTGGGGATTCAATGCTTTCTTCTGACCTCTGTGAGCACCTTCATTCATGTGCACAACACACTACACAGAGTCATAAAGCACATAGTTAAAAATAATAAAAATAATCTTTAGAAAGGATTAATGCCCACTCTCACCATTTCTGTCCCTCACATTATTAGAATTCCTAGCCTGACCTAGGCATGGTGGCCCATAGTGTATTCCCAGCACTCAGAAGGCTAAGGCAAGGATATTACTGTGAGTCTGAAGCCAGGCTGGGCTACACAGCATATACCAGGCTAGCCAGGGCTATGTATCAAGACCCCGTCTCAAAAATATAAAATTCAAAAGTTAAGCAGGAAAAAGAAATAAAAGACTTTCAAATTCAAAAGAGGTAAAATTATCTTTATTATTCCACAGCATGACCTTATATAATATATATTATACAATATATAGGTGATATGCATAGAAATGTCATATATATATATATATATATATATATATATATATATATATATATATATATATATATATTAGATACTAGAGAAGGAGAAATGTCAGAAATTATACCCGGGGAGAAAAAGTGAAACAAAAAACTATCAAAACCAAGAAATGAATTATCAAAAGTTCGGGGCACAAAAACAACATGCTAGGATGTGTTGTGTTTCTAGAGACTAAAAACAAAAATGAAATCGTGAAAATTACTTGATTGACATGAAAAAGTAATGAAGTACTGAGAGTCCGTTAGTGAAGGGCGTGAGTGACCTGCGCATGCGCTAAAGCACTGCAGAAGGAAATCAGAGGGTGTGAGCAGGAGACCGTGGTGTGCCCTGCACCCTGTGAAAGGCTGCACGCTGTCAGCATCACCAACAGCCGCAACTGCTTCCAAAGTCTCCACGGCATTTTTTACAGAAATGAAAACCTCATGCCTAAACTCATGTGGAACCTCAGAAGAATCCAGAGACACAAAATAATCTCTAAAAAGGACAGACTTGGAGGACCTATGCTTGCAACTTCAGGACTTACCAGGAAGCTATGGGCACCAGAAGCGTGTGGTCTGGCAGGATGACAGACACACTGACTAGTGGGATGGAACCCAAAAGGGGAGAGAGGCTTCCCATGCACAGGGAGGGATTCTCTATTTTGTTGCCAAGACCACTCATTGGGAAAAGCATTCTTCAACCAAAAATGTTGAGGGAAACTCGATATCCTCTTCACAAGAAAGACCAGCACTGGGCCCTTATCTCAGACCATTATAAAAATTAACTCCAAATGAATCAAAAACACGGGTGATGAAAAGGCAACATGCACACCAGGAGAAGAGATTTGCAAATCAAACCACTGAGGCTCATACCAACGATGCCTCGTGAAAATCTACTACCAGGGGCTGGTGAGATTGACCTCCCAGGACTCACCTGGTGGAAGGGGAGAAATGACTTCTGTAAGTTGTCCTCTGACTTCAACACACGTGCTGTGGAACCCATGCATACGTGCACGTTCACACACATGCACACACACACATACAATAAATACATGTAAAGAAAATGTTTAATCTACTACCATACAAGGAACAGAAATCACAACAGAATTCATAAATGGGCAAAGGACTGAATAGTTGTTTGGCCAAAGACTACACTGAAACAGGCTATGAACTCATGTAAAGGTATTCAACATTGTTAATTATGAAGGAAGCACACTCAGAATGTAGGGAGAAGGCACTTCCTACCCCTGGCACAGCTGCTGCTTTTAGAACTGAAAAGAACAAATGCTGGCCAGATGTACAGGAACCGGCACCTCTGTGCACGGCTGATGGAACTAGAGAGTGCATGTTGCCCGGCAACAGCCTGGTGGTTCTTCGGGAAGTCAAGTGATGAGTGAGCATGTGACTCAGCAATCCCACTTCTGGGTATGCCCCCACCAAAAGAGCAGACATCAAGGACTTGAAGAAAATACAGCCACATCCATAACAATGCCATTCCAATAGTCTGGAGCCAAGGCAACACAAGTGTCCCCTGACCAATAGAGCAATAAAAGGTGACTTGGATATAGGATGGAATAGTCTCCAGCCATGAAAAGGATGGGCATGCTGACACACTGTGAAATAGATGAACCTTGAAGACACTGCGCTAAGTCAAACAAGCCAGACACTGAATGATGCTCACAGCATGAGCTGTATGGAGGAGATAAATTAAGAGACAACAATTGCACAGTGGTTGCCAGGGTCCAGGAGTAACTGCAAATGAGGACAGAGGTCAACTGGGGATGCTGAGAAAGCTATGGAGAAGGATGGAGGGGATGGCACACAATACTATAATATGGTCTTCTTTTTCTTTGTGTGTGTATGTGTGTGTGTGATGTGTGTGTGTGTGTGTGTGTGTGAAAGCATCCACGCTGCAGTGTGCGTGTAGAGGTCAGAAGGCAGCACTGGATGTCTGTCCTCCCCTTCTATGTCCCACCAAGGTCTCTTTGTTGCTCATAGCTGTGTATACCAGGCTAACTGGCCCCTAAGCTCCTGGGGAGTCTCCTGTCCCCAAGTAGGAGCTCTGGGATAGCATAGGCATGTTACTGTGAGTGGCTTTACATGGAGTCTTGGGATTTGAACTCAGATCCTCATGTTTATGTGGCAAGCGCTTTTGATTTTTTGTTTGTTTTGGGTTTTTGAGACAGGGTTTCTCTCTGTAACAGCTCTGGGTATCCTGAAACTTGCTCTGTAGGCCAGGCTGGCCTCAGACTCACACAGATCTGCCTGCCTCTGCCTCCCAAGTGCTGGGATTAAAGGTATGCGTCACCACCGCCTGGAAGCCATTGTGATATTCTTAATCCTGCTCAACTATATAATTAAAAATGGAAAGACCAACAAATTTATGTTGTACATAGTTTGTCACAATTGATAAACAAATAAGGGTAGGAAACAAAGGCATCTGGACAGTGTCAGCTGAGTTGGGGTGTCAGATGGGTTCCATGCCAAGCTAGTTTTCCCCTAGCCCCTCCCGTTTTCGAGCGCGGAGTCTTTATGAACAGGGTAGCCTGTGAGCAAGCAGTCATCAGAGCTGGTTGACTTAAGTCTCTGTAGGCTCAGCTAGTACCAGGCCAGGACCAGGTTGCTTGCCCACACCGCGAGGCTGTGATCCCTTCTGGTGTCCTGGGCAGCCTGCGGAGGTCTCTGTCAAACTGTAGTCACTCCCTCTGATTTGACCCAGTCTTCCTCACCACGGTCGAACACTGCATCCAGAAAGAACCCAGCACTTCTGCCCACCTAGTCTGTCACTGAGACAATTAAGTCCTCATCTGAGTCCCCACTTTCAATTCTTCAGCTTAACCCCTCAGCAGCAGAACGGCTGTGTCACATGTCAGTTCTATGCTTAATCTTTTCAGGGAGATAAAATGTTAAACTCATAGCCTTTTTAGTTATTCGTATTTATTGCAGAAGTGGAAAACAATGAAAACAGGCTACACTTCCCTTCACCTGCTGCCAGGTTTGTGGGGTTGTCAACTTTGGTCATAGAAGCTTATGACTACAATGGGTGGTGGTTAACTCGAGGCTGTTAGGGGCTGAGAACAAGGGGAATGCATAGCTGCAGATGAAACACTGTAGCAACCACTTCCTCAGGGCTCAGGGAACATGGCCGAAGAGGGCTCGCAGAATGTCAGAGCTGGAGGATGGGGAGGATTGTACAATGATGTCTCCCAGGCACGTTGCACACATGATCTCAGGGCAGCATTGGTTACCGCCTCAAACAGCATTGGTTTGCACAAAATCAACCAGTTACAAGTTCCAGCATGGAGTGGGGAGGGGGATCCCAAGGTCCCACCCTTTGATGATGGCCGCTGATGGCTGCCGAGGGAGGGAAAGTCATTTTTCCTTAAGAGTGTGAACATGGGGGCTGGAAAGATGGCTCAGCAGTTAAGAACGCTGACAGCTCTTCCAGACGTCCTGGGTTCAATTCCCAGTACCCACATGGCTCACAACTGTCTGAATTCCCAGCACCCTCACACAGACATATGTATATGTGCACAAAACACCAATGCACATAAAATAAAATAAACAAATTTTTTTAAAAAAGAGTGTGGAGCCGGGCGGTGGTGGCACACGCCTTTAATCCCAGCACTCGGGAGGCAGAGGCAGGCGAATCTTTGTGAGTTCGAGACCAGCCTGGTCTACAAGAGCTAGTTTCAGTGCAGGCTCCAAAGCCACAGAGAAACCCTGTCTTGAAAAACCAAAAAAAGAAGAAGAAGAGGAGGAGGAGGAGGAGGAGGAGGAGGAGGAGGAGGAGGAGGAGGAGGAGGAGGAGGAGGAGGAGGAGGAGAAGGAGAAGAAGAAGAAGAAGAAGAAGAAGAAGAAGAAGAAGAAGAAGAAGAAGAAGAAGAAGAAGAAGAAGAAGAAGAAAAGAAAAAAAGAGTGTGGACACTGGTAGGTTCCCATGTCCCAGTGGGTGACCCCATGCCCATGAGAATCTAGACAGCACAAATTGTACTCAGGGGGCTAAAAATAGATGAATGAATGAATGAATGAATGAATGAATAAGAAAAGGAAGAGGAAGAAGAAGAAACAATTATGAAAGGAGTACACAAAGTGGGGGAATGTTTGGGGTGGAAATGATCAAAATACATTGTATACATGTATGAAATTCTCAACGAATAAAAAGAAATTTGTATTTTGTTGTTATTTTGTTTTTCAAGATAGATAGGGCTTCTCTGTGTAGCCCTGACTGTTCTGCAATTTTCTCTGTAGACCAGGTTGTCCTCAAACTCACAGAGATCCACCTGCCTCTGCCTCCTGAGTGCTGGGATTAAAGGTGTGTGTCACATGCCCAGGCAAAAATTTATATTTTTAAGAAAAAAGCATATAGAGGCTGGGAACATAGCTCAGGTCGTAGAGTGCTAATCTACACAAAGCTATGGGTTCCATCTCCAGCACCCAGTAAGCCAGGCATGGTAGTACGTGGTTGTAACCCCAGTGCTCAGCAGGTGGAGACAGGAGGATCAGAAGTCCAAAGTCATCTTCATCTACACAGAGTCCGAGAACAGCTTTAGCTACATAAGATCTTGCGAGGAGGAGGAAGAGGAGGAGGAAGAAGAAGAGGAGCAGGAGGAGGATAAGAAAGAAGAAAAGCTTATCTTTTCCTCCAAGCTCCCAGAAGCAAACCGTCTTGTCGCAGAGGGCCCTTCTCCTGTTGTCCACTTTCCTTCCAGCTTCCCAGCTGCCCCTGTATCCAGCCCCTCAGATGTCTGAAGTCTCTCCTTGGAGGCAAAGTGCCCCCACGGGGTCTTCCCTGTGTATCACTGGGACCCCTGAGCCCCCACATGCCACCCCAGTTAGCCTTGCAGGTGCTGGGGCCCACTGCCTATCCTGCAGTGGCTACAAAGAGCCAACTGCAGAATACATTCGAGCTGTGGTGGGGAGTTGAGTTTCTTTTGGCAAACTCTAGAGACTGACAAAAATATTCACGTCAAAACATTTCCACTGCAAAATTCATGAAAGCATTTGGATTTGGCCTGGGCATTTTCCCCTTCTCCCTCTCCCAGCCCCCTCCCTGTCCTGACTTAGGGGCGGGAACAGAGATAGAGTCCAGATGGTACTAAGAATTACTCCTCGTTCAGCTCCTTCCCCGCCCCTTCTTACCAGAGACTAGGAATCAATGGCTGCTGTGTACCACAAGGCACAAAGGCCCTGGGCCTGCTCAGGTCTGTGTGAGCCCCGGGAAGTGTCCCCTGCCTGGAGTCTGCCCCCTAACCCCAGGGTCTGGGGTAATTGTCTACAGAGGCAGCCTGGGGCTGAGCTGGCCATAATGATTTAGGCAGGATCGATTTCACTTCAAGCCTTTTCTACTCCGAAGAGGCCTAATCGAAAGTAATCTGAAAATTAGGGAAAATAAAAACCATGCCCGCAGCTACATAAATACCCATTTCCTCACATGGGCTGCTCGAAATCACCTCATTCCAGTGCCACGTGATGTTTTCCTGATGGGCAAGGCCAGGCCCTGGGGGGCGGGGGCGTTTGATCTGCCGCCTGCAGTTGCCTGACAGCCACCAGCACCCAGGCAGAGGTGGGACAGTGAGGGGGGGATCTGAGGCTGGTCTTGGCACTGACCTGCCTGAACAAAGTCTCTGTGGAGGCCAGTGCTCCTGGAAGACCTCAGTATGTGGCCTGGGGTAGGAAGAAAGGGCACACACAGACGGGGCTTTTAAGGGGCCTCAGTGAGTCCCTCATTTACCCAGACCTCCCTTTCTGCTAAGGTTCCCAGAGCCCTCAGGGTGACCCCAGGGGACATGGCTATTCACACCTCTCTTGACTTCATTATTTTGACCCACAGATCCTTCCAGCTTGGTGACACCCCAGGGCCTTTGGCCCCTGGGATCTTTCTGTGGGTTATAGCTATTTTGGTTTCCCAGAGGGTCCCTCCATAGGTCTGGGACCCTCCCTTCAGCTCCCATCCCATTCTGCCTGCCTGGGGCTGGCGTGTTCCAGTTGGTTTCATGTCTATCAAGCCACTGTGAGCACCAGGACACAGAGGTCTCATCTAGCTTGGCCACTGGGAGTGGTACACGATGAACATCAGTGGACAGAATGAAGTTTTCCATGTGACTTTCATATGCGATAGTTGCCGAAGAAGTGAGTGTTCTGGACCCCAGGAGCCAGACCCCAGGGCCAAACCTGTGTGCACTGCATGCCTGCTTTCTCCAAGGGCCCTCAGGGATAGAAGCATCCACTCACAGGGTCTAATGTGCAAGCAGGGTCCAGAGGCACAGGCCAGGATGAAGCCCAGCTCCAAGCCTAGGAAAGGCCATGTCATTCTTGCTGTTTGTTGACATTTGCTGCAACAAGTAGGGAAGTGGAGTCCACATCCCTCATGTGTCCGGGCTTGTGAAGTTTTTGACCACCTAAGTGGGGGGAATTGACTCTGTGACAGCCTTCCTAGCCACAGATGCCACTAACATTGCTCCCTGGAAGTTCTCCTACAGAGCCTGGAGCCTCCTGAGAGCATCTGCCTAAAAAAGGCCACCGTGCCACCAGGAAGCCCAAGTCTCACTGAGTCACCCCACCCCCAGCTTGATGTATGAGCAAGTAAGCCTCTAGAGGATGCAAAGGTATCCCCTCGCCTGCATCTTTCAAGGCAATTGCTATCTACAGTATCTAGAACCCCTACCTGGGCTGAGCCACTCACCATGGAGATATGGGGAGAGAGAGATTCTGAAGTGCCCATGGTTACCACGAGAGTTGAAGAAGCAGAGTGCAGAATGGGACGAGCACCCATCTAAGGTGCTGCTGGGTGCCAGAGCATACCCGTCAGCAAGATCTGGGCTTTGGTTCCCTAAGGTTGCTATAACAAAATGCCAGAGGCTTGGCTATTTATAAAGAACAGAGATTGAGTTCTCATGGTTCTCAAGGCTGGGGAGGGAGGGGTGAGGATTAAGTACCAGCAGCACCTGGACCTACAAGAGTTGGTCTCTGTTGCCAAGATAGTGCCCAGTGCTTCTTCCTCCTGAGGGGGGCGCCCTGGAGCCTCTAATGACAATGCAGAAAGGCCAGTGAGCTGAAGACTGCCCGGAGCCCTTTAAAAAAGCCTCAAGCCCATCTGAAGAGGGAGGAGGTATTCTGGGATACTCATCTCTTCATCTCTCTGTCACTTGGTATGTGTACGTGGGGGTGCAGCCTGAGAGTGTGTATGTTCATGTATGTGGATACATGTGTGGGCGCATGTGGAGTCGAGAGGTTGCCATCAGGTGCCCTAAATCAGTTTTCCTCCACCTTACATAATGAGGTAGGGTCTCTCACTTGAACCCAGAGCTTGAGAATTTGGCTAGCCTTGCAAGTCAGGTTGCTGGAGGCCCCTCCAATCTCTTCCTCCTAAGTGCTAGCGAGGCAGGTGGGCCACTACACCCACTCGGCATTTATATGGGTGCTGAGGACCCAACTCCAGTCTGAACACGGCCAGCACTTCTCAGTCTTAGATCTATATCTCCATCCAGCTCGGCCCTGAGGGGATGGTCCAGTTGAGCCTGACAGGATTCTGGAAACTAGGAAGCAAGAATCCCGCCTTCAAATTTGATGTGAGGTACAACTCTGAAGGCCAGATCCACGGGAAGTCCCCATGTCCACCAAAAGTTAGAGCCAGCAGGCATCATGTAAACTGAGGGCCCCAGACGGTGGTGGAGGAAGTGGGCAGGGCAAAGGGGTCCAGAGACCAAAAAGCCTCTCTGCTGAAGCCAAGGCAGGAGTCTCCCAGTCTTGGAAGGAAGAATTTGGCTTTGGAGCCCAGGGCAGTGGATAGCTGCAGTTCGCACCCAGCGGGGTGGCTGGTAGGAGGCAAAGGCCTGAGGCCAGGAAGCTACCAGCTCCTCTGGCCAGGAAGAAGTCGTTCTAAAACCCAGCCTCGTCTGGGTGCAGGCTGGGCTGGCTCTTGTTAAACCTTGAAGCCGGGAAAGGGGGGGGGCGGAGCCGCGGGCTGCAGGCCACGGCAGTAGTCGGGAGGGGTGGCTCGCAGAGGCTGCGGGGCGGAGCCGGGTTCTGTTGCAATTACCCGTAAGCCTGGTGTTTACACGGGGTTTACAGGGTATTCAAAGCATATCTTCCTGTTGCTCTGGCAGCCGAGGCATATCAAGTGCGTTCAAAAGGGCCGAGCCGCGTTCGCCAAAATAAGAACCAAATGGCTGAGTAATTTCCACCAGAGAAGAACTTATTCTCGCAATTGCACGGTCTATTTAGCATGCTTTCATAAAACCTTTTAACGAATCAGCTCAGAACCCTCCCCAACTGCAGGGCCCTCCCCACCTGTCAGGCTTGAATTTCCAAACACAGGTAGGCCTAGGAGATTGGATGCAGGCCTCCTGCCCAGCTCAGGCTAGGAACCAAGTGGAGATCCTTGCCTCAAAGGAGATCCCAGTGGACTGGGGAGCAGAGCGTGGCTTTCCGGGGGGGGGGGGAATCAAACAGCATGTCACTCCCGAGACACCAAGGGAAACAGGAAAACAGGCTCATCCTGGAGCATCCTGGAAGGCTTCCTGGAGGAGGCAATCTTGCCTCCAACACAAGGGAGAAAAAAAGGATCCAAGATGGAAGGGGAGGTCCTTGGAGATCAAGCCCCAGGAAGGTGCTGGGGGTGAGCCAGTGAGTAGGTAGTTGTTTAATACGGTCTGCCTACAGGAACAAGAGGGAACATGCTGTCATGTCGGAACATGCATGGTGTCATGTCAGATTTTGGCTGGCCCAGACCATGGTCCTTCCCTGTTGGAAGTGACTTTCAGGATGAGCTTCTTCAGACCTGATCAGAAAAGGGGACAGGGACACATGGGACAATGTTAAAATCAACTTTATTGGGCTAAGAGAACTATGATTCAGGGGTAGAACACTTTCCTAAGAAAACACGGGCAACCAGGCAGTGGTGGTGCACACCTTTAATCCCAGCATTCAGGAGGCAGAGACAGGCGGATCACTGTGAGTTCTAGGCCAGCCTGGTCTACAGAGCTAGTTCCAGGACTGGCTCCAAACCTCCAGAGAAACTCTATCTTGAAAAACAAAAACAAAAGAAAGAAGATATGGGCAAAGTCTTGAATCCCATGTCTATCGCTGACAAAAAACAAAACAAGCCATTGAGGTGTGACTTTGGTTGCCTTAAAACTCACTCTGAAGAGTTGAAGAGTTGCAAAGGTGGGAACCCTTTGATCTCCTTAAAATGTTCCCTGAAGCCTGTGTTGCCCTGCTGGCCTCTCTGGTGGTGTTCTGAGGCCCTGTTACCTCTTCACAGCTCCAAACCCACACAGCTGAAATGTCTGATTTCTGTGACCGGCGGGAAGCCATCAGTTGCTCAGTTGTTCAGGACTGAGCAGACTCGCTGCTGACAGAACAATTTTCTCACCCACTCTTCTACCCCTGTGTGCTTGGGCTTCTCCATTCACAAACCCAACTACTCTGGGAAAAATGCCCACCCCAAAAAATCTTGGACGATGCTGTTAAGTATTTAACTTAACAGGCAACCAGCACAACACAGTGGGCCTGCGTCCTCCCAACCTGAACTGTCTCACACAGTGGGCCTGCGTCCTCCCAACCTGAACTGTCTCACACAGTGGGCCTGCATCC
>JAQHUG010000247.1:1084586-1120705 GCA_028555095.1 Dicrostonyx torquatus | reverse complement strand
AGTGGGCCTGCGTCCTCCCAACCTGAACTGTCTCACACAGTGGGCCTGCGTCCTCCCAACCTGAACTGTCTCACACAGTGGGCCTGCATCCTCCCAACCTGAACTGCCTCACACAGTGGGCCTGCGTCCTCCCAACCTGAATTGTCTCACACAGTGGGCCTGCGTCCTCCCAACCTGGACTGTCTCACACAGTGGGCCTGCGTCCTCCCCAACCTGAACTGTCTCACACAGTGGGCCTGCGTCCTCCCCAACCTGAACTGTCTCACACAGTGGGCCTGCGTCCTCCCAACCTGAACTGCCTCACACAGTGGGCCTGCGTCCTCCCAACCTGGACTGCCCAAGAGTCATTTCCATGTTGATCTCTCTAGTGCATGCCTAATGGGTGGAACCTTAGCATAGTTTTCATTTGCATATTCCTAAGGAATGATTTTAAGTACTTTTCCATATGCTAATTTTTATTTGCATACTTTCTTACTGTGTTTTTCATCAATGTGACTGTGTTGTCTTGCTATTAGTCTGTAAGAGTTCTTTGTCAATTTTGGGGTCTATACATTCTAGTTAGATTAGTTTTTTCTTCTACAATGTGGTTCTTTTACATTTTCTTATTTGGATACTGATTGAGAACAATTTTCAGAAAAGTGTACAGGAGAAATCCTACACACACTTCCTTCCCTCAATGAGAATGGCTCATAGCACAAGAGCAGGATATTAAAATGAGGACACTGGCATCAGCAAATGCTAAACGTGAGCGTGTGTTTGCATGTGCGCATGCTCTACGCTCTGCCATTTTATCTCGCATAGGTTAAAGCAACTGTCCCTAGATTCAGCGCTTTCATCGATGCTGTCTTAGAAAGGCTGGCCCTTCACAGCCTCACATAATTATCTATCCCTGACCCCCAGCAACCTCTAATCTGCCTCCATCTCTATAATTATGTTACTTAATGAATGTTCTAGAAAAAGAATCATGCCAGACATATCCTGTTGAAACTGGCTTTTATGGCTCAAAATAGTTCCCCTGAGTCACATTTCTCAAGCATCAATCAGTAGTAACTCCTAGCCTGACCTGGTAGTCTGGGCCTTCAATCCCAACAGTTTAGAAAGCTGAGGCAGGAGGATTACAAATTCAAAACCTATTGGGCTGCAAAGCAAGGTAAAGACCACCTTGGTCACCTTAGTTAGACCTGTCTCAAAATAATAAGTACAAAGATGGAGGATCTAGCCCAGAGGCAGAGTGTTTGCCTAGGGCGTGCAAGATCCTGTTCGATCCAGTACAGAAAACAACCAAATCTCTCTCTCTCTCTCTCTCTCTCTCTCTCTCTCTCTCTGTGTGTGTGTGTGTGTGTGTGTGTGTGTGTGTGTGTGCAACTATGTACATGCAGAGGCCAGTGTGTGAGTATGTATGTGTGTGTGTGTACAACTGTGTACTTGCAGAGCCCAAATGTCGTTCTCCTTAAGATTGGGTTTCTCATTGAACCAGAAGGTCAAGGTTTCTCAGCTAGGCTGGCTGGCCAGAGAGCCCTTAGATTCTTGTCTCTATCTCCCAATGCTGGGGTTACAGGCATGCATAAGTCAAGCTTGACTATTTACATGGGTGCTGAGGATTCAAACTCAAGACTCCATGCTTGCACACCAAGCACTCTTACCCATGAGCCATCACTTAGCCCCTTTCCATTGTCCAGACTATCCATGCTGGGGGTGGGGAGGAAGGTGGATGTACCACCATGGATGTCAGTGTTCATCCTTGAGGGTTGGTCATCTAGGCTGTTTTCAGACTTTGCTGCACTGCATAGAAAGCTGATATAAATATTCCAGTGACAATAATGTTCATTTCTCCCATCAATGCCCAAGAATGTAAGCTGTGTGTTTCCTAACAACTCCATTCTTCTGCTTTAAAGAACTGGGGGAGCTTCCTGGAGTGACCCCACCATTTCCCATTCCCGCAGCAGGAAGATCCTACCCCAGGTCCTTACAGCCTTGAGTGCGCCCCACTCTCCAGACCAGCTGCTGTGATAGGTGTGAAGGGATACACTTGGTGTTTTCCTCTGTGTTCCCTGATGGCTGCTGATGCCAGGTCACACATTCCATTAGCGTTGCCATGTCCTTAGCGGCTCTAAGAAAATGCCTCCTGGGGCTGAGAGTGTCGCCTACCGGTAGGGTACTGCCTAGCTCCAAGGTATTTGGAGGCCTTGGCTTCCATCTCCAACAATAACAGAATCCCCCATTGCCCTGCTCCAGGATCCCAAAGGGATGGCTTGGCTTTGCAATTCATTTTGAAAGATATTTCTGTGTTCTAGAGCTTGCCCTTGGGAGCTCTGTGCCTGTGTGCCTTCTCTTGGCGCTGCAGCCTTTTAATGGGGGCTTTCCTGGAGGAGCGAAGGCATTTTGTTTCCACCAATTTTCCTATTGTGGATTGGTTTGGTGTTGAGTCTAAAGACCCTTTGTCGAGTCTAAAACCCAGAAGTTTATTCTTTCTTTCTTCCTTTCTTTCTTTCTTTCTTTCTTTCTTTCTTTATTTATTTATTTATTTTTTCCCCTAAAAGTCACATAGGAGCGTGTGTTTCATTTGAATTGGGAACCAAACCCAAGGCCTTGAGTTTGCTAGGTCTAAAAGCCGTGGGGTTTTATACTTTACATTTATTTACACTTGTGACCTGTTTTGAGTTCATTTTTTTGATCATTTGAGTGCATGCATGTGTTTGTACATGTGGAGGTCAGAGAACTACTTGCAGAAAGGTGTCTAGTCTCTCCTCTTACCATGAATTCTTACATGAATCTAAAAAGTGAATCTTTTTTTAAGGTGTAAGAATTATTTAGGCTCTTTGTTTCATCCGTGAGTGCCAACATTTGTTGAAAAAGCTACCCTTCCTCCCTGGAGTTAATTTTGTGTTTCTGTCAAAAGTCGTTCCATGTGCTTGTGAGGGTCTCGCTCTGGACCCTCTCTTCTGTCTCACTGGTCACATGTCTTGACCCCTGGAGCTGCGCAGAAATTCTGAAGTTGATCATAGGTGACCCCTCCCACTCTGTTCCCTTTATCCTACATTGCCGTCACCAGTTTTCTTGTTTGCTGGCACTGGCATAGCCCAGCACCACAACATAGGTGGCTTAAGAAACAGAAATGTTTTCACAATTCTAGAGGCTTAACGTTCAAATCGTGTTTCCTTCTAGAAGGGTTGGCTTCTTCTCACAGCAGTGAGGGAAGGATCCCTCTAGGCCTCTCTCTATGACATGTGCAGATGGCCTCTTTCTGTGCTCACCTGGCATTCTGTGCGTGTGTATGTGCGTGTGTCCAAGTATCAGTGGGGTGTGTCAGGCCCTGCCTTAATAACCTCATTTTAATCTCCTTCCTCTGTAAAGCTGTCTCCAAATAAGATCACATCCTGAGGTCCTGAAAGTTAAGAAATCGGTGAGAGGGCTTGGCTGAGACAATCCCACACATAACAATGTTCAGTGTCCTCTGCTTTTGTGTCTACATTTGAGCAGTGATTGTCTTAAATTATGTTATGTCTATATATCAAGTTGCTATCATTGTCCCCAAGGGTTCTTCACTACATGAATGTGAGATGCCTCACCATTTGTTCAAAGTGTCTTTGATTTGTTCTGTCAGCTTTCTGTGACTACTGCCATTTCGGAGTCCCAACCCATCTTACACTGGGACCCTAGAGTTCCTGCTTCCTTTTCTTTGGAGTGTGAACAAGCGCTTATCAACTTTTTTGTGGGTTTTTTTTTTTTTTTGGTTTTTTCGAGACAGGGTTTCTCTGTAGCTTTGGATCCTGTCCTGAAACTAGCTCTTGTAGACCAGGCTGGTCTCGAACTCACAAAGATCCGCCTGCCTCTGCCTCCCGAGTGCTGGGATTAAAGGCGTGTGCCACCACCGCCCGGCCTGTGTTGATTTTTTTAGTCTTTAACTTTGCTTTGAGGTTTGTTTTTATTTATGTCCTTAGGTTTTCTATACATTCTATATATTCATCTGTAAACAAGGACATTTTTAAATTCTTCCTTTGTAATTTGTGTGTGTGCAAGAGTCTAGTCTTTTACCATTAAGCACACCATTAACCATAGGCTCTCTCTATACAACCTTTAGCCAACTGACAGTGTTATCTCTGCTCCTAATTTGTGGAGGTTTTTCCCATGAATGGGAGTTGGATTTCATCAAAAACCTTTTATCACCAGTTGATAAATTCATAGGACTTTTCTCTATTAACTGATTAAAATAATGAATTGTATTGATTGGCTTTTAAACAATCATGCTAATTACTCATTGATTGTTTGCTGCATTTTTCCAGTGATAGCAGATTGGGATGGAAGGGCAAACATTCTCTCCATCACGAGCTTGTAGAATTAATTTGCAACCCTTTTCCCATTTCTTCTGTAGAACTTTCTGGCTGAAGATGTAATCCATGGTCCAGTGACTGCCTGGAATGTATGAGGCTCTGTGTTTAAACTCTAGTGCCATCAAAAAGAGTCAGTATAAGATGATTTAAATTCCCTCAGCATGCTTTTAACTAACTGTCAAATCTTTTAATATGCTTTTATTTTTTTATTTCCATTTATTATTGAATTTTCTTTCTTTCTTTCTTTTATTTATTTATTTAAAGATAGAGTCTCAGTGTGTAGTCTTGGCCATCCTGGAACTCTCTATGTAGACCAGATTGGCTTCGAACTCACAGAGATATGTCTGCCTCTGCCTCTGCCTCCTAAGCGAGTGTGAACCACCATACCAGCTATTATTGAATTTTCATGGTGAATTTGTTTCTTTTTGCAGAATGTTATTTTCCATACATTTGGAAATTTTCTTTTGACTTTGCCTTATAATTTCTAAATTGAATCAATTTAGTCAGAGAACACTTTCTGCATGGTTTCTGTTCTAATTTGTTAAGATGTGTTTTCTGACCCACAATATAGTCGATCTTGTTTAATGTTACATGGGCTATTTAAAGAAAAAACTGCATTCTGTGGTTATTTGACGGGGTGGCCTGTGTTCCATCACTTGCTGGGGGTCTAGTGTCGAGGTCCCAAACACTTGTGAATCTGTCTGTTCTTCCTGCTTTATCAGAGTTTGCTCTGCTTGCTTTGAAGCTGAGCTGCTTAGCGCTTAAAGCCTTAGGGTTGTTGAATCCTCCGGGTAGGGTGATGCTTGTCACAGTCAGTCTGCCAAGGGCATCTTCATCCTCTTTTCAGTCACAACATATAGGTTCCCTGCACACAGTCATGCTTTTCTCAAAAGATGTAAAATGGTTGAGCCACTTCTACCTGAACAGCTGTGGTTTCTGATGAGAAGTCCGCCCTGCCTTGAGAACTAATGCTGCCTGCTAGTAACAGCCAGTTGAATTCTGAGGGGTTTTCAGATCTTTATCTTTAGTTCTCCTGAGCTGCTTCTGGTGTTTCTTGTTGATGTCAGTTTCTTCAGGTTGTTTTGTAAGAGACTTCCCTGGTCTCCCTAGTCTTCAGGTTTATGCCCTTTGTGGATTTGCTTTGAGACTTTCTTATTAGGATTTGGCAAAGGGATTTTCTATTCATTTTGATGAAGCACAGTTTGCCATTTTTTAATTTATGTTTTGTTTTTGTTTGGTATGTATGTAACTTAACATTCAACCCACACACGGAGATTTTTCTACTGTCTCCTTGAGAAAATATATTCTTTTAACATTTCACTTCATTTTCTGGTGTCATTGGCCTTAATTCTTGAAGGAGGCATGAGTTAAGATCCAAGCTGGAGAGATAGCTAAGCAGTTAAGAGCACTGGCTGCTCTTGCAGAGGACCCACGTTCAGTTCCCAGCACCTATGTGGAGGTTCACAACCATCTCTAACTCCAGTTCTAGGGGTTCTAGCACCCTCTTCTGTTGTCCTTGGGCAACAAACACATACATGGTTCACATACATACAGACATGCAAAAAAAAAAAAGCCACTCAGACACATAGATGAGTCTTGAATTTTTTTAAGAGTCAAAGTTAATCTCCCCTCCCCCCAGTCATATATCTTATTTGTAAAAAGCCTCTTGTTTTTCATATCATATTTCCAAGGTCCTCTGTTGAAAAATCCATCCAGATTAATTTCTAGATGTCCTCTTCAGTTCCGTCTGTCTATAGCTACTGCTTGGTTTTGTTAACTTAGATTACATAAGCCTCAAAAACATCACATCCAGTCTTGAAATCAACCACTGCGCAGTCCTTCTCTTTTGTTCTTAAAAAACAAAAAACTCTTTTGAATATTCTAGATCCTTTGTATTTCCCATGTCAATGAATTATAATAAATGTATGATTGGTTTTGGGGAAAATAGACATCTTAAAAACATTGGCTCTTCCAATCAATACATGTGTTTTATCTCCTTGCATATTTAAACCTTTTGCGATTTCCTCTTATTGCTTGTGGTAGTTTTACCTTATGGGTTTGCAAATATTCTTGCTGAATTGATTCACAAGCATGTTTTGTATTTCTAACGATATTTCTGGAAATATATGTATCATTTCAGTGTCCAGCCACCCGCTGCTCCCATGGAGAAATATGGTCAATCAGTTTGGTGTTGATATTACAACCTGTAACCTCAGCCTTTGCCGTATCTTCCATCTTAGCAAACACTTGCATGAGAGCACAAGCATGCACTTGCACACACACACACGGAGCTGATTTATGCTCTGTATTTTTTGCTCAGAGTTGTTCCAGAAGCTCTTTTGTAGAATAAGAAGGAAATCTTTGAACATGATAACATCATCTGTGGATGTCATGGTGTCTCTGTATGCCTTTGATTTATTTTTCTTCTCTTATTGCACTGGCAAAGTACCACACTGAATAAAAATGTTGAGTGGACATCCTTACCTTAACCCTGTTCTTAGGGGAAAAGATTTAGCTTTCTTGCCATGAAACAGCATGCATAAATGGCCTCAATCAAGACAAAGACATCCCCTTCTATTTTTATGCTCTGAGAAACCATTGAGCTGCGTATATATAATTTATCAAGGAGTTTTGATCATATGTTTTTCTTCTTTATTCTTCCAATATGGAGAACTGAATTGATTTGATGGTTAGATCAGCTTTGCCTTCTAGAGATTAGCTCTCCTGAAACATGACATATTGACTTTTATACATGGTTGGATTTTATTTTCTATTATTTTATGAGAGTCTGTCTGTATACACAAAGAATGGTTTTCATTTTTTTAATTAAATTTATTTTTTGAGGGGAGAGGTACATGTGCCCTGACACATGTGTGGAGGTCAGAGAACAATCTAACTTGTAGATGGAAGTTTCTGTCCTGCCCATTTCTACAGCCATTCAGTCCCAAATAAACACACAGGGGCTTATATTAATTATGAACTGTTTGACCTATTAGCTAAGGCTTATTATTAACTTGCTCTTACAACTTAAATTCACCCAGAATTCTTATCTATGTTTAGCTTGGTACCTTTTCTCAGTAAGGCATTCTCATCTTGCTTCCTCCGTATCTGGCTTGTGACTGCATCTCTGCCTTTTCTCTTCCCAGAATTCTCTAGTCTGGTTGACCCACCTACACTTTCCTGCCTGGCTTTTATTAAACCAATGCAAGTGACAAATCTTTACAGTGTACAAGTGCATTCTCCCACTCTTTCTACTTGTGGGTCCCTGGAATTAAACTCAAATCATCAAGCTTGCAGCAAACTCCCTGATGAGACATCTTCCCAGCCTAATTCTACTTCTGAGACCAGAATAACTCCAGCCATGTAGAATACAGTGAGAAGTATTGTTCCACCTCCATTTTCAGAAAAAGATTTAGAATATATCCTCATAAAATGTTCACTGCACTTCACCAATGATGTCATCTGAGCACAGACTTCTTTGTTAGAGGACTTTTAATTATGAGCTCAAACTTCTTATATGTAGAGAGCTGACTGAATTTTCTAGTTGTCTTTTTTTTATCTTTTTTTCATCATTTGTGTTTTTCAGGGAATTTTCCAAGTCATCTAAGTTGACAAGTAGTCAAGCTCAGTTTATTATATTTCACTGTTGCTCTTTTTAGTTCTTTAATTTTTTACTTCATTCACCTGTCTGTGAGCATATGTGTAGTATATATGCACATGTGCAGGCCTATCCACCCATTGTGCATGGAGACGAGAGGAAGACATCGTGTATCCTGTTCTATCACTATTCTCTTGAGACAGAATCTCTTTCTAAACCTAGAGCTAAGCTAGAAGCCAGCAAGCCCCAGTGATTCTCCTGTCTCCACTTCCCACAGCCTTGGAATTAAAGGTGTGGGTGGCTACACCCAGATTTGTATGTGGGTGCTGGGGATTTGAACTTAGGTCCTCATGTTTGCACGGCAAGTGCTCTTACCAGCTAAACCATCCCAAGCCCTGCATTTGTTGCTATTTTCATTTTTAAAGCACTTTTTTCATTTTTATTTGTTTGTATGCATGTGTGTGTGTGTGTGTGTGTGTGTGTGTGTGTGTGTGTGAATAGGTGGCCATGAAGGCCAGAAAAGAGCATCAGATTTCCCACAGAGCTTGAGTAACAGGTGGCTGTGAGCCACCTGACATGGGTGATGGGGACTGACCTTAGGTCCTCTGCAAGAAGGGCTCTTAACTACTGAGCTGTCTTTCCAGTCCTGTTGCGATTTCCAGCCCTGATTAAACCTGCTGAGTCAACAACCCCTACAGCCAAGCTTCTGTTTGAGGATTTGTCATGTGCATCCTCTCTGGGTTTTTTGTTCTGTTTGTGTTGTCTTTTGTTTGTTTTGTCTTGTCTTTTCTAGGGAATGGTATACTGATGTTGTTGATCTTAAAATATCAATTTTTGGTTTCATGGATTTTTCCCCTATTGTTTTTCTATCTTCTATTTCACTGAATTTTATTCTGCTGTTTAAATTTAAAGCAAAGCAATTAAAATTAAGTAAAAAATTTCAACTTCTACATTCAGTCCTGTTAGCTACATCTTTGGTACCAACGGCACTGGTTTGAGCATCTCCACCTTTGGGCCTGGAGTGATGACCCTGCAGAAGGGTGGAGTTCACTTTCCAAGAACCCACTTCTCTTAGTTTAACATCTTTCCTAAGTTCTCTGAGGTTCTTAGGAGGACTTCTCAAATTTATCCTGCCCTCTCCATGGCCCGAGCTTGGACCCAACTTTGGACCTGTGGCCACCTCCCTCCTTCTTGATCTTTGGATCTTTCTCTCCGTTCTCATTTCTACTTCTAGAAGCATGCACTCCTCAGAGAACCACATGTTTCATTCTGCCTGACTCACAGCTTCCAGGACCAGAGCTCCTGTGGGCTTCCCATCCAAAGGAGACTTTACAGTCCCACAGGCCCCAGACATGATTGCTATTAGGATGGATGGGAAGGGCAGTGAATAGATTCATGTCACTTTTGAGCCCTGTATGACCAGTGGAGTAGGAACTAGGGACAGAAGCTGACAGAACCAGAGTTCCCTGGGTTTCCCAGAAAGACGACTCCATCTCACTGAGCCCAGTCAAGTTCAGGGTGAGGCAGACTATTCAGGAGGTAATGAGTGACGCCTTGGGCTGAGTGTGGACCGGCAACCAGAGTACTGGTGTGGCATAGGTGCTCTGGCAACACCAGACTTTGGTCTCTCCCTTCTGGGCTTCTGGGAGGCCCTGGTTTGCTTAACAAAAAGGTGCAAGCAACTTGACCTGCCTCCTGACCAGGCCCCTGACCACCTGTCCGCTGCTCAAAGCCCATGAATCACCCGGCACTCACAGGAGGAAGCAGTGATAACCCCAGACCCCAGCAGGGCCACCCGGATGCTGTCTGTCTTAATCTGGCTGGTCAGGCTCAGCACAGCCTACTCATCCCTGCCCAGAACCTATTCAAACTTCCAGTGTCACTAATGCTGGCTGACATACCTGCCCACTGTCCCTGCATGTCCCCACTTCTCTCCTGTCTGTATACCATAGTCTCTTGCTTTCAATCGCTTTCCTTCCCGAGGCGGGCTGCCATCTCTCTTGGTAACACCCACTCAGGTGGTCCTCTTCTAAAACCACTACTGTTCCACTCTGTCTCCTCCAGGGGCCTGATCACTCATACCTCCATAAACTAATTGTCCCCACCATGGCTCCCAATCATTGGATATAGGTCAAGTATTCAGACTGTCTTCTGAGACAAATGGGCCATGGGGAGGCTTGCTTGATAGACTGTAGCAGGCTTTCCTGGACCACCAGCCCTCAAATGACACAGAGACTTATTAATTATGGATGCTTGGCCTTAGCTTAGGCTTGTTTCTAGCTAGCTCCTTTTTAAGTTAAATTAACCTATTTCTGTTAATCTGTGTGCTACCCTGAGGCTCACTTACCTCATCCTGCTTTCCTGCTGCTTCCTCCATGGCTGGCTGGCTGTGGCTTCCTTTTTTCTCTCTCCCTCCAGCCCCACCTATCTCTCCTCTGTCTAGCTATTGGCTGTTCAGCTTTTTTATTAGATCAATCAGGTGCCGTAGGCAGGCAACGTGAAACAGCAATACATCTTTACACAGTTAAACAATTATTCTGTAACACAGACAAATGCAACCCACCTTTACATAGTTAAACAAATGTTCTATTCCACAACGCTTGATCACCCCAAGGATGTGGGAGTTGAGAAGGTCAGGGAGCAAAACATTAGGACCCTGTTAACAAGTTGAGCTGAATATGACCAGAAGAGACAGTGTTTTGAAGTTGAATATAGGGATGATGAGGTCGTGAGACCCAGACAGAACAGGTCCTTGCTGGGGTGTGGTCTCTGGACAGGGCCCCTTCTCTCTGAACCAGCAGGACATGGTCTGAGGTCCTGGACAGCTTTCAGAATTATCTCACAGTCTGCCCAGTCAAGGAAAGGGCAAAGGATTTCATCACACAAAGCCATGAAAACAACTCAATGATACAGAATTTACTACAAAAATAAACAAACAAGCCCATAGGGAAAATACAAAAGAATAAAACCCAGAAATGTCACCTGCCTATGCCCCCCAGCCCTAGCTGTTCCCTCTCAATAGGAGCTAGCCGCCTGCCCTGGCAGGCTGCTATCACAGACAACCCTAACCCCCAGACAGTTATAACAATTCCATGGCAGGAGCAGTTCACCCATTGCTACCAGGCCCCCTGTGATATTGGTGACACACAACGTAGATCCCAAATGTGGGTGGGGCATGCCAACACTCAGCCATGAACTGCATTGTGTCCAGAAGTTAGAGCCAGGCAGCTTACAGCAAGGAAGCAAAGTTTGTCTCCTCAACTCAAAGGTGAAATGGATGGCTTTCTGACCAGTGGTAAGGACCCACTTTCCAGGAGCTGGCATAGAGAAGATGCAGCTTATCACTATAATCCTGGTGGTGTCCCAGGGGAAACATGGTTATTCCCAGGCCACAGTCAATAGGAACTCCTCCCAAGTGGTCAGAGCTCTTAGATCCTGAAGGGTTGTAGAAAAAAAGGGCACACTGTTCTCCTCAACTGCCAAAGGAGGAAGGAAACTGACACTCCCCCAGCCAGGGCCAGCTGCACCCTGGAACCAATCCCACTGCCCAGGGGACTCTAAATGTTTGCATAAGAGTCCCTGGGTGTGTGTGTGGCTCAGCGGGGAGGGTGCTTGCCTATTATACACAGCACCATGGGTACCACATTGAAGCAGTGTGGTGGCACATGCCTATAAGCTCAGACGAGATGGGTACAGGAAAATCAAGGTTAGCCTCAGTTACATAGAGAGTTTGAAGCCAGCCTGGGCTATTGGAGACTCTTCTCATAAAAAAGTTCCCCAAGACAAATAAAAGAGCAAAAATTGGTCTATTACTACTAGACACTACACAGAAAGAAAAATAAAATAAAGACCATAATAATAAGTTGGAACCATATCTAGGTGACCTGTGTACTTATTAAATCAACCAACACGAAAGGAAGTACCTCTGGTTTCCTGTGTGACAGTCTGTCTTCTCCCATTCAAGGCTAGGTAGCCCCAGAATTCAGCTGTGGGTGGCACTAACACTCAGACCCCATTGCACTTGGCTCAAATTCAGTCACGTTGGGAGAATGGCACTATTGCCCCATTTTACAAAGAGAAAACTAAGGTCTCTAGCCACTGGGTTAGGGAAGGCAAAGAAGGACCCCACCCTGAAATCAGTACCAGAAATGGGACTCACCCCCTCTTTCTGCTCCTTCCTGCCACCCCCAGTACATCCGCTGTTTGGTAAACACCATGCACAGGGGCAGGGCCGGATTCTGATTTGGAAACTACTCAGGCTGCATCAAGAGGCCTAGTGTGGCCCGGCCAACAGAGGACAATTAATTACTGGGATCATGCAAAGGCCGGGCTAGGGCCCAGCACCGGGTGTTTACACCGCACTCGTCTGTTTGGGGCCGGCAAATCCGTGTCAGATGTTAATGGAACTGCATCATTTTTCTGCCGAGGTGGCATCCCGGGTTGGGGGGATTGAATGAGGAGGAGGCCGGCTGGACCCAGACTGGGTGGTGGGCGGCTCAGGAGAGAGAATACCATCTGTCAGGCTGCAGACAGACTGGCCGACACTCCTCCCATGGCCTTCCCTCCCTCCACAGTGGACAACACTGCCCAGCATGTCCAACCTTGCAATAGAGCCTGTGGCGGGGGCAGGGAGGGCGGTTCTGGGCACAGAAAGAGTGTGAATTGCAAAATGTGACAAAGTCTATATTATAAGGCTGCCAAGACCTGGGAACACTAAGTATTGAATTAAGCATTAAGTCAAGAGAACATTCCAGGAGGCTCTGGTCACAGGGGTTTCAAGGTTGCCTGACATTGCTGGGCAGCCACCACCTGCCCTTCTGTCTCAGGACCAGCAAGGCCACTGCAGAAGCTCTTGAGGTAGGCCTGGCCACAGGAAGGAAGGAGCATATTGCTTCCTTCCTCTTGTAACTGGAAATGCCCTTTCATCAAGAAAGCAATGCAAGAATCAGCCAGGAGAGGAAATGGCCCTGCCCAAAGTTCCCCAGGAAGCCAGGTCCTCTGGGCAGGATTACTTCCTCCAGGAGTCTGGAGGGGAGAAGTTAGCCTCAAGTCCTCTGAGGGATGTGAGAGTCACTCTCCCTACTCTTCAGATGACAGAGCTGAGCCTACATAGCTGGAGTGGGCGAGGGCTTGCCAAGGGCTGGGGAAGATGAGGGTGGGCACTTCCCTCTCTCCATCATCACTACCTCCCAGCTCCTCTTCAACCAACTTGATCCTCCCCCAGGACCCGTGTGTAGCCTGTCCCCTTAGACCAGCAGTCTCCCTCTGGGATCTCAGGGCTCTGTGTGCTCAAGCCAACCTCCTCAGGAAGACCTTCAAGCCCAGACAGCCTGGCATGTACCCAGCTGCCCCTTCCATGGATCTAGGCTTACGAGCTAAGTAAGTCACAAGAAAGTATGGGGGCCCTGTCCGGAACACAGCAGACACATGGGAAATATGACCACACCAGCAACAGGGCCACTGAGGAAAGGTATGGCCTTCAGTCCTGATACCTTGTGACTTACTCCAAGTTCCTGTGACACCTTCTCAGAGGGTTATAGTAACCCTTGACAGTGGGCCTCTCAACTCTCCTACGGGACCAGTGTCCAGTGCCATGAACTCTTAATGGCCATCTATCCCAGTCCTGCCCTGCCTTAGTTTCCCCATCTGAGAAGTGGAACCATTGTTTAGGGCACAGCAGTCTAGAGTGGATGCAGACCCAGGTCAGTCTGGGGACAGAAAAGGACCCAGAGGGGAGGGAGTTAGTGGAGGGTGGTGGCCGAGACCCTTGCAGGGGCCTAGGCCTCAAGAAAACTTTGAGAGCTGCCCTCCTGGCCACCATCTGCAGGAGATTATAAACCCAAGAGTAGTGGAACTGATTAGGCTTCACTTAACATCTGCTCTAGCAGCTGTGAGACACTGTGCCTCAGTTTCCCCATCAGCAAAACACTCTTGCAAGACTTTTTTTCAGAGTGGTTGTGTCATGTGCATAAGAGATGATCTTGACACTTGTGCTTAAGGCAGCTACTGACCGAATCAATGTCATTTTTCTTGTCCCCTTCCCCAGCTCGTGTAACTTTGTTTTATGCCCTAGGGGAGAAGTAACTGCTGGTCACTGGCCTGTTCCCAGCCCTGCCCTGCCCCCTGGTGTTCATTCTGAGCATTACCCCCACGGACTCCCAATTAGATCTATTTCTGACAACAGGTTCAGGGATTGTCTTTGGGACCAGGTGGACAAAGGACCTAGGTATCTAAATAAGCAGGACACACAGGGGTAAACCGGGTCACCATCTTGCTGATCTCCCTGCCATGCATAGAGAAGATGAGAACACGCCAGGGGCAGGGCTGGGAAAGCACCTTGCCTTCAGCTAACCTGTGCTCCCTCCCTCTGCTTACTTGGGTCAACTCCAAAATCCTCAACGTGGGCTCCCTGGGGCCTGCTCACAACTAGCCATGATCCCTTATTTTGGCCCATGGTTCTGTCTGAGCGGCCTGAGGTCTGGCTGACAGGGAAGCGTCATCTGCAATGGAGCTACAATGGGACTCTTCCTGGCAACTCACAAAAGCCAGTGATGGTGCAAAATGAAGGAGCTGTGCCTTGCGGGTCCTTCCCGTGTTCTTTGGCAACAGACATACAGGCTGCCTGGCACACAGCAAAAGCCGGCTGGCTGGAAGGCGGCATGGATTGGAGCCAGGCCGTGGGAAGCACTGGGTAGTGTTGGGAAGTTCTTCCCAGACTCAGGATCCTCAGATCCCTTGACAGCCTTCACGGCCACCTTGGAAAAGGGGTGATGGATCAGTCCTGCTGCAGGAATCCTGGGCTCCAAGCCTGACAACTTGAGGGTGGCGTGAGGCCCAGATGTTGATCATGGGGTATGGCTGCATGGAGGCACCAGGGCTGGGTGCTGACTCCTCTCTTCAGGGATCGGGTGGGGGTAATCTCTGGGGTGAAGGGTCATCAGACCACCCTGTGGCTCATTGGGGTTGAGGGCATGAGAGGTGCCTGAAGCCTGCAGCTCAGCACAGGCCCAAGGCGCCACCTAGTGGCAACACTGAGACCCACCCCCTTGGAAAGGGTTGCATAGCACCCTACCCCACCCAAGGACAGAAAAGGTTGTGTAGCCCCCACCCCACCCCACCCCACCCCAGGACTCGGCTACAGCTCACGTTGGAACCTCTCTTCTGAGTATCCAGCAGGAACCAGGGAACACAAGGCTTAAAGAAAAGGGGCCCACCCAAGGTCACATGATATGTTACTTGTCAATAGGCACAAGGAATCCCAGCCACCAGTCCATATCCATCCCCTGGGCATCTGTTTCCAGGCTTGCTTAGGGTACTGGCAGTCTCGCGCTATCTCCTTGTATCTGGATGACTTTGGGTACACACTGGCCTCCAGTTCCTTATCTAGAAAATAGAAACCCAGGTGCACATGGGGCTGGGAGGGCACAGGGTCTTGCCCAGCAGGGTGTGGTCAGAGGGCAGGGTCACTTCCTGTCACCACTGGACCTTCTTTCTCACACAGTTGAGGTGTGGTCTGGGAGACTCACACCTGTTCTTGTCCACCTGCTGCCATCAGCATCCTCCCTAAATAGAAGGAGCCTCATCTCTCAATCACCTGGCCTCCACAATGGCCACTCTGTGGTGACACTTCAGGGAATGGGAAAGGCAGCTGCTGTCGGCTGGCTGCAAATAACATCAATGGGGTCAAAAAGATGCAGCCCACGGATGCACCTGGCCAGAGCCCACTGGAGTCGAGAAAGCCTCACATACTGGGAGCACAGGAAGGATTGGAGGCCTTCGCACTGGGCCCTGGCTGGGGACCCCAAGAGCTCTTCTGAATATACACTCCTGCTTGATATTTTAAGTGGCATGATGGCTTTGGGTACAGCCTGAGGCTCTCCCTGGGGAGTGCTGCACCCACAGCCCAGGCAGGGGAGCTGGTCCCATCTCCACAAATCCCACAGGGTGACAGAAGGGTATGGGAAGGAGGCAAGTACGACAAAGACATAGTTCTGTACAAAACCTGAAATATTTTTACTTTTTTAAAACTTTGGTCTAAGTTGCCTTAGACCTCATGGACTCGATACAAGAGTAATATGAACTGGGAAATAGAACACTTTTAATAGCCACGATAAACTTTGTTAGAAATGTACATGTCGCCAAAATAATAATAAAATTAAAAAGAGAAGGAGAGAGAACAGCTTGATGCCCGGGTTAAGATTATAGAAATGTTCACAAGGACGGGGTCAAGGAAACTTTAAAAACACCAGTTCTGAGTAAGCCTGGGGCCTGCAAGATGCCCCTCTCCCAGCCCCGGGCCCTGGGGATGGCGTCCCTCCAAACAGGTCAAGTGGGAGTGGATAAGGCCTCCGCCAAGCTGCATCTCCTCATGGACAACACATCCAGGTAACGGGTGTAGAAACAAACCTCATAAGAAATGTACAAATATAAAAAGCTACAAACATTAATAAATTACAGCATCACGAAACACAAATACTTCACAAGGTGCTAGTAAAAGAACTGCATCCCCGACCCTCATCATACACGAAGGAGAGCGAAGAGCTGGTGTGAGACTGGAGACGCGGCTGCAGGGCGTGTGGGAGGGGTCTGTACTATCCGCTCTGAGAGACAGAGTGTAAGGCTGCGCAGGCGCTGTTGTTTTTCAGGCAATACCTTAGTTCCTAAGAGGAAAATAAAAAGAGTAACAAAAGGAAAGGAAAGAAAGAAAAGGGGGTGGAGTCAGAACCCGGCCGTCCATCAGAGCCGGGGTAGGGGAGCAAAAACTCGTATAAAGGTTAATGAAGGACTCTATAGAAAGAAATTCCTAGAGATACTTTTGCTCTTATAAAAAGGAAGTCATTTAAAAAGCTATTTACATGCTACATTCTATGAAAAATATGCTTCCGGAAATACATCTAAAATGAAAATACAGGATTGCCTGAGAAACAAACCCAGCCCCTCTGTGTCGATGGGTGGACACGCCACCTGGGATGGCCCATGCTCATGATGCCACCCAGGGGTTCAGACAAGCGCTGCCATGCTGGCTCCAGCCCTGTGGCCCTGCCCACCTGTCTGCCCACTTAGGGCAGGGAGCCTCGGCCTAGAAGTGCTGTTCCAGAGTGGGGCCCCTCCACGTGGCTTAGCCTGGGTCCCCTGGACCCTAAGACGTGGCTGAGCTGTCATCCTTCCCCTGTGACCCCACAGTGGCTCCTCCACCCACTAACACACCAACCTAACTGTGGGTCCTGATAACCCCAAATGTCTGCAGGCCTCTGGGCTGTGACACCCGCTATCCAGCCTGCTACCTGCCAGCCAGGGAGCTGGGGCGACTTCTCCTCACTGGCCAAGTGCTGTAAGACTCACTCAGGAAGAGGAGGGAGGGGACATTCACTGGCCCACAGCTCCTCTCTTTCTCTGTGTCCTTTGCCTTGTTTTACGCCTTTGGAGGCTGCCAGCCTGGGGCCAGCTCGGACTCTGGCTGGTGAGCGTGGCTCACTGCACCTTCCTTGAAGGCCTCATGCTCCCAAGCACAACCATAGAGGTCACCAGTCTCTGGTGGGGTGCCTGGAGGCTGTCCTGAAACCGGAATGGTCCTTAAGTTGGCAGGGCCACCTTCAGGAACTGGTCACTCTAAGCAACTTGAGAAAGGATGTCCGTGTTCACAACAAGGGACGGCCATGCTCCGCTCGCTCCACCTGCTCAAGGGACAGATGCTCGTGTTGGGGAGAGGTGGCTGGGAGGAGGCAAGGCCCTCCCTGGGCCAGGCAGCACAGCCAGCCTCCTGGGAGGGGCTGATGTAGCAGGGCTCCGGGGGTCCTGAGCAGAGCAGAAGGATCCTGGCTTTCCAAGCCTTAGAGGAGTAGTTTCCCATTCCGATGGATCTTCAAGATCTTTCCAAGCCTTTGCTTGGCGGTGGCCATGCCCTTTTTTGTACGTTTTCCTACAGAGGTGAGGAGAGATTTTTTTTTTTTTTTGAAAGAAGTCAAGAGTGACAGGTAGAGCAGGATGGGCTCCCACAGGCCCCCTAAGCCCCACCCACCTCTATAAAATCAGTCAGCTAGGCTGAGCCCTGGGCTCAGAAGTCCCTCATGGAGCCAAAATACTCGGAGGTACAGACAGCATCATAGACTTGGTTCAGGATGGCATGACTAGAAAGTGTTGCCCACCCTTGGCAACAGGGCCATCTCAAGAGCCACCAGTAAGTAACCATGCCACCAAACTTTGGCCACTAACTAGGCCCAGGCTGGAGTGTAGGTAAGTAGGATGAAGGTGAATACAGGGTTGCCACAAGGCCTGGCTGGTATGACACTAAGCCACAGAGGGGCTCAAACCCATCAGCCTGGCTCATATCACACCCAGCTTCACCTGTGGCAAATAGCTGACCACATGCCTGTCAGAGCCCTGAGCTGAGGTTGAATCCTGAAGTTTGCAATCAATAAGCCTGTTCAGGCCATATCTCCTGACTTTAGACTATATGTGTCACATGACTGAGCAGGCCAGCAGCAAACAATCGTGTGAAGGGCAGGGGCCATGCAGATGCATGAACATAACTGTCTCAGATGCCCAGGACCTGCCGTCTGGAGGGCAGGATCCCCCTTGCAGTGTGCTTCCTAAGGGCAGGGGCAGACAGGGCAAAAGGGGTACCTTTGGCAGCAGTGTTGTTGGGGGATGATGCAGAAGGCCGCCTCTGTGTGAGAAAGACTCCAGGGGCCATGGGCTGGGAGGCACGGCCAGCCTGGGCCCCTGCGAACGTGCCAGCTGCTGTATATTCGTGATCAGCCAGGCTACTGCTGTGTGATTCAGGTAGGGGCTCAGGTGAGCTGCCCTCCTGTGAGGCCTGGCTGCTGGCTGTGCTGGTGGAGGCCGGGGTGGTGGAGGCTGGGGTGGTGGAGGCCGGGGTGGTGGAGGCTGGGGTGGTGGAGGCCGAGGTGGTACCCGTGGAGGCGGAGGCGGAGGTGGAGATGGAGGGGGAGGCAGTGTTAGGAGTCGGCTTCCTTTTGCTGTTCTTCTTCTTCCTGTTTTTCTGCTCCTCCTAAGAATAAAGTGTGGAGGTATGCTACTCATCATCTGCCCCAAACACATCATGGTGGGGCACAGTCAGCTCAGCCTCCACCCAGATGCAGGCTTCAAGGGGCTCAGAACTCCGCCAGGTAGGGAGCACAGAGGAGTGGCTGGGAAGGCTCTCCCACAGAGCCTAAGGCAGAAAGACTGGCCCATGTGAGCCCTCTGTGAGTTCTGCCAACAGATGACCCATGAGTGTAGATGAGAGGAGCAGGGGAGGTGGCCCAGCTCCTGCCTGTGTGCACCACTTAAGTGCCAAGACCCTTGGGGATGGGAGGAGTCCCCAGAGGCACTCAATGAGGGCATCCTGGGCACTGAGAGCAATCATGCTGTTAGTGAGAAGTGCCTGTCTGGGGTAAGGGGCATGGAGCTGTGTTCCTGGCTCCCCTATACCTCCTTGGAATCTGGAGCCACTCTCCTGCCTGCCAGTCCCTAGCCCTGGCAGTCTGCACAAGCGGGCAATGGTTGAGGTGTCTGGAGGTCGGCCTAACTTCACACAATGGAGACTTACTCTTGTAGGGAAAGTCAGTCTCCTCACCTGCTGGGACAGCTTGGCTGCAGCAGCTGCTAGTCCAGTCTCGATGGAGGCCACTCTGGTCCCCTCACGCACAGGCCTGTCCTGTCTTGGCACCGATGGGCCGACCCTGGCTGTGGAAGACACAGGGAAGGCAACCAGTTAAGTGCTGGAAGTGGTGGTCATTCACCCCAGACCTTTTCTGAGTCTGGGGGACCACAAGCATCTAATTTTCTGGATGGGAAGCCATATCTCATTTGCTCTCCCCAGGTTGGGCCATGCTGAGGAATCTATGAGGCAGTATGGAAGGCCCAGCAAACCGGGCAGAGGAAGCTAGGTAGGCAGGGAACCTTGAAAGGTGGACATGCCTGATCCCACCCACTACCTCAGCATGTGTCTGGTGCCCCTCCTAGATCTTCTAACCGAGCACCCTGGAAAGGAGGGGCCCAAGTGAGAAGGTTCTAAAGTAAAGTCTAGGCTCAGAGGTCCCAATACACAAAGCAGAGCCCCAGTTGGGGCCCTATGGGGAGCTGACCAATCTCCTCTGGGAATGTCTAGAGCCATGCCTAGGTCCGTGGTGGCCACGTATTAGGCTCCCAGCCCAGCTCTACCTGTGGGGCTGTAGGGAGCATCGTCTGAACCTTTCCTCTTCTTTGACCGGGACTTGAAGACAGGATTATCTTCGTCAGACTCCAGTGACGGGTAAACTGAAGAAGGCAACAAGAAAGCAGGCCCCTGAGTGGTTGGGTACAGCCAGGGCTGGGGAGGGGGTGGTGCTGCAGTAGCCCAGGGACCTTCCTGACTGGTGGCCCCAGATCTGTCCTTAGGTTCTCAGACTTACTGTATGATTGAAACTGCACAGCAAGGGCACCTACACTTGGCAGGAGAGTGTGTACAGGCTGCCAGCCACACCCACCCCAGGCTGGCCTGGTGCCTGAAAGCCTCTGTCACTTTGATCACTCTTCTCAGCTCCCTCAGAAGCCTGAGACATGCAGTCCTTCTGGAGGCTGCTACAGTGGGGAGTGAGAAACGGAGGCAACTGGGCTAATTCCACTACGTCTGAAGCCCTCAGACCCTCCTAGCAAACTGAAAGAAGATGCCTGCCTAGTAGCTTACATGGTCATTGGAGCTTCCCTGGCTCAGTGACTCCCCCACTCAGTGACACTTGCACCGTGGGTCCTACTTCCCTGACCAACAAGGTCAATTGAGAAACCTGGTGATTCTGTGGGTGGCAGCAGAACCTGGCACTCCACACTCACAGAGTGGAAAGAGATAACTTTGCTGCCAGTATGTCTATCAACGTAGAGTACATGCACCACAGGGCCTGAAAGCCTCTCTCAGGAGCTCTCACACAGGCCTAGGTCAGTAAATCCCAGCCTCTGGCCACCTGAAGAACATGACAAGTGGTCAGGGCTGGGGGAGGGGTGAACTGTGGATGAGGACAGAGTTTCCTCATAGGGAAGACATTCTGAATGGACCATGGCTTTAGTTACCCAGGCCACCAGAGGATCGTGTTTTTTGTTTGAGACAGGGTCTTATTGTGTAGCCTTGGCTAGCCTTGGAATTCACTATATAGGCGAGGGTGGCCCAGAACACAGAGATCCTCCTTGTATGTGTCTCCAGAGTGCTGGTACTAAAGGCATGCATCACCACACTCCGGTCCAAAATGGATTTTACAGTCTGGACTATATGTACCATGAGCCTCCTTGATCTGTTCCTAGCCAGTGCTGCTCCCTACAGGCAGAGGCCCTGTCCTGCAGCCACACTCACCATAGTCTGAGTCCTTGAAGCAGGCATCCAGGTGGTCCTGCTCCTCATAGTCCTCCAGATCCACACTGTTCTTGGCAGTCCTCTTCAGCAGGCGCTTGCCTGTGCCTTTGCTGCCACCACCATTCTTCCGGGCACCATGGGCTGCCAGTGAACCACCCTTGGCCTGGCCAGTGCCCCATGTGGTCTGCAGGCAGGAGTCAGAGGCCTGCAGGTTGGCCATGGACAGCATTCCCTGAATGGCTTCCTGTGTACTGGGGGAGGCAGGGGGCTGGCTGGGGACACAGAGAGACAACAGGCACTCAGCCATGGCCCTTGGCCCACAGCCCAGGACATTTGGATCATAGACTAGAGCTCATAGCCCACAATCCACAATTTGTAGTTTAAGGTGCTGTAACTGCAGCCCAAAGCCCAGGGCTGCACAAACACCTGGCCTGGACAACCAACAGATGACAGAGAGCAGTGGGGGAAGGCCTGGCCGGCCCTTCTGTACACTCAGCCACACTCTGGGAAAGGAATAGACATGGGCACAAGGAAATGATAGAGAGCAGATGGATTGGATCAGAACTCACACCATTACTCAATGGTTCTTACAACTTGAGTTGGCCAGAGGCTCAACTCCTGACTCCTGTATCCTCTATGCCCTTCCATGGCTGGCCCTGGCCTCATTCCTAGCCAGGGGCATTCCTTATCCTCACTCCTACGCTGAAATGGAGAAGTCCCCACTTCTTTCCCATGACACATTAACCCAAGGTGATCCATGCCCAAGTATGAATCCAGACCTTCATCTACACCTTCTGTCTACACCTATACCCACACCCACATCTATACACACATGTATATACCTGTACCCCATCCTCATCTATACCTGCATCCTCATGTCCACCTTCACACACACACTTTGATACATCTGTACTCACACCTCCTCTATGTCCGCACCTGCAGCCTCATCCATCTACACCTGCATACACATCCATCTACACCTTACCCTCATCTACACCTGCACACACATCCATCTACACCTGCACACACATCCATCTACACCTGCACCCTCATCTACACCTGCACACACATCCATCTACACCTGCACCCTCATCTACACCTGCACACACATCCATCTACACCTGCACCCTCATCTACACCTGCACCCTCATCTACACCTGCACACACATCCATCTACACCTGCACTCTCATCTACACCTGTACCCTCATCTACCCCTGCACACATATCCGTCTACACCTGCACCCTCATCTACCCCTGCACACACATCCATCTACACCTGTACCCTCATCTACCCCTGTACACACATCCATCTACACCTGCACACACATCCATCTATACCTGCACACACATCCACACTTATACCCTTATTTTCATCTGCATCTGCACCTACACCTCCATCTACACCTGCATGTATACTCTCATCTACACCTGTACTCAGTTCTGCAGTCCCGCCATGTACACCCGTATACATACCCATATCTCTATCTGTAACAACATGTCTCCCGTTAGGCACAGCCATGCCTCAACTCAGCCAGGCTCCCCTCTCTGGGTCCCTCCATACAGACTTGCAAGTTTTCTCTTGATCCCCAGACTTCCTCTCTTCTAGCTCCATGCAGGACTGCCCACAGGGTTCCATCTGCATTCTTCTGCAGTCCTTGTTGCTACGCCCTTTTTGTGCTCTTCTAGCCATGCCCTTATCTACTGTCCCATGCCCTCACCTCTGCTTGGCTGCACTGGTGGCCTGACTTTCAGAAAGAGCATCCCAAACTAGGTTCAGGATAGTGGTGCTCATCACCATCCCTAGACCTGAGGCCTGGCTGCTGCTGGACGGCAGAGACCCTTAGGGCTAGGTTTTGGGTAGTCTTCAGTCTCCACCAGAACCTCCAACAGGATCTAGCTCCTGCTTCCTCAGCACCCTGTGCTGGCTCAGCCTGCTCACCTCTTCCAGTCTAGACTTCTCACCTGCCTAAGCTAGAGCCTCCTGGACAGCTTTAAGAATGCCCACACCTAGGCCCCGCAGGAGATTCTGAATCATGGTCTAGCAGAGGATCCAAATGTCCACATGATGCACAGGCAGAGAGAGCACATGGTTCCATGATAAACTGGCCCAGTGAGAGCTCTCTCTGGGGACTTTCTAGAACTTACTCTAGCTCAGCAGCCCTGTAGCTGAGCCCAGCCTAGAAAAGAACAGCTTACTCTAGCTGGTGAAGGAAAGCTCTACCAGCACAGGGGTATCAGCTCCAGCAGCCACCGGCATTAGTCCACCAGGGTCCGGACTAGAGGCACATAAGATCCCACTGTCCCTACCCTGTACTCTTTGGTCCCTTTTCTCCTGAGACTCTTGCATCAAAGCCCTCTTGTCTCCAGCTTATCTTTCGCAATATCCTGAATACCTGAGAACGATATCCAAGTATTTGGACACTTTAAGACCTTTGCAGGAAAAGGCAGTCCGGCCTCTGAGAAGAGGGTGTGTTAGACGATGTCACAGCAAGCCAGGCCCAGAATGGTGATGAATCCCCTCCATGTTTCCCTCTACTGCTCAAGATGACATATGTGTGAAACAGAAGTAGGCACATCGCCTTGTATACAGGCTGAGGGACCCAGGCAGAGCTCTAACAGGGACCTAGAAAAGCTGCTGCACACGGATTCTAGAGACAAAGGCCCTGCGGGAAGGGTCAAAAAGATGAAACAGCCCTGCTGGGGCTGGATAGGTAAGGTTGGACAAAAGCATCTCCTAGGCCAATGCCCCATGGATCAAGGGACATATCCTGAGTCTGAGGAGAGGGAAGCAACTGTCTCCACAGCCCTCTGTGAAAGCTGCCTCCTGGGCTGAAGTAATAATGGAAGGCCAAGTCACACAGCCCTGAGTTCTGCAGAAAGCAATGCTGAAGCCACCCTTATAATGCCTGCTCTGCCCTATGCACAATGCCTGGGCTATGTTTTGCAGGCCAGCAGCTGCCCTGGCATTGTCCAGCTATGCCAGTCTCATGGATTTCTCAGAGCAGGGGCAGATCACTGTCAAGAACAAACAGCTCACTTTATACTCTCTAGGTACAAAGCATCTAGATGCAGATCACAAGGAAATCCACCATGAGGACCCTAAATATTGATGACAGGACCCCCAAGAGAGCCCACTTGAGCATGAGTTCTGCCCACCCATGCCATCTGGGTGACCCCAGACCCAGCTGGCCTACAAGGTTGCTGGAGAATCAATGAGCAGAGTTTAACCAGTCAGCATGGAAAATAATACTTTAATCCTTCAATTACCATACCCAAATCCCCTTCTTCTCCCACAGCGGTAAACACCAAGCAAACCAGCCTCAAGAAATTAACATATTTTCCTCCCTTTTCTTCAGCTGTTTTTTTTCCAAACAGTCAGTACTTAAAACAGAGCAAATGGACCATCAAAAAATGACCTATGCTCCAAATGGGAGACTTTGGGAGAGGAACTGCCTGCGGCAGGCTGAGGGGGCTGGCTGGTCTGTGAGGCTCCGGCAGGCACAGCAGGCACGTGTGTGAGGATGGAGGCAGTGTCTGCAGAGCGCTCTCCCCAGACTTGGGGCACAAGGCCATGGCAGCTCTGGTTTCTCATTAGCAGACAGCCCCCTCCTGGCCTCACAGATAAGGGCTCAAATGGCCCCATCTGTATTCTGTCTCCATTCCACCCAGAGTTCCCTCTCCACAGCACCTATAACAAGGTACCTGATGGCTAAGACCAAGGCCCTGTCTGCCCTCATCCTGGGTGGTACTAGGTTCACCCTATGTTCCAATTTCCCATGCCTTTCCATTGAGGTCATGGGGAAACCAGGGTGTTGGGGGAGAGGGTCTCTCAGACCCCAGGATCAGTCATCATAGTGTTAGCTAACACATACTTCCTCCCAAAAGCCAGGCATTGCCACCACCATAGACCGTGTGAAGTCCTGCACAGGTCCACAGTCTGGAATGTGGAGGGGCTGTCACTCCAATGGGGAAGAGGCCACAGCCAGGATTCACCATGTGGCCACCAAGACTCTCACTGCATCATGTCAGGCTAAGCCAGGATCCTGTGCCCAAAGCCATGCATACCCCTCCCATCATACTTCACTCCTACTAGGAAAGTGCCTGAGGCTAGCTGACTGTGAACATGATATTGCATTCAAAACAGCAATCTATGAAATAAAATATGGCCAACTAATTTAGGAAAAGCTTGCTTCAATCAAGTCCTTAATCCACCTTCCCGGAATCTTCACATCATCTACCAGCAGACCTGACCCAGGCCTCCACCTGCTGGAGCAGCCTTAGAGTTGGTATGAGCTGTTGCCCAAGGCAGTCATCTAAAAACTACTCAGGCAAATATGGGAGCAGGCAACCAAGAGAGGCCTACAAGACTCACCTTCCTGAATGTGAGGGATCGTGAGGGACTGGTACTCACAAGTGGCCATAGCTCAGTTACTGAAATCTCTTTAGCAGCCCCAAGTTGGGCTCCTGGGTCAGGTCAATCCAGTGTTGTGGAATATTAGTTTATGATGTGTTACATTTGTTTATACTATGGAGTATTTGTTTAATGATGCAAAGATGTGTTGCAATCTTTTTATGTTACATTTGCTTAACTCTGTAAAGCTTTGTTACTTTCCCTGGCTAAAATACCTGGTTGACCTAGTAAAGAGTTGAACCACCAATAGCTAGGCAGGAAAGAAAAATAGGCAGGGCTGGCAGACAGAGAGACTAAATAAGAGGAGAAATGTAGGCTGGGGAAAAAAGGGAGGACTGAGAAAAGGAGAAAGAGAGGAGGACACCAGGGTCCGGCCACCCTACCACACAGCCAGCTATGGAATAAGAAAGAAAGATATATAGAATAGAGAAAGGTTAAAAATCCCAGAGGCAAAATGTAGTTAAAGAGAAATGGGATAAATTAAGTCAGAAAAGCCTGGCTTGTCTTTAGCAGAACATTAATAAGTAAAATAAGTCTCTATGCATTTATTTGGGAGCTGGGTGGCGGGCCCCCAAAGAGTAAAAAAAATACCAACTACAATCCAGAGCCTGGGCCTGCCTCTGCTACCTCCAAGTTGTGGAGCCATGAGAAGGCTAAGTTCCCTGAACCTCAGTTTCCTCAACTATACAATTGGAGTCCGAAGATGTCATGAAACTAGAGAGTTGGGAGGGAACTACTGTCCCGGATGTGTTAGGAAGTATAAGCTGTGCCCTTCAGTCAGCTGTCAGTGACACACCTGGAAATGCCACTAAAGTTTCCATAAGAAATAAACAATGGACGTGCTTAAAGCCCAAGCCAGCAATGTGTCAATCAAACGGGGCCATCGAGGATGAAAGGAAGCCTATCCTGGCTGCTCCCCAAGCCCAGCTCTCTGCAATCAGAGGCTGGTCCCTGTCCGCATCCCACAGCATGACCAGTCCTGGGCCAGTCTGAGCTCTAAGTGCTGCAGGATGCAGTCAGAGCCCACCTGTTGGGGTTGTACTCGAGTGCCCCGACCTCCTCGCTGGCCTGCAGCAGGTCCAGGATGCCTGCCGCTGAGCTCCCACTCTCCTTCTTGACTTTGGCATTGCGGCCTGGCTTGGTGTCCGTGTCAATGTGCAGAGAACCCTCATCAGAGGAGTCGTCACTCTGAGGAGCCAGAGAGAGAGCAACCAGTCAGGGTAGGACACTGGGGGTGAGGGGGAGTCCTTCAAGGGAAAATGAGCTTTAAGGAGCTCTGGCCTAATGAATGCTACAGGATAGACTCAGGCTCATGCAATGGGCGAGGCTCTCATGATACAGATGTGGGTGCCAAGTCTTTCCTACGGCTCTTGAAACCACAAAGGTTAAAGTGGTCTTTATACACTATGCCTCTTTTCCAAAAGGATGCCCCAAATTCCATCAGGACACTGTGACTCAAAACCTCTGGCCTAGATAAGCTTATCCCAGCAGGTGGTTCATGTTCTTCCTGGGCTCCTCAGAAAACATGAGACCTCAGCAATGACCCTTTCCTCCTAGAGAGTCAGTCTTGGAGGTCACCTTAGTGTAAGAGCCCTGCTGGCAGGGAACCACTCCCTGTCACTCCTTTACCTGGGGACAAGCTTTGTTGCATTTATCTCTCATGGAGCAGGCCCAGAGGAGCAGTTAATACCCATGCCAAGGACTGAGCAAGACCTTGTCCTTCCTCAGCTGAGCCCAGTCCACAGCAGGGCGAGGGTGGATGTCCTTGCACATCAAGCAGAAGCATGCTGCAGAGGCTGAGGGCATAGCTGGGTGGCTCACCTTGTATACTGCAGAGTCCAGCTTCGGCTTCGTGGTGGGCATGAGGAGCGCCTCCTTCTTGTCCAACAAGACTGAAAGCACAACAGACAGGAGTCAAGTGGAGGCCTCCAGGGGGTTGGCCAAGACCACCTGAAACCTCCTGCCCACCACACTCACAGGACAAGTCCCTTTTGGGGGCGTTCTTCTTCCTCCTGATGGGAAACTCATCTATCTTCAACTCCCCATCATCCGAAACATATTCATATTCATCACGCACAGGCTTGGCCTTGTCCTCTTTGAAGCTCTGCAAGGTCCCGAACACGCCAGGGCTGCTCGGAGGCCTAAGGGCCTTGGAGCTAGAGTAGAAGGCATAGGTCAGTAGGTGACCCCAGGCCCCTGAGGCTAGCAGACAAAGAAACCTTATGGGACCCTGGAAGAAAGCATCCACTTGGAAGGCAAGCAGCTGGCCAGGGACTATGCAACCCTTAGTTTCCACTGGGAGAGTCTGCTCATGGGAAGGGACATGGCCCAATCCTATAGCTTCCTCCATGTCACCTGGTATGAGGCCTAGTCAAGCACTGTGGAGAAAGACCTAAACAACTGAAGCTCTGGAATGATCTACCCACTTTGGTAATAACAAGCACAGCCTCCACCCTCCTTGCCAGCCTGCCAGAGTTTAAATAAAATCCAACTTTCATGTCTTTTGATGCATACTTATTTTTATAAAACAAAACAAAACAACAACAAAAAACAATAGCACTTCAGGGCTGAGCCACAGGACACCTCCACTGGGCTATGAAATATTGTGTGTCTTTCTTCTTGCTACGGCAAGGCAGGGATGCTGTTTTCCCCATGAGTAGATCAAGCTTAGGCCTCTCTGTACCTTCAGGACAGACTTTCTCAATAGGAAGGACAACAAGCTGAACAAAATGTTGGCCACATTGACAGACAGCATACCAGGCCATAGTAGCCTCCAGCATCCCTGGAAAAGGCTGTCACCCTGCTGTCTTATTAAAGCACAGACCACCACACCCGTGCACATGTGTATACGTGTGGCTCAAGAGGCTCATCTATTTTGTCTGCATATTCTGAACTCGTGGCCCTGTCATAGAACTGATGTCACTGGAAAGCTTCTTTGAGACCCAGAAATTACACTTCTAATGAAAAGACAGAAGCAGAGTCATCCAATCAGGGTAGCAAGACCAGGCTCGTGGGGCTGGAGAGATGGCTCAGAGGTTAAGAGCACTGACTGCTCTTCCAAAGGTCCTGAGTTCAATTCCCAGCAACCACATGGTGGCTCACAACCATCTGTAATGAGACCTGGCGCCCTCTTCTGGCCTGCAGGCATACATGGAGGCTGAACACTGTGTACATAATAAATAAATAAATCTTAAAAAAAAAAAAAAAAGACCAGGCTCGTGTGTGGGTTCCACTCTACCAAGTAACTACGAGTGCACCCACTTGTCTCCAGCCCTATTTCTCCATCACTCACAGGCCTTTTCCTCCTTTCTCAGAAGAGGAAGCAGAGGCTGCCACTCCTGCAAGCAATGGGATACCTCCCAGTACACGTCTGTCACCCTACACTGCGTGGGGATTATGGATGTGGCACAGGTGCCTGTGTGGTTTCTTCCTGACCATAACTGAAACCGAGACCGCAGTGGCTGTGCTGAGACTCATCTAGCTCCGAAGCTGGCACCTCCCCTTTCAGTTCAGCATCCCCCGAGGCCCTCCACACCCAAATCTGCACCCTTCCCCATGGCATCCATCACAGCCATAAGTTTATGTGGACTCTTGCATTTACTGAGATTGTATCATCCTGCCCTACTGGCCACTGGGCTCAGAGACCTGTGCCCTAACCCCTACTTGATCCTCAGCATTAGTTCACGCCAGCTACTCTGTCAGGGAACCCCTGCTGCCTTGCTGGCCCTCACTATAGCTGTATTCTCCACGTACCCTGCAGACTGTTCTGGAAGCAGAAACAAAGGTGTTCCATGCAACAGAGTGCCAGTGAGTGAGTCAGTGACTCTGGAAAGAGCCACTGAAGGATATCAACCAAATGTGCTGTGTGTGTTTGTGTGTGCGTGTGCATGCACGCAATGAGGACATATGAATATATGTATATGTATGGTGTGTGGGGTATATGTCTGGTATGGACAGTGTTGGTAGAGGTTATGATGAAATGTATATGTTTGTGTGTATGATGTCATACATACATGAAGTAAAATTTGGAATGTTCACTGGTGTGTGCATGTGACAGATATGTCTGTAGGTACAGAACGATGAACAGTATTTGTTATGTGTTGTGTAGATTGCATGCACAGTATGGGGAACATGTATGTGATATGGGAACATCTGTAGGTTCACCCTTGCCCCTGCCCAGGCTCTCACATACCCCAGAAGTTTTCTGTTGGAGAAAGAAAAGGAGAACTTGTCCTTGTTCCCAGTCAGGGGTGACTTCTCCAACCTCTGCTCCTCCTCCATTTTCAGTAAAGAGTCAGGTTTGCTGTTCTGAAAACAAGACCAAGGTTGTCCCTGAGCCCACTGGAATGAGGGAGGGGCTAGTATTCCAATCCATGTTAGTGGGTATAACTGGGACTAGAACATGCCCAGGAAAGCTGTTCATAGATGCTAAGGCTGGTCTAGTCATCAGCATGCAGGACCAACCCTGGAGTGCTGCGCAGCCCCAGGGAATGGGAACCCAGACCAGAAACAGGACCATGAAGAAGGTGAAAGGATGGAGGAAGACAAGGAGAAGATGACACATTCAGTTTTGTTCCCATACTGTCCACAGAGGGTGACTTATAGGAGGTCACGTGCACTCCAGACTCACACAGACTTTCCTCAGGCCCTACCTCCTGGGGACAGAACATACCCTACCACAGGTCTACACCCCACCCTCACCTTGTACTTCCACTTGGCCTCTGATTTGCTCTTCGTTTGCTCTCGGATTTCCAGCCTTTCCACCTCATTCTGTGTGTGGACTGTGTCCTTATTGGGAACACTCAGGACACTCTTTGGGGTCTGCAAACAGAACAGTCATGACCCAAAGGTGGATAGAGAAGGTGAATGGGCTTGGGTTACAATGGCACAGAAGCCCAGTGGTTTACTCCTGCTGGTCCACACATCTATCCATTCATCTACTTGTTCATTCATCCATCCATTCTTCCATCTGCCCATTTATCTATCTGTTCATTTAGCCTTTCATTTCTCATTCAACCACCCACCTACCTATCTGTCCTTCATCTACCTGTTTATCCATTTACCCATCTATCCACCTGTCCATCTATCCATCCACTGTCCATAAGATGAACAACCCACCCATCCACCTACCTACCCATTCATACATTTATTTATTTATCTCCCTCCCTCCTTGCCCTGGAAAAACAGCACCAATGGAATATTACAAGGCATGGGCATGGCCCTCAAGATATAGGAGAAAAGTGTACTCATCCTGGAAGGAACTCATGACCAATAGTCCTTAATCTCATGGTTCAGTATGACCCTTCAGTGAGCCCATCTCTCTCTGTCCACCGGGGCTCAGGCCCTCATAACAACCCATTCTCCTAACCCTCTGCCTTCTTCCAGTGTCCTCCTCAAACTGATGCCTTGTATATCTTCAAGGTCTTAGTCCAGAGATGGGTTCTAGTACTTGGGAAAACTAAGCAGGGTGGCCTCTGCCTAAAGACCATCACCTTGCATCAATCCAGTGGTCCTGGGTGCTACCCATGCCATGGTATAAACACCCTGTGTTATCTCTCTCCAGGGGGCCTCACTGCTCTGCGGGATCTGCCTGGGGTCTTGGCCTGATGTGCACGCCTAGTGGCTGGCACACAGGGAAGTACTTTGGACAGATTTATCAATAGGCAGACCCTGGACCCCTGTACTCTCTGGAGACCATACTCAACAACTGGTCTCCCCTCCTCACCCAGTAACAAAGGAAAGCAAAAACATGTCAGTCTTTGCTGTTCCCTCTGATGTGGCCTCAGCACATTAGGGGGAGGAGGAGCTCAAGGGCCCTACCTTTCCTTTCTTGGGTGGCTCCATCTTGGTCAGCGCCTCCTTTGTGTGGGCCTCAAGCAGGTCCAGGTTGGGGATGGTGGGAGAGGCTGACTCCTTGCACTTCTTCCCTTTCTTTTTGCTTCCATCCTTGAGCTTCAGGGTTTTGGGGGGCTTGGGGGGCTTGGAGGGCTTGGGGATTTTGGATGGCTTGGGCATCTTCACAGTCTTGGGTGTCTTTTTTTTGGACACTTTCTCCAGGAGGGATCGAGGTGGGGTAGCCTCAATAGGAGATGGCGGTTCCTCCTTCTCCCTGTCCCCATCACAGACCTCATCTGAGGAAGCGACAGCATTTACTTCAGGTCGGACAGTTTTGGAGGCGTTCTGGTGTAGGAAAAGGAGAGGATCATTTGTGTTCCCTCTAGACCACAACAGGACTCAGGGGACCCTTAGAGCCACGTTTGGAGAAGCTGTTAGCCCAAAAAGGAGCACACAGCCCACACCATATTTGTTCCACATTGTTAAGGGGCATGCCACATGCTCACACACTGTCCAATAATATCAAGAAATGTTCACATAACCCTACAGCCCCGTGTGACACACTCACATTGTCCCAGTCCCCCGTCACTCAGTCCCCACTTCCTGGAGCTATTCTGCCCTACCCAGACCCAGTTCCTCCAGACTCAGGAGAATCTGAGACTGGACTCAGATTCTCTACTCTTCTCTCCCTTCGCCTTTATCCCCAAGCACTCTCCAAACACTGGGCACAACACTAATGCAGAGAAAATTTCCTGGTAGGCTCTGGACCCACCCTTGTCCCAAGGGTCTGTCACCCTGGCATGGTCTTACCTCGCTGAGCCTGATCTCTTTGGCCAGGTCCTTGATGAGCTGTGAGGGCCTGAAGTGCTCAGGGAGCTCGTCCTCATGCTCTGCCAAAGCCTGTGGAATAGTGGGGTCAGTGCCAAATTGGCCACTGCAGTACCTCAGTCATTCCCTGCTGCCCAGCCAGGGTCATGGCCATCCCATGGGGTAAGAGGTTGCCATGGAGCAAGGCCTGGTGCCCAAGATCCTGGGCCCTGTCTCTGTGAGCTGCTTCTGTCAGTGAAAAAGACTGCGACTTGTCTGATGCCATCACAAGCTAGCTGACTATGAGTGGATGTGGCCAGCTTTCTCTTCCTGGTCATGTAAGTTAAGGCGAGGTGGGAGGGAGCCCTGGACTGTCCCAGCTCTGAGTCTCAAGAAGATGGCAGCCATTGAATAGTCCCAGGAGAACACTGGCAGCCCACTCCACCAGGCCCATACATGGTAGAAACAGGCCATGGACATGGTTCCCTACCTGGCCTCTGCTAAGGCTCTCTGAGACCTCCTACTTTTCTCTCTGACCTAGAAGTGACCCCTTGTCCCTCAAGTAGCATGTGAAGAGGCGCTCTGCATAGCAAGAGCCCCCAGTAGGAGACAGTATCACAAGGTTACCCTAGGCTAGGCCAGACTCATTTCTCATTCTGTAGCGACAATCCAGGCAAGAGGAGAAAGTCAGTGGAACACTTTTATCCTTGTGACCTCTGAGAAACAGTTCCCAGGGGCTGGAGGAAACCAGTGCACAGGATCACAGGAGAGGATAAGGAGGAGGGATGCTACATCCACAGCAGGCTGTGTGGACGCTGAGTGGCAGGAGCCACGAGTGCATCCCTAGCACTTTCTGTCCAGATCCAAATGTGTGGTCAATGCGCCAGTCCTTCCTGGGGCCCTCCCTGCCCTCTCCAAGTTATCAGAAAGTTGTCCTAGCCAGAACTCCTGAGGGAATATAACCCTGGGGCCAATGACCCCAGGCTGGCCCAGATGACCTACACCTGTCCAACATACCCCTCAGGGGATCATGGTTAGTGTCAGCAAGCTGGCTTAGGCCAGCCTGGGGAAGACAGTGCCTACACTTGCTCTGTAGGACACACAGCCGCTACCTTCCCCACCCACTCCCTATCCCCTCAGACAAGAACACAAGTGAGTGCTCCCTACCTGCTTCTTCGTCCATGACCTAAAAGCACCATTGAGAATTTTAGCTCCTTGGACTAAATGTGGGGGCAGCTGTTTCCCAGACTTGTGAGAACCTGGGAAGACATGATAGGTTAGTGTGGTGGCTGCTTAGCCTGCCCCAGCAAGAGGCCTTCCAGAGGCCACTGCCCCAGTGCAATAGTCCAACTGCCAACGGTTCTCCTTGGAATCTGGGGTACCCGTTCACCTGGCATCTGCCCTGCAGGGAAATGACTGACCTCCCATCTCTTCCCATCCTACATGAAGCTTACCCAACAGGACCTTGGGCAGGCTCTGTCTATTTCTCCTCTCTGCTCAGGATCCCTAGCCCTGTCTAGGTGGGTAAGAGCTTACAAGAAGTCCCCAGGGACCCTCTTATCCTGTGTCCTAAGGGGTCATGACCAGGGCTCACAAAGGGACAGAGCTCACAATGTCCCTTAGACCAGGACTGCAGGCTCAAAGTCACCCAACCTGGAGTGACAGGTACCTTTGAATGCTTCCAATAGGTGCTTCCCCATGTACCAGCAGGCAGTTTCAAAGTTAGGAAACTGAGTCAGGCTGCCTACTTTTAACCTTCTTTCCACCTCATATGCCCTGAAAGCCATAGAAAAGAATGAATCAGTGTAGGGAGCATCAAGTAGGCCACACCAAAGGGACAACCAGGCTACTGAGCCAGCTTAGCCTCTCCCGGGTCCAGAAGATATCCAAAGTGATGGCTACCATGAGTTGAAGCAGTAGGTTGTGGTTACTAGAGAGGTTGGTCATAGTCCAAGAAAGACGACAGCAACCTTCCTGATCCCAAACCACGGCTAGGCTTGCCCTAGCCCAGACCATGGAACCCAACACAGAGATGTCAGCATAGCAACCCTGAGCCCAGCCAGGAGTCTGGCTATGGTGCCCATTGGGCAGTCTGGGTAGACAGCACTGCAGGAGTCCCTACCTCATCTGCATCTCCACACTGAGGCTGTGGAGGAAATGTCCAGCGAAGGCCAGGCAGTCCACAGGTGTGAGTGTGGCATATATCCAGCCTGAGGGAGACATGCAGAGCTGTGGCTAGCTTCTACTTTCTTCCCATAACTGCTTTCACCTTCCCCACTCACCATGGACTACAGCTTCTACCATCCCAGACCTTGCCTCATTGTTCCTTCCTGTTTGGGCCAGGTAGGAACCTCTGAGAAAAATGGAGAGTGGAGTGTGTCTGAGATAACACCCTGGTACCAAACAGATAGAAACTGAGGCTTCAGAGCCAACCGGACATAGTCAGGACACCCCCAGGCAGCTCTGCCATCAGGAGAGGGAGCCCAATTTCGGACCTGCCCACACATGGGTGAGAAAAGACAGAGCTGGAATTGTCACTCTTCCTAGAGGCTGAGATTTGTCTCTAGGTTATTCCAGGGGATGGAGCTGGGGCCAGACTCCAGAGAACCTAAAAGGCCTCCCAAAGTAATGGCTTCGGGGAAAGGGAGGTCCTAGAGCCAGTGTCAGAGGCTGAGTTCAGTCAGGTTCTGGGGCCTCATTTGGATCCTGATTTTAAACAAAAAGCCATATATATAATCATAAGGAAAGCTGCAAGTGGATCAGCTCCTGCCTGGGACAGTGGGGTCTGCGCTCCACTCTCAAGATGTGGTCAAATTACTTCAGAGTGAAGGAATCTTTCAGAGTGGACTTTTCAGCTCTGGAATTCACCTCCAGGAGAACCTGGCAACCTTAGCTGCTCAGGCCATACTTTATTATATTAGTTTAAGCATTCCTTAGGAACACATTTAATACCTACCCTCCTCCTCCAGAGCTACTGACTGAGCCAGGTTTCCTATGCCAAAACCAGCTGGCCATACAGCCTTGAGGGAACCTGGTGCTAGCTAGGGCAGGTCCAGCACCAAGGCCTCCTGCTGTGAAAGTCCCACTGCTGGTCCTTCCATGAGGGCTGGGCCAGCCAGGGACAGCAAGACACTCCAGCATGAGGAACAGGCAGTGAGTATGATAGCCAGTCAGCCTGGGTTCTGCACACTCACCTGAAGGGATGAAGAGGGTCTGTCCCTGCTTGACAGTGCACTTATAGCACTTGTCCACCTGGTCAGCAAAGAACATCTCGCTGTGGTTGGAGGCTGACCGCCAGCGCTCATACAGGGAGATGTTGGCTGAGGCTGGTCGGATGAGATAGAAGATCTTCTCCCCCTGAAAAAAGAGCCCACTGGCAGAGCCGCAAGACCAGGGATGTGGTGCTGGGCTGCTGAGGTGGAAGATAATCTGCTGGGTGCTGAGGATGCTGGGGTGGGGACAGAGCCCACTGTGTGCTGAGGATGCTGGGGTGGGGGCAGAGCCCACTGAGTGCTGAGGATGCTGGGATGGGAGCAGAGCCCACTGGGTGCTGAGGATATTGGGGTGGGAGCAGAGAACACTGGGTGCTGAGGATGCTGGGGTGGAGGCAGAGCCCACTGGGTGCTGAGAATGCTGGGGGCGGGACATAGCCCACTGGGTACTGAGGATATTGGGGTGGGGGCAGAGAACACTGGGTGCTGAGGATGCTGGGGTGGGAGCAGAGCCCACTGGGTGCTGAGAATATTGGGGTGGGGGCAAAGCCCACTGGGTGCTGAGAATATTGGGGTGGGGGCAGAGCCCACTGGGTGCTG
>JAQHUG010000247.1:1070245-1084236 GCA_028555095.1 Dicrostonyx torquatus | reverse complement strand
CCACTGGGTACTGAGGATATTGGGGTGGGGGCAGAGCCCACTGGGTACTGAGGATATTGGGGTGGGGGCAGAGCCCACTGGGTACTGAGGATATTAGGGTGGGGGCAGAGCTCACCGGGTGCTGAGGATGCTGGGTGGGGCAGAAATCATAGGGAGTTGGGTAACACTGGGATAGATGGAGACCCCCAGGGTTCTGGTAACATTACAGATGGGGTAGAGTCTACAGGTGCTAGAGTCTCTTTCCCAGGGGATATAGCCTACTAGAAGCTGGGACACAGAGGCAGGCAGCAGGGTCCACCAGTGCTAGGGACAATGGGTGCCCTTCACAGCCTGCCGGGATCAGGTGATAGGTTCTGACCTGAAAAGCATCCTTACAGGCTCACCACTCCCACCTGCAATACCGTTTTGAATTTTGGAAGTCTGCCTGTTGTTAGGAAGATTCTAGGTGTGTGAGTCTGATATGGTCAGGAGCAGTACACACAAATCCCATGTGTGCTCAGGGGGTAATAAAAATGCAAACTGCCACGCAGCAAGTCTTTAACAGCTCTGCTCTCAAGAGCTTCAGGGCTTCCAGACTGGACTAAATGATAGTCTTCATTTCCCAGGTGGTCATATGCAAGCCCAGCCAGGCTCTGCACCCAAAGCAGAAAGAGCCTCATCCTCATGCTCTGGGAACAGATGCCATGATGACTTCTTAGGAGTCTCACAGAGCCAGAAAGGGTGGGAGTCCAGCACAGCTCGTCTGCAGATGTATAGTTGCTGCCGGCAGAGCCCAAGCTCAGGGTTTCTGTTGTTTTATACATCTTGTTCTCTTAAGTCCCCCTTTGCCTCCATGATAAGGCCCTCAACCCTCCCTACTGGCTCAGGTACCCGCCATCTTGCCTGCAGATGTCAGTGTAGTTGCTGAGAGGTCTTCCCAGCACCTCTGCACTCTACTTGGGGCATTAGGTGACCCAGTGGCCTCCCGTAATTGTTAATGAGCCCTAAGGACATTAGAAATGGGAAATACATATATGTCACTAGTCCCAGATGCTCCTCTACCCATACACATCTAGTGCACTTCCTGCCCAGGACTGGCCATCCCAGTATCCCCGCTACACTGGAAATGGGTAACTTCCTGACCACAGACAGGGCTCGGAGGGGCTGTAATCTTGAGGACAGAGAATAGGAGGCAAAGGGTGAGATATGTTTTGAGGGATGTGGCTCACCTTGAGGACATGGTACCAGGCCGAGGCACCCCCAGAGTCTATGTGGAAGTCAGTGTAGCTGTCCTTCACACAGATCAGGCAATACTTGGTCACCTTGGGCTTGGCCAGCAAGGCGTCATCAGGCCAGTAGTTTTCCACCCACGATAGTTTCTTCACAATGTCAGGTGGCTCCACAAAGCTGGACATTCTGGGGCCATAAAAGGAAGAGCAGTCAGGGAATGGGGCCCAGAGCTTCCATTTTTAATGCATTCTAAGGTAGGAACAGTACAAGGCTCCTTCCACATGCTACCTTGTAAATCTGGAGGCCCTGGGCAGCCAGCTCACTTTATAGGGGAGCAAACCAAAAGCTCCAGAGGGCTGCGGAGCCACAGAGGATATTGTCTCTAGTCCAGGAAAAGGGATGAGCCTTTAAAGTGGCCCACCAGAGTTGGTACCACAAGACTCTCTGAAGAAATGTTTCTCACATGGCCCAGTGCTTCCTGTACCATTTGAAAAAAGGCCACCTCTCTCTGGGGCAAACATAGGCAGACCAGAGACTCCCTGTCACATTTAGTTGTGGTCAAATCAGCTACATCACTTTCAGGGAAGGTAGGAAAAGGCAGAGGTGACTCAGTGTGTTGGTTAGTTTCTTTCAACTTTACACAAGCCAGAGTCATCTGATAAGAGGGAACTTTTGAAAAAAAGCTTTCATCAGACTGGCCTGTAGGCAAGCCTGTAGGGCATTTTTTTTTAACTAAAAAATCAATATGGGAGGGTCCAGGTTACTGTGGGTGGCGGTATCACCCCTGAGCAGGTGGTCCTGGGATGTATAAGAGCAAACCATGGGGAGCAAGCCCCACAGCATTTTTCCATGGCCTCTGCTGCAGACCCTGTCTCCAGGCTCCCTTCCTGATGTTCCTACATGATGGACCATAGCTATAAAATGAAATAAACTCTTTCCTCCCCAACTTGCTTTTGGTCATGGTGTCTTTCACAGCAATAGAAGGTAATCTAATACACCTGGGGTTTATTAAAATGTCAGCCCCCATATGCAGTGACAGAGAAGCAGATTTGAATGCTCTTGCTGTCTCAGGCCACACAGGGTCTGTCATGCCTCTACACTTAGCCCGCAAATCTCTACTTTGCCTCTGTTGAAGTGTACATACACCCTGACCAGGCTGTCTGAAGTAGCTCCATATAACCTGATCCTCTGTGTCCATCTTACATATGAGACAGCCTTTCTCATACCTAGGTAGGACTCTAGCACCCCTGACAACCCCTAGTCCCTAACCTTTCCATACCCTCATTACGACACATGCAAGTTCTACAGTTGGGGACTACCTCTCTGTGGGACAGGTACCGTATATGTCCAACTCTGCTGACCCCACATTCAGTGTGCATAATCAATCCCTCACAGGGACCCCAGGGAACTCATGCCTCCTTCTGTAGCAGATCAATAAAAACCCTCACAGGTTTTTAATACATTCGGATGAAGCCTAGAACCATCAGCCCCCAGTCTCCTCTCCCTGTCTGTGCTCTATGATCTTCACGTGTGTGACCTCCAGGCTTGTTATGTCTCTCCTGGCCAGTGTACAATAGCTCTCCACCTTCGTGAAAATGCCGCCAAGAATCACAGCCTGGTTCTGCTGCCCCAGCCTCAAGAAAGGGCAAAGACTATACATAACTGACCCACAGACACCCCATCCCACAGGGATCATGCTAATAATAACACCCAGGACTGTTGGAATACCTGTGAGTGGCCTCGTAAGTCGAGGCAAGTAGTAGGCCTAGGGGAGAAACAGAGCAGCCACCATGTAGGTGTGCACACAAAGGTGTCAGTACATGTGGCGGGGAGTATCTGATGGAAGTATTGAGTGTGGTACCAGTGAGAGTCACAGTATGGTGCAGGAGACTTGTCTGTTCTGTCAATCATGTTTTAAATAAATGCTGATTGGCCAGGTAGGAAGTATAGGCAGGTCAACCAGACAGGAAGTAGAGGTAGGGCGAGGAGAAAGTCTGGGAAGCAGGAAGCTTCCCTGGCATTCCTGTGCAGATCTCCAAGGAGGCAACATATAGCAGCCCAGCTGAGAGAAGGTACTGGCCATGTGGCTGACAATGGGTTAATATAAGTTATGGGAGCTGATAGGAAGACTGAGCTAATGGGCCAATCAGTGTATAACTTAATGTAGACTCTCTGTGTGATTTTCTTTGGGGCTTGCCGGCTGTGGGGTACTGGGTGGGACAGTAACCCCAACGAGCCAGCCCTCATGTTACAACAGTATGTTGAGAGTTTCAGTCAGGAGGGAGCTGTGTGTTCATATAATGAATATGTTGCAGATATCCTGACCATGTCAGTGCTGTGTCTCAGAGTGTTCATGAGTGTGAATGTCTATGTAAGTATGTCTGTCTTGAGTGTGCCTACATCTTGTTCTATGAGTATGTCATAATTATGGGTGTGTCAGTGTGCTGCTTCAGTGTGACATGAGAATATGTCCTTGTGCTGTGCCTTAGTGTGTCCCTAGGCATGCATGAGTGTATTATGAATGTGAGCAAGTGTCATGAGTGTATGTCACAGTATTGTGCTTCTGTGCTTGCGTGTCATCTCAGCACACCATTACTGTGTGTGAGGAGCATGTGCCTCAATGGCTTTCTCTGGGAATGGGGTGCTTTCCTTTTCGCTCCTATTTCATCTGAGTTGTTGCAGTGTGCTTTAAGAGAAAGGAGAACCAAGCCTGCATGGTGATTTCTGGGCAGCTCACAGGACAGCAGCAGGCTACTTAGAGAAAGATACCAAGTCAGGCCTTAAAGCCTCTACCCAGGGCAGAACCCCAAGCAAGGCCTCACAGTCCCCACACCAGGGTAGAACTCTGAACCAGGTTTCACAACCTCAGAACCCCAAGCAGGACCCAGAGTTAGCTCTTAGAGTCCTGACACCATCCTGAGAACTGGAGACTGGTGCACTGACCCTGAGCCAGGCCCACCAAAGCCCACCCCAGAGCAGCCTGTCACCTGGTGTCTGAGAATTCGAGGTTGGTCACATTGAGGACACGCTTGCGGTTGGTGCTATAGTAATAGTCCACAAATTCTTTCAACTTCATTTTGCAGTCTTTCTGTTTTGTGACGTCTGTCACATCCACGCTTCTCTCTGGCCCTGGGGAGGAAGTGGGAGGACATGAGCATGCCAGGAAAGTGCTATGGCCTCCCTAGAGGACATGATGAGGGTAGACACTTACATGTCCTCGGTTGCCCTTGTACATTCTCATATGGGCAATACCCCCACAAAACAGATAAGGGTTGACCTTATCTCCTCTACCTATAATTGCTGTGGATTCAGAGTAACTGATGCTCCTTTCTTGGACCTAGTAATACTGTGAGGTAGTGAATCTCTCCTCAGTTAGAAAGATCATGCCAGCAAATAAATATACTGGTGCATAGTCAACATGAGCTGAAGATAACAACAGGTATCTTGGCAATAAATACTTTCAGAATAATACTAAAATTAAAATCCAAGAGCCCTGCATTTCAAGGGCATTTGTTTGGTATGGCTATACAAAGGCTTGGTCCCACCCTGTGCTGCTATTTGGAGGTAGTGGAACATTTAGGAAGTGGGGAGGATGCTAGATCACAGGGAAATGCTGTGGAATAATCCTCTTGGACACTGTAAAGATTTATCACTCAAATTGGTTCAATAAAACACTGACTGGTCAGTAGCCAAGCAGGAAGTATAGGCCTGATGACCAAACTATGATGGGAAGGGGAAGAACAGAATCAGAGGAATCGCCAGCAAACGCAGAGGGAGCAGGAGATGGATGTGCCTCGACACGTGGCAGAGCATAAATAAGAAATAAGGATTAACTTAAAATGTAAGGGCTAGCTAGTAACAAGCATGAGCTATTGACCAAACATTTACAATTAATATAAACCTCCGTGTAGTAATTTGGAAAACAGCTGCCAGGTATTTGGGAAAGGTGGATGGGAGAGAAACGCCCATTATAGGGAAGTCCCTGGAGAGAATTATAGGACCCTTGTTCCTTCTTCCTTTGCTTCCTCATCTCATGGGTATATTATATGATCAGTTTGTACCATTACACACAATCTTATTAGGGATGCAAAACTTTGGGACCCATGATTATGGACCTGTAGCTCTAGAATCATGAGTTTAAATAACCTTTCCCCCTTTGTAAAATGTTTGTCTCAAATATTTTATTGCAGTGGTAGAATTCTAATACAGGAGAACTGATATAGGCACCAACTTGCTGTTCTGATTAATAGATAACTAAAGGAGAGAACACTTATCTTGCCCTTTCCATAGCTGATGAGGAAAAGCTGAAGCTCTTCAAATAACCAAGGAAAGAAAAGTCATGAGCAAGAGAGGAAGAAACGATACAGAGTGGACAGGCAAACATGCCCTTTGTCCAGGTCAACAGTGGCTGCTCAAACATAAGGTGGAATCTTCTGGAACATCTGTGGACAAAAAGCCTGGACACCAGTCCCATTCACCATGGTAGCATCATTACAGGTGTGTGTTAGGCACTGGGTGTTCTCAAAGATGGAGGAACACCCACTGGGCAGGGAGACACACAAATCCTTGAGTGAGAACACAAGACCTGTAAGCCGAAGCTCATGGGAAAACACCCAGGACACAGTGAGCTGCTGCCTGCCACAGCAGGGGCTCTGACTACCAATCACATCCTGGATATGAGAAATCCTGTAGGACCAACAAAACTGACAAAACTGCAGGGGTGTGAGGCTATCACAAAAGAATATGTAAAGGACATGAAAACCCATGGGTCCTGTTTAATTCTGAGTCAAATGATTCAATGTAAAGAGTCTTTTGTATTTCTGGAGATAAAACCCAGAACTCCGCACATGTGAATAGGTGCATGTGTGTGTATCATGTATGTGAATGCAAGGATACATGTGGAGGTCAAAAGACAACTCTCAGGAGTTGGTCTCCACCTTCTACTCTGCTTGATTTGAGCAGGGTCTCTCTGCTCTTTGTTGCTACATACTCCAGACTAGTTGGCTGTGAGCTTCTGGGTAACTCTTGTCCCAGGGTTCCATCTCACAGTAGGGGTGCTGGGATTACAGATGCACACTACCACATTAGCTTTTTACATAGGTTCTGGGAATGTAAACTCAAGTCATCATTACATGGCAAACCTTCTCAGCAATTCTAAACAGGAATTCTCTGAGAGAACTGGGGAGAATTAGGTCAAAGTATAAGTGTATCCAACCTGCAGCCCACAGTCACATGTATCCCAGGATAGCCAAGAACGTGGCCCAACACATTTGTAGATGATAACATCATGTCACAGTGTCAGAAGACACCCCTGTGATTCCATGGTGGAAGTATCAATGTGGGGCAGTGATTGGATTGCAATTATGTTTAAAACCATGTTCAACTAGCATTGGAGTACATGGGAAAATGAGACAGGCAAAGGTAAGTTTTAAAACACTTTAAAGGGAAAAAAGTTAGGGAATGAGAAAATCAACCCACAACTGGTGGGTGTGGGTGTGGCCAACAGCCAGGTGCACAGGCTTGCTGTTTGTCTCTTTCATTTTGTGTATTTAAAGTGTTCCACGTGCCAGGTGTGGTGGAGAGACAGGCAGAGCTCTGTAAGTTCAAGGCCAGTTTGGTCTACATAAAGAGTTTCAGACCAGCCAGAGCTACACAGTGAGGTCCTGTCTCAAACAAACAAACCAACAAACAAATGTTCATGAAAGTCTTAGAGATGGATAATTGGGTAAAGCAAAGTATTTATATATTCTGAGCTCAGATCCTTAGCACTCATTTACATTTACAGTGGAGAGTGGGGCCTGTAATGTCTGCACTGGGAAAGAGAAGCAGGGACAGACACAGGAGGATCACTGGGGCTCCAGGTTCAGTGGTAGATCCTGGCTCAGGAGCCTTAAGCCTTACCTACTCTCATCAGATCAAGGATAAGGCTAGGGTGCTTATACACAGCATAGTTCCTCATCCCAACACCTCCCTACTCCAGGCTCCTACAAGATACACAAAGGATAGTACTCACCCACATAGTTCTCCACGTCACTCACATAGAATGTTGGCGCAGGAACAGATAGGCCCAGTCCGTCTTTCTTGGGGACAAGGATGGGCTCAGTGAAGCCATGCTCTTCCATGTAGCCCACAGTGAGCTGACTCCCTGGTACACGGGACACCACATCTTCAGCACTGTGGAGAAAGGGTGGGTCAGGGACCTCAGGATACCTGGCTATGTGCCACCCATGTTCCAGGAGGTTGGCCTGCTGCAGCACCCTGAAAACTAAGACATCTGTAGGCAAGTTTGTGATGCTGATTCCAGCAATCCACCACTGAGAGCAAGGCACACAGGTCCACTGGTAACTGTGATGGGGACATGGAAGCCGAGTACCACAATGATGAGAGACAGAAAAGCTCTGCTATGTTCCTGTATGCTGGCCACCTTTTCCATAGAGAGACACCATCACCTGAGTGAATCTATCTATCTATCTATCTATCTATCTATCTATCTATCTATCTATCTATCTATCTTTTTTCTCTCTCTCTCTCTCTCTTGCATTCCTGCATGGCAAAAGAAAGCTAAAAAAAAATCCTTCTACTTCATCTTGCAAAGTCTGAGGTAACTTTCTTGTCAAAACTCACAAGCTGATCTAAAGTCCACATGGACCACATGAGGGAACCAAATAACAAACAATCTTGAAAACATAGAGTGAAGGTTCTGGACCAAGTGTGCTCCTGGCACAAGAACAAACATGGGCCAGTACCTCGAATTTTGTCCAGACATAAATGAGAACACTTATGAGCAAATGATTTCAACAAAGACGCCAAGACCGTCTAATAGCAAAAAGTAGTCTTTCCAAAAAGTGCTATGGGTGGGGGAAGGAAGTTAGATTTTTACTCCATTCTATAGGCAAAAATTAACTCAACATGTATCAAAGTACAAACTAATGCTGCAACTACAAACCCTTTAGGAGAAGACAGGAAGATAAATCTTCATGACCTTGGATTTTGCAAAGGTTTTAGATAGCAACAAGAGCACAAGGAACAAATGGAAGATTAGATAAAACCAACAACATCAAAAGTACTTTCTGCTTCAAAGGCTACCGTCAAGAAAGTAAACAGACAAACTATGGGGCAGGAAGTATCTGCCAGTCATGCACAAGGAGTATGCATCAAGAATATGTAAAGAGGAGCTGGAGAGATGGCTCAGCAGCTAAGAAAGAATACTGCCAGGTGGTTCACAGCTGCCTGTAACTCCAGCTCCTGGGGATCCAAGGCCCTCTTCTAGACTCTATGAGCTCCGCACTGATGAATACATAGGGCCACACAGACACAAACACACACACAGAATTCTTAAAAGTCATTACAATGTGCAAAGAACCTTTACAAGTCAACAACATAAAGATTATTTTAAAAGGTGCGAGGGGGTGGTGCTGGAGAGATAGCTCGGTGGTTAAAAGCATTCGTTGCTCTTGCTGACAGCCAGGTTTGGTTCCTAGTACCTACATGATAGCTCAAAACCACTCATAATTCCGAGTTCAGGAGATTTATGGCCTTCTGCCCTCGTGGGCACTGAACATGCATGTTTACACACACACACACACACACACACACACACACACAGAGGCAAAACACTCATACACATAAAATAAATCTAAAAAATCTAAAAAAAAACTTTTAAGTATGAAGCAAGATCAGTGAGATGGCTCAGCAGATAGAAATACCTGCACCTGTTCATGCACATGAATGCATTTACACACATATGCAAATAAATATAGAAATATAATAAAAATGTTTAAAGTATGAGGCAAAGGGCTGGGGAGATCCAATCTCAAAAGAGAGAACACCACCTAAGATTATAATCTGGCCTCCAAATGCAGTTGCACACGTGTGTGTACATGCACCATGTATGACACAAAGGATCTAAGTAGACTCCCTAAGAAGAGAAAGGCCCACATGTAAATTAAAAGTTGTTCAAAATCTCTAGTCACGAAAGACATGCAAATCCAAATATAAAAGACCACTTCACACCCACAAGATGGCTGGCCAGATTCAAAAGCTGGACAGGAAGGGGAGCTGGAGAGCTCCCCTCCTATAGACTGGCAGGAATGTCACATAATGCCGCTGCCTCGCAAAGCATCCTGGTGGTTCTCAGACAATTAAACACAGAATTTCCATGTAACCCAGTGGCTGCACTCTAACAAATGGAAACATATGACCACACAAAAACGTGGACATAAATATTTAGACCACAATTATTCACAGTAGTCAGAAAGCAAAAATATGAAAACAAAAACAGAAACAGCCCAAATGGCCATCAGCTGAACGATATAAACAGCAAGCAGCTCAGCCAGACAATGGGATATTATTCAACCAAAAAGAGAATGAAGTCCTGACAAGTGCTACAATCTGGATGAGCCTTGAAAATAATCAGATTAAAAGAAGCCACCCAAATACTGGGTGTTTCTATTTCTAGGAAATGTCTCAGATTTACACATGAGAAAATGGGCTCAGCAGGTAAAGTTGCCTGTGGATTCTCAGGGCCATAGGGAACTAGAAGTTGGCAGGATTTCTTTGTGGAGATGAAAGGCTCTGAAGTTGACTAATGAAGATGCACACACCTATGAGGATGTGCAGACCTGTGAGGATGCACACATTTGTGAGAATGCAGACACCAGAGGATGTGCACACACCTGTGAGGATGCGCAGACCTGTGAGGATGCACACATCTGTGAGAATGCAGACACCAGAGGATGTACACACACCTGTGAGGATGCGCAGACCTGTGTGGATGCACACATCTGCGAGGATACAGACACCAGTGAGGATGGACATGCCTGTGGGGATGTGCACACTTGTGATGATGCACACACATGTCAGGAGCTCCTGAACTTTATATGAATGTGTTATAGTAAGTGAACTACAAATCAATGAAGGTCAGTGCTGGAGGAGTAGCACTCAGCTCAGAGGAGCCTGGGTAAACCACAGATCAGTTAATCATGTGACGTCACATAATAAGTATCAAAAGAAACCCAACAATTGAGAACTCTCTGTGCAATAATATTATCCTTCCAAAGTAAGAGAAAAATAAATATTTCTATCAAACAAACAGAACCAGCCTCACAACTGTGGGTAACCCAGAACAGTTTCCTGAGACTGCTCTTTGCCTAGTTCTTTGCCAGAACTCAGCCAGAACAAGGGTGTAGGCAGTAGAGGGAAGGAAAGGCCTCTACCAGGTGGTAAGGGCAGAGGCAGGTGGCCAGACAACAAGACAGAGAGAGGTACTTTCCACCCGAGGAAAAAATGTCAACAGTAGTGCCAATGTGTGTCCTCAAGAGGTGGAGACAGAAGAGAGAAGCGACCTGTCTATGGAAGGCCTGAGGCTCCTAACTCCACAGCAGGTTCCTGGATCTTTGCTCCCCTAGAAAAAAAATTCCCAATGAATGTAATGTGTACTAAGAGGAACAGTACACACAGCCTTGTGTGCAGTGATCAGAAGATGGAGAAGGAGGCAGGGTTTCACTGGATGGATCCCCGTAGACAGCACTGCCTGGACCCTACCAGGAGAAGGCCCACCACCTGTGGAAGATCTGCCCAGCTGAGAAAAGTCAATCATCCATAGAAAGCACTTCACCTGGAGAAGGCCCAACCACCCAATGAAGGACCACCACCTGGGTAAGAATGGCTGGTCCATCCACCTGAGAAAGATCACCTACCTGGGGAACGTTCGGCTCCGCAGCTCCTTGATGAAGAGCTGGCTGCCATTCTGCACTGGCTTCATGTCTGGCATTTGCCCAGGGCCATGTTTGTGCCAGGTCCGCTTTTTCTTCACTGTAGAGGAGACACAAGATGGGTCTGTTCCAAACACAGCTGCCACCCAACTTTGGAGGTCCCTAAGTGGTCCCTAAGTGGGAGGTCCCATCCCACTGGGCACCACAGGGGGCAGAAAGGAAGCTAGGGAGCTCACCAACACAGCAAACTCAAAACCTCTCCCACAGACCCTGCCAGCCCACATTCATACCTCCTTATCTTCATCCCTATCTCTCATAATGGAGGTCACTCTTCCACTCCAGCCATGGCCTTCCTCCTTCAGGCAACTCTTAGAAGGTTCTCAACCCAGGTGCTCACCATCCCATAGTGGGGGGACACATTCTGCTTGTCATCCACAAGAAGAGTTGTCACCTTTCTGCCAGAACCTTTCCTTTCCAACACCTCTTTCCCCACCTTGCAGCCAGTATGCCATGAACAGTCCCATGAAGATGGCTGAGGCACAGGGATGTCAAGCAGGCCCTGGTATTGAAGTTGTCATGCAGTCCTCTGAGCAACAGAGGGCAGTGCTGGGAACACCTGGGCAGTGATGGCCTGAGTTAGGGATGGGGACTGGGTCCCATCACCCAGCTGAGTACATTTGGCCACAGTGCTGTGGCTGCAGAGCAGCACTGTTCCTTTGGCCTCTGTCATATGAGGCACCTTGCCAGGCTCATGTCTGAGACTCCTGTACTAAATTTTTGTTGGTCAAATAAACTTGTCTGGTGGCCTTGATCAAGACCCACCGGCCAAAATCACCTTAGAGGGCACACAGAGACTGTATGGGGTTGAACCTTACAACCCACATCCCTGTTGCTTAATGAAGAAAAAGCAGCATGGGAGGCCCTGGCTCCTGCTCTTCACTGTACCCACCCATTGCAGGCCCTGCCTCAAGTCAGGGTGGAAGGAACAGGAAGCGGGAGGAAGGTTTTCAACCTCAAGACAGCTCCCAGTACTAACCACAGTCCGGAGCTCTCTAGGAGCATGGAAGGGCCTTTTGTCACCAAGGCTTTGGAGATGGAAGTGTGACTAAAATTAGTGTCACAGACAGCACTGCCATAGTGTTCATAGGCACTCAGCTCAAAACTGAGACTAGTAGAGACTGGTAGAGAAAGGACTAGGACTTTGGTCCGTGGTGTTTGAAGGAGTACAAGTCTCTCAATAATATTAGGAGTCAGCCCCCTCTGAGCACACACACAAATGGACATATGTGCACACACATCTGAGCACACTCTGACTAGTCTGTGATGTTAAAATCTTTAGTTCTCAAGGTGATTAGGAAGTGGGGCACCTGAGAGGAGACTGAATCATGGAATTGACGTCCAGGTGATGGAGACAAAGCACAGGAGGCTCCCACACCCGCTATCCTGTGAGAAGATGCCAGAAGGACTAGCACCTTGATTTTGGTCTTCTCTGTCACCAAAATGGCACAAAATGAATTTCCTGCTATTTAAGCAACCCAGCCTGTGGCAAAAATAGACAAACATGCAGATATACATGCAGGTAAAAACTGCAGGCACCTTATGCGCATGTCACTCCCTGGGAGCTGGTGGTAGGGATGGGAATTGGAACTGGTACCTGGGCTCCTGGCTGACTGTGGAGCCTCTGCTCAAACTCCAGTCAAGCCCAGGGACTAAGTCTTGGTGAGGCAGTGCACATGCCTTTCTCAGTGGGTAGGTGGCTGACACCGTGCAAATGCTTTTTCTGAGGATGCCTGACAGCACCAAAAGAATCAAACTGTTCGTCACTGATGCAGCCTGTTCAGTCCCACACCACACCTACATTCTACCCTAAGCAGACTCAGCAAGAGCCCCCAAGTCAGGACCCCTTGAAACATTCATGACTGCTGGGAGAGGCTCAACCCCAGTTCCCAACTTCTTCCTCTCCACAATCTAGTTTCTTAGAAATGACTCCCTGATGCACCATGAACCATTCAGGGTAACCCTAGCATACTCCAGATCACCTTCACTAGGGACCCTGAAATGAGCACACACAGCCTTACCCCATTCCCCCCATCCCTCCTTAAGAACATGCCCGCTGGTCATCTTTTGATCCAACCCTGGTCTGCGGTGACCCCACCTCCCAGGCCCCACAGGACAATTCTGGATCCTAGTGGAAGCTCTCCATATTTGTCTCATTTCTTATATAAAGATAAAGAAGACCCTGAGCTTAACAAGGTGCCAGGAGAGTGAGAACACTCCTTCCTGTCATTATTGTCAGTGAGCATAAGTGCTGTGTGTCTGGAGAGGTCTGAAAGGTGCCTTAGGAGTCCTGAACTGGCAGATGCTGAGGATGCACAAGGGTACAACCAGAAACCAGAGCTGCCCCATTATCCAGCAGTGTGCACTCTAGAGCCAGGCCTAGAAGAGCCAAGAGACAGAGCCCAGGAACAGGGAGAACCCACCCACCTAGCACCAGCCTCACCAGGAGTTAGGCCAGGCTCCAATGTTCCCAGATTCTCAGATAAGCATTGGTTCACTGAACAGGAGTGTGGGCCCTCCATTTCCCGTCCCCATTGCCTATATTCCACTGTTAGCTGAGTACTCTGGTACTGGAGTCCCCTCCCACTTCCAGAGTTGCCTGTGTCTTTCCCATTGACTGTATTTCTACCTCACTGCCCCCACCCCATTGTCTGCATCTCTCTCTTCATCTTTCTGTGTTCACAGCACTTAATGCACAGAGGCAGGGATATGGTCTCTCGGCTTGCATGGAGTACCTGGGTGAGGGTCTCCTGAAAGGTGAGCGATGCAGTGACTATGAAGGAGTTGGACACAGTCCCCTATAACCCATCCTAATTCCTCAGCTCAACCAGTCCAGCCTTGAGCATGGCATGTGACTGTGGGAGGGTCCACCTGTATTTCTGTGCTTTGATTGGTTAAATAAAGACCTGCCTGGCTTATAGTTAGGTCAACCCTTAGGTGGGCGGAGTAGACAGAACGGAAGTTCTGAGAGGAGAAGAAGGAAGTGGGCAGAAGCCCCAAGCCACCATCGCA
>JAQHUG010000247.1:952705-1046240 GCA_028555095.1 Dicrostonyx torquatus | reverse complement strand
CAGGACCTTTGGAAGAGCAGGCAATGCTCTTAACCACCGAGCCATCTCTCCAGCCCCGGTGGCACACACTTTTAATCCCAATACTCAGAAGACAGAGGCAGGCGGATCTCTGAGTTCAAGGCTAGCCTGGTCTACAGTGTGATTTCCAGGGCAGTCAGAACTACACAGAGAAACCCTATCTCAAAAAACAAAGCAAACAAATCAGAAGCTCTCTATGGCAATTCCTGGAGGAGAATGATCCTACTGACATGGCTCCTCATATTTCAGCCTTGGGTCACCTTGCTTCCAGGTAGAGCAGCTGCCCAAAACATTTTGGCATGTGCAAGCAATGACTTAGCCTCATTAAGCATTCGAATACCTGTTCATAATTGTTTAGAGCCACCGAGACCTGAATACCTAGAAGTTTGCACTGTTCAGTGTCTGCAATAGCCAAATGCCAGGGAGTAACTGGGTGGTACTTGCAAGAGCCCGTATCTGTAAGCAGTCATTGTCATCTGTCAGTATTCGGGAACCTGCTTGCCAGCGACCATTTAGTATCTGTAAGTACCCTAGCATCTCTATGGAATCATGTCATCTTGACCAAGTGTGGATTCCCTACTGGAAGTCTTTCTAGCACCTAAAGTTCTATAGAAACTTAAGCTTATCTTCAGAGCCACAAAGAAGCCATCACTGGGTAAAAAAAGGGGTACTTAGCATGTCCAGAACTGACCCATTCACTACCCTCAGCTTCTGATAAAGCTGAACACTGGGGTCAAGGAATGCAGCTGGTGACAGGATGGCCCCACTGTTCTACACAATGGTCTCTGCTCTTAGGGAGGATCTACAGGAGTGTGAGAAAGGAGCCCCACTCACCCCACCCCCAGCCCCGCTAAGGCTGGGTAGAGCCTTTAGCTCCCAGGCCCTTCAGGGGCTGAGGACAAGGCAGGCAATAGGTTAAAGTACTATGGGGGTGAGGTCACAGTGGAAAAGGGGCAGGGGGTACCAAAAGAGTGGGGCTATCCCCCCACTCCAGCCTTCAGTATCAAGAGGCCTGTGGTCAACAGCTGTGGGACAAGGAGACTCACCCCCACACCAGTGTCTAAAAACTTCTCTAGAAGGAGCCAGACAGTGCACACCCATAGCTGATTTCCTTGCCTACTTTGCTTCTCCTTTTTTTTGTGTGTGTGTTTGTTTTGTTTTTAGTTTTGTGAGACAAGAGTCTCACTGTGTAGTCCAGGGTGACCACAAATTTATGTCAATCTTCCTGTCTCTGCCTTTTGAACAGGTGTGCACTACCACACCCAGCTTACTTCATTTCTAACTATAAAAGTCTTAGAAATAGCTAACTGAGGTGCCCATTAACACACCAAAGCAGACACTGGCAGTCTCAGCCTCTCCCAGCATCCCCATGACCAGTTACAGAGACATCCTGGCAGGCATATGCCACCCCCTATCCTAAACTTATCAGCCCAGGGCCAGGCCCTCCTTCCTCCAGCTTCTCTGATTCCTACATAACCCACCCATTTTGGCTATGCCAGTCTCTTTGTCTCTTGGCCTCTGGGTTCCCAGGTATTCTCTCTTCTCTTCCTCTCTCACTCCCCCACTCTCTTCTCAAGGCCTGGTTCAATCTGGACCCTTCCAGATGCCTCTCACTGTGGTCTCCCCCATATCTACAACAAACCTCATCATGTCCTGAATTATTTTTTTTTCATTGAAAAAGTAACACGACTGATCTGGAAAACCCACTGCAAAGTATAAACGTTCTTGAGAGAACATATCATAACCTTTTAAATCCTTCATTTTCAAAAATAAAACTTTAGTGCTAAAATATTAAATTTAAATATTTCAAAACTGGAGCTTGTTTTAACTAATTAATAGCAGCTGTCACCCTACTAATAAATACAGCAAGTCATTTAATGTTACATTGTAAACATTTTCCCCAATCATTAAAGCCGCTGTAAACACATTGTTGGTAACTGGATAATTTCCCATTGTGTGTGCACACAGCCATTTATTTAATCACCCCTCAGTTCTATCACTGCACAGCCTAGGAGTCTTGATTTATTAAATGAATATTCACATGTATTTGCATGTACTCTAAAACCACTCTGTGGGTTTTTAGATCGTCCAGATATAGGACAGGGTCTCTTTAAAAATCTGAAGCAGGCTCCAGAGCATCTATTCCAGTGGTTTCTAAGGAAACCAATTGTATGCAGATGTAGAGCAAATATCTCTTCCCAGAAGCCTTGGGAATTAAAGCCTTCTCCCTGGATGAAACCCTCAGAGACAGCAAACAACCCTAACTGGAGAGCAAATGCAGTTCAAGGTCCTATTAGCTGAGATAGGGACTCTAGACCAAAGGAGGTGAGCTTACTCTCCTCAGCCCTGGGCAAGGGACAGACCCTGGGGACAGCTGTGTCCTGTGGCTCTTGCAGTCAGAAGATCTGTGACAGCCCCAGGAGATCCCTGCTGCTAGAGGGTGAGCTCTATGACTCATCTTGTTGGAATTTTCTACCACTTATTCTTTGACCCTTTTCAAAGCCATGAAAGATAAGAAACACAAAGATTAATAGAGACCTGGCTCATGAGATCCCCTCTCCATATGGGCTTTGCCCCTGACTACAAGAGGTACAGTTTCCAGACTGGAGCAGGTGGCACTGGGGGAGGACAATGCCTCCTGGTGGCACATTCTGTGAGAAGGTGATTGGTCAGGAGTCTAGAACTGGCAGGACTGGGGTGGGCTCTCTGGGATAATAGCCAGGGAACAGAGAGCTATGGCACACAGGATGGGCCAGGACTCTGCAGCCTTCTGACACCATGAAAGCTCTCACCATTTACAGTCTTCACAACTGTGGTATGGTGGGGATATGGCCTCACTCATAGGGCCAGGGGCAGGTGGCTGACAGCAGGTGAGATACCTAGCCACACCTCAGGTAATTAACACCAAGGAACATATTATGAGCAGACATAGACACACACACACACATAGCAGATGGAGAACGAAGTCTAGTTCCTGAGTCCTGGCTATCAGAGGGGTATTCAGGGACTATGGGGTACTGTGTGAGGGGTCAAGCAGTGGACAGTGTATCCAGATGGGCTCGTGGTGACACTGAATCCCATGTGTGAACAGTCCACTCGGGCTGGTCAGTCACCAAGGCACAGCACTGCCACCACCCATCCTGTGGTGGTCTCACCAAGTCACCATCACAAACCTCCCCCAGGAGTGAGAAAAGCAAAGCCATGAAATCCTGGAAACCTGAGGCCAAGAGCAGAGCAGCTGGGACTGGAGAGATGAGTTGGTGGTTAAGAGCAGAGAACCTTGGTTAGATTTCCAGCACTCACAAAGCAGCTCAAAATTGTAACTCCTTTTACAGGGGATCTGACACCTTCTTCTGACCTCTGTGAATACCAGACATACATGTGCATAAACACACAGACAGGCAAAACATTCACACACAGAAAATAATAAATAAATCTAAATTTAAAAAAGAAAATCAGAGGAACTGCTCCAAGTGGGAAAGCAACCTGAGGTATCTACAGAGCCCCCTCCTGTCACCCATTCCAAGGTGACAGGACTGGGGATTTCTCAGAATGAGAACACCCTGAGGTGATCCTGGTGAGGGATGAAGACAAGATTTTGACACACAGACTTCTGGCTAAAGACCCAAATGTTCAAAAGTAGAGATGCCAGGGCCATTTGGAGGTGAGGGGGATCAGAACAGACTGAGGAGTTTCAGTGGTTCCTTTGTCCCCAAGCCCAGAACCCCAACATCACTGCAGACAAGGAAAAAAACCAAGGACCCAGGTTACTTGCAAGGTCCCCCGGGAGGAGCAGGGCTGAGGAAGGAGGCACACCACAATCCTGATGGCTGTAGCTCAGCAGACTGTGGCAGCCAACCAACTCTGCCTGTCTTATGTCTGGGGTGTTCTCAGATGGAAGGTGATTTCTGTTACAGTGATTTCCTTCAGAAAACCATCTCAAGGGAAGGAACATTGGGCCACAAGAGATGGCAAAGCCCCTGGTTCTCACAGCCATTGCCTACCGCACAATGCCGGTTTCCCACTTGTTAAAAGTGGAGCTTGAACCAAATGCTCCCAAGATGGCTTGCCCTATGACATGGAAAACCTGCACCCAACAGAGAGTCGTACCCAATGGAGAGTCACAGTGAAATCAAGCTGTCTCAGAGTTTTTCTTTTACCAGATGAGACTCCACAGACCCACAGAGTTAATCTCTCCTTCCTAGAAGGTGAGATGCAGAAGAAACTGTAAATAGGAAATGCACCCAGTCTCACAAACTGTTGTCTGGCCACTGTCAGGATCAGATGGTCACAGGGTGGAGAGTGGGTTCATGACCCATATCTCAGCAGACTAGAGGTGTGTGTTGATGTCACCATGATACCTGCCAAGTGACACTGGATCCCTCCCCTGACTGGCCCTGAGAGCTGTCAAGGTGTCACATGGGTGTGTTGACATACCTGGGGAGAAGCAGCCCCTCAAAGACAAAGGGATCCTCAGATCCAGCCTATGCTGCTGTCTCACCTTCCACAGGCATAGGACAGAGTCAGGGAGGTCACTATGACAGCTGGAGGGGCAGAGTACAAGCACAGTTATGCCTCCAGGGCTGTGTTAACAGAGGGCCTGTGAAAAAGGGCTGCAGAGTGAGTCAGTCCAGGCCATGGGTAGCAATGATGAATGTTGGCTTCTATTCTAACAGTGAAGTATGTGAGCATTCAGGGAAACTGAGTGCCATGTATACACCTTTCTGCAAACCTTAACTGTGTACGGAAGGGCTGGGCTGCAGTTCAGCTGGTTGAGCACTTGTTTAGCATGCACAAGTCATGGCTTCTATCCCAGTATCATTTAAACAGGGCTTGATGGCTCATGCCTGTAATCTCAGCTCTTGGAAGGTAGAGGCAGAAGCACCAGGAAAAACATTCCAGGTAATCTTCAGCTATACAGCAAGTTCAAGGCCAGCCTGGGCTGATTTGAGACCTAGTCTCAGAGGGAAAGGTGGAAAGTGGATAGAATTTGAAAAAACAAAAGTGAGTTTAGACCTTGGGGCAGACATGGCTCAAATAAAGAAGAAACATACAAGTGGGAAGCAGGCAGCCCAGACATCTCACGTTGAACCTGTTGGCTCTGTTGCCAACAGAAACCATCAGGACTATGGGTAGAATGCCACAGCTCTGGGGAAGAAGAATTTAAATGTGAGTGAATGGCAGCACTAAGTAATTACAAAATAAAACTATAGAGACAGACATCAAAAGTTCAGCTGCCGAGGGTATAGCAAAATCAGTATGACCTGTGGTCACTTAACAACCTAAGGTTCTATATCCTTCAATTCTACAACCTTAGTTCTTGCCATTTATGTGGCTACCAACATTCACTGAAGTAGACAGCCCAGGTCTCTACTTGGCAGCACTGCAGAGGCTCAAGATGAGAAAAAATATTTTGGGGTGGGGCTTGTCCTGTCCCTGGGCACCACTGTGTCTGCCTCAGAGCAAGTGGTAAAGGCTGAAGATACTTTATCACAACTTGGGATGCTCCCAGCATCTGCATGATGAGACCAGAACTATAGATACTACAGTACATAGCTCAGGCCCTACTCCAAATCATCCTCCAGTCCAGAATATCAACAGCACAAAACTGAGCATCCTTGTCTACCATAGACCTCAATTTCCTAGCTGGTATCCCCTGGGGGGCAGTTTCAATGATTAGAAAGTTTCTCAACTTGAACACAAATTCTCCTGTTTAAAGCTGCTATCTCCACACTTGAACCTGTTCTCAAAGCCTTCCCAGTTCTACAGATGAGAGGGTGCTGTGTGGAAGGAACTGAAAGAAGATCCAAGAGACATGAGTACAAAGCAGGAGTCCCAGCCCTGGTGTCCAGGGCCCCTGGAAGAAGCTTCATTCACTCACTACCCCAGAAGATCCACAAGTTGCAGGGATAGCCCTGCACATAAATCCCATTAGGCCACTCTCAGAACTGCCTTCAGGGCGTCATTAAGCATTAGAGTTCAAGAGGAAAGAGGGGAAGACATCAGCCAAGCTGGTTCTGTTCTCACGACACTCTGAGTTATTCTCAAATTTGCCTATGTCTTAAGTTGAGAAGGGCTGCATCTGGCCCAGGCAGTCCATATATCCTTACTTCTGTCCACCCTTCCTCCTTGCTCTACCTTTCTTTCTAGATTTTTATTTGATTTTTTAAATTACAAGTATATGTGTCTGGGTCTGTGGATGAGAATGAGCATGTGATACAGATTTGCCCATGGAGTCCAGGAGATGATGTTGGATCCCCTGGACTGGGGTTATAGGGAGAATGTGAATAAGCCACATGGGTACTGGATAGTAACATCGGAGTTCTCTGCAAGTGTAGTCCAAGTTCTCAACCGCTAAGCAATCTCTGCAGTCTGGGGCAGTCACAGCTCTGTACCAGAGCTGAGCTCTCCAAGGCTGACACCAGGCACATCCAGAGCTGTCCACTTCTAGCCTGCAGCTCTAGAGTGTTTCAATCCGCCCTGAAGCTGTGACTCTGGGACCCAACCCAGCTGTGGCTCACAAGAGAGACAAGGCTCAAATACAAGATTGCTACCCAGGCCACAAGGAGTCACCAAGGAGACTACCCAGCAGTTGGATTACCTCCAATCCAGACAGCACAATTCCAAGGCCTGATCAAGATCCCCAGCAGGCAAGGAACACACAACAGAGGCCAGCAGGCATCAGTCACAGAAGAGCGCTGGGAGACTAAGGGTCAGTTATACACAGACTGGGGTAAGTGGGTCACATGGTAACACTGTACAATATAAGAACCTTAATGCCAAAGGCAGCTACTGTCTCCACTCTCCAAAAAACAGTGTAGGCTCAAAGCCAGAACAGAGCCTGGCAGATCTTCCAAGGGGCAAGCAGGAAGGCCGGAGGAGATACTTCTTAATTGATCTTTCTACTACAGAGGAGCTCATGGTGAGCTCCTCTGCCATTCATCCTTCACCCTGGGAGTTCATTTCTCACCCCAGGAAAAGTGGCTATCTAGATGGACAGACTCCAAGCATGGCCAATTCAGGATGTCTGTGCCCAGCTGAGACTCAGGGATCACGGTGCATAATGTGCAGTCACCAGGCACCAAGGGTGGCAGATAGGTCTCACAGACTGCCCTCCAGTCCTGGCTTTTGCCAGCGCAAATAGTGGGGCCATGATTCAGGGGACCTGGTTGGCTGGTTTCTTCTGAACAGCCTCATACCCAAGGCCTACTGGAAGTCGCCACAAGGTCAGGGTGGCATCAGAGGTGCCCAGAGCCATATGCAAAGCATGAGCAGGAAAGGCTGCTCCCAGGGGCAGTCCTACAGCACCTGTCACAGGTAGTTGGGCAGAGGGTGGCAGAATTCTGTCCCTTTAGGCAGAGACACCACAGGCACGCATGGTGACAAGCCCTCACACTTAAGGGGAAGGGTCTCAGTGGGGACCCTTGTGCTACATGACCTGCTGCATATGAGAACACAGGGTCATCTCCACTCACCAAGCTCACCACATCCCTTCCTCAGTGTTCACCTACAAGACTGACTGGCTTAAAACACAAATTCTGGATAGTTTTCTGGATGTCAAGGGTCTCAGAGTTCCAGTTAACAGTTCTTCCCATAGAAAAATGGGGCCTAAATGGGAGAGGCAACAGCACAGAGTCACAGAGACCTTCAGCCTGAAATCTGTCTGCTCCCGAGGTCACCACCACACTTCTGGAGTATTGGACCAGGGTCTCTGCTACAGTCTGGCAGCCCAGGTAGGGCATATCAGTCCTCACTCAAACACTGACACCCGCCCAAATGTTGGTCTGTGCCCAGCCCAGTGTTATGTATAAGAATAAGTGGTGCATATTGAATCTCACACATGAATAGTGTGAGACTTCAACACTCCACTCTCACTACTGGAATGGTCTGTCAGACAAAAAAAATAACAGAGAAATAAGGGAACTAACAGATGTTATGACTTAAATGGACTTAACAGACATCTATAGAACATTCCATCCAAACATAAAAGAATATACCTTCTTCTCAGCACCTCATGGAACGTTCTCAAAAATTGACCGCATACTAGGTAACAAAGCAAACTTCAACAGGTACAAAAAAATTGGAGTAACCCCAAGTATCTTATCGTATCACCACGACCTAAAATTAGAATTCAACAGCAACATTAATTCCATAAAGCCCACAAACACATGGAAATTAAACAATGCTCACCTGAAGCATCAATGGGTCAAGGAAGAAATAAAGAGAGAAATTAAAGACCCAAATTTATGGGGCACAATGAAAGCAGTGTTAAGAGGAAAGTTCATAGCACTAAATGCCTACATAAAGAAGCTGGAAAAATCCCACACTAGTGAATTAACAGAATATTTGAAAACTTTAGAACAAAAATAAACAAACTCAGCCAGGAGAACTAGACGGCAGGAAATAATCAAATTGAGAGCTGAAATCAACAAAACAGAAACAAAGAAAATAATACAAAAAAAAATCAATGAGACAAAGAGTTGGTTCTTTAAGAAAAATCAATAAAACAGACAAACGCTTATCCAAACTAACCAAAAAGCACAGAGAGAATATCAAAATTAACAAAATCAGAAATGAAAAAGGGGTACATAACAGACATAGAGGAAATACAGAGAATCATCAGGTCATATTTTGAAATCCTGTATTCCACAAAATTGGAAAACTTAAAGGAAATGGACAACTTTCTGGGTAAATATCACTTACTAACATTAATCAAGACCAGATAAGCAAATTAAATAGACCTATAATTGCTAAAAAATTAGAAACAGTCATCAAAAAGTCTCCCAACCAAAAAAAGTCCAGGACCAGATTGTTTCAGCTCAGAATTCTACAAGATTTTCAAAGAAGAACTAATACCAATACTCCTCAAATTATTCCACACAATGAAAACAGAAAACACAATGAAAACTCTTTTTATGAGGCTACAATTACCCTGATACCCAAACTATATAAAGACGTTATTAAGAAAGAGAATTACAGACCGATCTCATTCATGAACATTGATGCAAAATACTCAATAAAATACTAGCAAATCGAATCCAAGAACACATCAGAACCATCATCCACCATGATCAAGTTGGCTTCATCCCAGAGATGCAGGGATGGTTCAACATACGAAAGTCTGTCAATGTAATCCACCATATAAACAAACTGAAAAATAAAAACCACATGATCATCTCATTAGATGCTGATAAAGCTTTTGATAAAATACAATATCCCTTCATGGTAAAGGTCTTGGAGAGAGCAGGGATACAAAAAACATACCTAAACATAATAAAGGCAGTATACAGCAAGCCAACAGCCAACATCAAACTAAATGGAGAGAAACTCACAGCAATATCACTGAAATCAGAAACAAGACAAGGATGCCCACTCTTTCCATATCTATTCAATATAGTTTTTGAGGCCCTAGCTAGATAAATAAGACAACAAAAGGAGATCAAGGGCTTACAAATTGGAAAAGAAGTCGTCAAACTCTCACTATTTGCTAATGATATGATAGTTTACATAAGCAACACCAAAAATTCTACCAAGGAACTTCTACAACTCATAAACACTTACAGTAATGTAGCAGGATACAAGATTAACTAAAAAAAAATCAGTAGCCCTCCTTTACACAGATGATAAATGGGCTGAGAAAGAAATCAGAGAAACATTCATCCTTCCCAATAGCCACAAATAGTATAAAATATCTCGGAGTAACTCTAACCAAACAAGTGGAAGACTTGTATGACTTTAAATCTTTGAAGAAAGAGATTGAAGAAGACACTTTCCAGAAAGTGGAAAGATCTCCCATGCTCTTGGGTGGGTAGAATTAACATAGTAAAAATAGCAATCTAACCAAAAGCAATCTACAGATTCAATGCAATGCCCATCAAAATCCCAGAAAAATTTTTCACAGACCTTGAAAGAATGGTTCTCAACTTCATATGGAAAAGCAAAAAACCCAGGATAGCCAAAACAATCCTGTACAATAAAGGAACTTCTGGAGGCATCACAATCCCTGACTTCAAACTCTACTACAGAGCTACAGTATTGAAAACAGCCTGGTATTGGCATGAAAACAGACAGGAGGACCAATGGAACAGAATCAAAGACCCAGATATAAATCCACACACCTACTAACACCTGATTCTTGACAAAGAAGCAAAAGATATTAAATGGAAAAAAAAGCATATTTAACAAATGGTGCTGGCATAACTGGATATTAACATGTAGAAGAATGAAAATAGATCCATATCTATCACCATGCACAAAAGTCAAGTACAAATGGATCATAGACCTCAACATAGAGCCAGCCACACTGAACCTCATAGAAGAGAAAATGAGAAGTACATTTGAATGCATTGGCACAGGAGACCACTTTCTAAATACAACCCCAGCATCACAGACACTGATAGAAACAATTAATAAATGTGACCTCCTGAAACTGAAAACCTTCTGTAAAGCAAAGGACATGATCAACAAGACACAACGACAGCCTATAGAATGGGAAAAGATCTTCACTAACCCCACATCAGACAGAGGTCTGATCTCCAAAATATACAAAGAACTCAAGAAATTGGACACCAAAAGAACAAATAATCTAATAAAAAATTGAATACAGATCTAAACAGAGAACTCTCAATAGAGGAATCTAAAATGGCTAAAAGACACTTGAGGAACTGCTCAACATCCTTAGTCATCAGAGAAATGCAAATCAAAACAACTGAGATTCCATGTTACACCTGTAAGAATAGCAAAGATCAAAAACACTGATGACCATTTATGCTGGAAAGGATGTGGAGAAAAGGGAACACTTCTGCATTGCTGGTGGGAGTGCAAGCTGGTACAGCTCCTTTGGATATCAGTGTGGTGATTTCTCAGAAAATTAGGAAATAACCTTTTTCAAGACCCAGCAATACCACTTTTGGGTATATACCCAAAGGATGCTCAATCATACCACAAATACATGTGCTCAACTATGTTCACAGCAGCATTGTTTGTCATAGCCAGAACCCGGAAACAACCTAAATGCCCCTGGACCAAAGAATAGATAAGGAAAATGTGGTACATTTACACAATGGAGTACTACACAGCAGAGAAAAATAATGACATCTTAAAAATTGCAGGCAAATGCATGGAGCTAGAAAACATCATATTGAGTGAGGTAACCCAGACACAGAAAGACAATTATCACATATACTCACTCATAAGTGGTTTTTAGACATAAAGCAAAAAAAAAGCCTACAAATCATAATCCCAGAGAACCTAGACAACAATGAGGACCCTAAGAGAGACATACATGGATCTAATCTACATGGGAAGTAGAAAAAGACAAGATCAGATCTCCCGAGTAAATTGGGAGCGTGGGGACCCTTGGAGAAGGTTGAAGGGAGGGGAGGGGAGAGGAAAGGAGGGGACCAGAGAAAAATGTGTATTTCAATAAAATCAAGAAAGAAAATCAAGTGGGGGAGAAATAAATGGTGGTCTTATATTCATTCCCTCTTGGGGCTACCCATCCTTCGCTCCACATGGACCACTTGTGGGACCAGTTCTGCATGCACACAGCCAGAGAACATATCCCAGAGCTCCTAAAAACACAGCCCCACTCAGCACACAAGCCAGCCACTGTCTTCCTTCAGGCTGTTCTTGTGAGACAGGGAGGCCTGTACCTCAGCCAGCCAGCCAGACAGCAGTTTTTCCTTGTCCTGCCCCAGCCACCACAGTAGCACCTATACTTTGCCTCACTTGCTCTCCGTCCCCAGGCTGGGGACCTGGGCACATGCAGCTGATCAGGTACCTCCTGCCCTGTTCCTCGCCTGGATTGTGGAGGAACATCAGAAGAGATGAGAAAGAATAGAGATTCACTCTAGTCCAGGGCTTGGAATGGCCTCACTTTCCTAGACTTCCTGTAAGGTCTTTGGGTTCCTGAACTGCTCCCTACTTCCAAGCACACCCAATCATGTCTAGGCCTGCCCTTGTAGAAACTCTACAGCCTATCTGGCCTATACACTCAGTGGGTCTGCCTAGTTCTGACTCCAGACATTTCTCCCTAAAACATTCTTAGTGTGCTCTTCTTTACCTGATAGGATCCTGCACTCAACCTTGGGATTTCCTGTCATTGTGGATGGAGGGGAACTATTGCAGAGACCTGGGACAGACATTCCAGCTGTATATGGTATTCTGCTGTATTGAACTGAGCAATCTCAACCCACTAAACTTTAGTTGGCTTGTCCACCTGGCGAGAGTAACCCACCAGGCTCTTAGGGAAGCCTGCATACTGGTAAGGTCACACACTGCCTGCATGGGGCATCTGTCACAGCTCAAAAACACCACCAGCCTAAGTCTTGGGAGTCCCCAACATGGTTTCAACCATAAAGGCAACCCCCAGGATGATGGTGTAGGGGAAGGAGAAGGAGGCTTGCATAAGAGGACCATATGCATGATACAAAAGGAGTCCCACACATACAAAAATGCCTAGACTCCACATCTGGCACAGAGGCCCAGCAAAGCTTATGGTTAAATAGGAAGATGGTAACCCTGTTTCAAAGATATGAGGGCATGGGGCTGGAGAGATGGCTCAGCGGTTAAGAGCATTGCCTGCTCTTCCAAAGGTCCTGAGTTCAATTCCCAGCAACCACATGGTGGCTCACAACCATCTGTAATGAGGTCTGGTGCCCTCTTCTGGCCTGCAAGCATACATGTAGACAGAATATTGTATACATAATAAAAAAAAGTTTAAAAAAAAAGATATGAGGGCATGCATTGTGCACTCAGCATCTGGGTGTGACATGCCAGCATGGGCATAAAACTCAAAAGAGGTTGGGACACACATGTGATTCTGAAAATCCAGCTAGATGTTACAAGGGAACTATGAAAATAAGTAAAAAGGCCAGAAATGGTGCTGGGTATATCTCAGTGGTAAAGAGTATTTGTCTAGCATACACAAGCCCCTAGATGTAATGTCCAACACTAAAGAAAAACAAAAAGTCAGGCACCATCAGTGAATGATTGTGTGGGATATTTGTACACTATGTAAAAACATATTGCTGTGATTGGTGTAATAAAAAGCTAAATGTCCAATAACTAGGCAGAAAGTATAGGTGGGACTTCTGGGCAGAGAAAGAGGACTCTGGAAAGAAGGGGCAGAGTCGCCAGACTAGCAGGGAGGAACAGAAGGTGCAAGATGGAAGAGAGGTAACTCCAAGGGATTGAACATAGATTAATGTAAATGGTTGAATTTAAGTTATAAGAGCTAGTTAGGAATAAGCCTCAGTTATAGGTCAAGTTTTCATAATTAACAAGAAATCTCTGTGTCATTATTTGGGAGCTGGCTGGCGGGACAGAGAAAGACTTGTAAGACTGAATGACTTACAAAAGCACTGCTCTCAAAATATCTAGGAACAAGCCAAGGAAGTCAGAGACTTGGATACCACAAAGCACTGGTGGAAATGGCCAAAGAAGATAGAGAGATGCTGTGCTTGCGGTCAGAAGCCTTAAGTCTGTCAAGAGAGCAATGTGCAAACCTATAAACACCGCAATCCTTGTCAAAACCCAGCTGCCTTTCTTTTCTTTATTTTTATTTCTGCAGAAATATAGCACTCAAATTTACATGAAATTGCAAGGAGCTAAATACTGGTTCTAAACAACAAAATAATTCTGTGGGTGGAGAAAAATAAAGCATAACAGCTCATACTTCTGATTTCAAAACACTTTACAAACCCACAGTACTCAAAACCACGTGGCACTGGCCTAAGGATAGACATAAATAGTTAGGGAATAGAATTGAGAGATTAGAAATAAACCCCATTTATACACATGGTTTTCAACAATGGAGGACAATAGAGAAAAGTTATTTTCAAAAAACACTATGGGAAGCTGAGTGATGATGCACACCTATAATCCCAGCACTTCGGAAGATGAATCAGAAGGACCATGTGTTTGAGAGAGACTGGGCTACACAGCAAAACTGTATCAAAAAAAAACAAGGCATCTGTGGCTGAAGAGATGGTGCATTCTTTAAAGTTCTTGCCACATGGACCTAAGTTCTGATCCCCAGGGCCCATGTTAAAACAACAAACAAACAAACAGAATCCATGATGTGGTATTTCACCCGGTGCTTGGTAGGAAGGGAACGGGAGCATCCTTGGGGCTTGCTAGCCAGACAGTCTTGCTAAATGAGGGAGTTCCAGGCCATGAGAGATCCTATCTAGAAAGAAAGGAAGAAGGGAGGGAGGGAGGGATGGAGGGACGGAGGGAAGGAGAGAGGGAGGGACGGAGGGAAGGAGAGAGGGAGAGAGGGAGGAAGAGAGGGAGAGAGGGAGGAAGAGAGGGAAAGAAAGAATAATAAGGTAGAGAGTGACAGAAGCTATTCAACATTGACCTCTGACCTCCATATTCACATTTGCACTTGTGTGTGCACACACATAAACATGTAGAAAGCATGAATCTTAAGCCTAAAGCAATGTGACCAAGTAACTATGTCACAAAACTTGAAAACCAGGAACTAAAAACTTTTCTTCCTTTAGGCATCTACCTTAGGAACTTCACCACAGCAGTGAAGACAGCCTGTAAAAAAGGACTAACCCAAGATCCTGCCTCACACAATGGATCAAATCCCTAAAGGTGCTTGCCGCCACAGTTGGTGATCTGAGTTACATCCCTAGGATCTATCCACATGGTGAAGAAGGGAACTGAGTCCTGCAAACTGTACTCTCACCTACACACACCTACACACACACACACACACACACACACACACACACTGTGGCATGTGCCTCCCTCCACAAAAATAAATAAATGAAATTTTAAAAAATTTAGAAGCCAAGTCTGTGGTGCATGCCTTTGATTCCAGCACTCAGGAGGCAAAGACAGGTGGATCTTTGTGATACAAAGCCAGCCTTGTCTACAGAGCAAATTCCAGGCCAGTTGGGGCCACATAGTGAGAACCTGTCTTTAAAGCAAACAAAAAATAACAACAAATAAAAGATTTTTTTAAAACCTAAATCTAAGAGTTGAGGGCCAGGTAGATTGCTTGCTGCCAAGCTTGAAAACTGAGTTAAATTTCTGGGCCCCACATGATAGGAAAAACAGCACCAATTCTCACAAGTTTTCCTCTGACTTTTACATGTAGGTGATGGTACGCATGCATGCATGCACATGTGTGCACACATGTACACACACACTGGCATACATGGTGGTGTGCATGTGCTCATGTGCATATGCACACACAAAATAAGTAATTTTTTTTCAAAATAAGTATTTTTTTAAATTTTTAAATAAAACTTAAAAAAATCACCTTACAACAATTGATTTGATAAGAGATCTTAGGACACTAAAACCATGAAGAAGAAATATAAATATATAAGCAATCTGTATTTCATTAAAGCTAAAAACTTTTATGAACCAATGGATGGTATCAAAAACACGAAAAATAGCCTGGGCACTGGTGGCACATGCCCTTAATTCTAGCACTTGGGAGGCGGAAGCAGGCAGATCTCCGAGTTAGTTCAAGGACAGCCAGGGCAGGGCTACTCAGAGAAACAGTGTCTCCAAAAAAAACCCAAAAAGAAGGAGGGAGGGAAGAACATGAAAAGTTAACTCAGGGAAAAAGAAAAACAAAGAAAAAGCCGCTTGCAAATCATGTATCTGATGAAGGTGAATTGCTAGAATGCTAGAATACATAAAGCAGCTCTAAAGCTCAGAAATGAAGAGAAACAATTCAATTTAAAGAGAGAGAGAGAGAGAGAGAGAGAGAGAGAGAAAGAAAGAAAGAAAGAAAGAAAGAAAGAAAGAAAGAAAGAAAGAAAGAAAGAAAAGGGCTGACAAAATGGCTTGCCAGGTAAAAATGCTTGCTGCCAAGCCTGGTGACTTCAGGCTGATGTCTGAGACCCAATCGATAGGAGGAAACTAACTCCTGCAAGCTGTCCTCTGCCCACACACATGCTACTGTGGCAAAGAAGCATGCACACGGAGCCCAACACACATAATAAATAATAAAACAAAGTGTGCAATGGGGCTGGGGAGTGAGTGGGGCTCAGTGGTGGGACACTTGCCTACCAAATGCAAAGCTCTAGATTAAATCTCCAGCATGGGGGGCGGGGACAGGGGGTCTTAGGTAGATGTCTCTCAAAGCCAAAGACCAAAACACTAGGCAGCAGAGACATGATGCCCAACACCACCAGTTATCAGGGACAAGTCAAAGCCACCACCGAGCGCTGCTTCACATGCACACCCATGAGGATGGTTATAATACAAAGACTGGGAAACAGCAACTGCTGGCGAGAAAGGGGGCACGGGGCAGGCCCTGCGGCAAATACCCTGCTGGTTACTCACAAAGTTAAATATAGGGCTGGGGATGCAGTTCAGCGGTAACACGTGTGGTTAGTATACCCAGAAAAACTGGAAACAGGTGTTCAACCAAACGTTGGTGCACAGCAAAACTATTTCCAACAGCCACATGAGGAGATAACCAAACTCAACCCAACTGACAATGGAGAGCTGTGGCCTAGACACCCAGGCAGTAGAATATTATTCAGCCATTAAAAAAAAGAAAGAAAGAAAGACAACTCAAATCTGAGCATAGTGGTACATGCCTTTAATCCCAGTAGTCAGGAGGCAGAAGCAGGCAGATCTCTATGAGTTAGAGGTCAACCTGTTCTAAAAAGCTAGTTCTGGGACAACAGAGAAGAACCCTGTCTCAAAAAACAGCAACGAAAAATAATAAAAATAATAACACCAACACATGAACCTCAAAAATATTAGTCTCAGAAATAGAAATAGATGCCAGATTCAAAATGTTTAATGTTGTGTGATTCTGTTTACATGAAATATTCTGAATAGGTAAATCCATAGGACCTGAAGACGCCCAGTCAGTAGGGGATGGGGACAAACAGAGAAAGAGGCATGGCTGTTTGATGGATAGAGGGAGGGTCACACAGTACATACGCACTGAATGTGGCTGAGCTCTTCCTGGTGTGGTGCCGAGGTAAACTGTCTACTTTAAAATGGCCAACTTCACACTATCTGCATTTCACCCCTATTTTTTTTTCAGAAAGGCAAGAAACTGGCTGTTCCGCTTGCCTGAAAAAAAGACCTCCAGGTCTCAGGACTTGAGATGACAGCAAAGCAAGCTGGAGTTCCAGATACGTTTTTCTGTTTTTTAAACTCAGGGCTTTGATATGGGCAGGATAAGACTAGAGAAGTCCAGTGCCACCACCAAACCATAAAACTAAGAGTAGAAGTGGCCAGAAAAAATGGGAACTAAAGATGACCAGCAGGGGGGCTGGAGAGATGGCTCAGTGGTTAAGAGCATTGCCTGCTCTTCCAAAGGTCCTGAGTTCAATTCCCGGCAACCACATGGTGGCTCACAACCATCTGGTTGCCCTCTTCTGGCCTGCAGACATTCACACAGACAGAATATTGTATACATAATAAATAAATACAGACAGAATATTGTGTACATAATAAATAAATATTAAAAAATTTTAAAAAAAGATGACCAGCAGGGAAGGAAGAAAACAAAGATGAGAGCCCCTGCCTGAGAAGTGGGGATACACTGAGACCCAGCACGGCCTATTCAGGTAGCTGCTTAGACAGGGACCACTCCACACCCAGCACTGCCTGTGGACCTCCCATTGGGCTCACACCACACCATACAGCCACATCCATGAACTCATGTGGTTATCGGCACCCAGTGTCTGTTCAAACTTTGAACAAGAAAAGCACAAGGAAGACACCTCCTTCTTGCCATACCATCTTAGAAGTGAACACATCTACCTGCCCTGGCTCACAGTGTAACTGTTGGGGTCAGGAAAACCATAAATGACAGAGACTTGGCTGCCTCCATGTCAGCGCTGAGAATGAAGGTGACATTGCGACCTACTAGACTAGACTTCCACTCACAGTTTATATGGAGACCAGATAGGACGAGGCTTGCATAGGCCCACAGGCATTCAGCATGGCCTAAATATGGTAAGCACCTGCAGCCCTATTGTCACCATCATGGTCTCAGGACCCAACCAGTAGACTTGTTTTACCCACAATGGAGCTTGAGCACTTGAGAAGTTGGTGGACTCTTGCAGGGCACTCCACGCAGCATTAGACGGTCGCCCAGTTCCAACAGTAATTTCTTCTTTCTTTCTAAATAAGAGCCTGGCAAGTGTGAGGTACTATGAGGAAATGGTAGAAAAAAGGTGGCCTAGGATAGAGGAGTTGGCACTGGACATCCCAGATCTTGGGCCATCTGTAGTTATGCCTGGTGCCCAAATGGCCCCAAACAAATATGAGCTGTAATTCTGTGCTTGTACCATGCCTATTGCCAGCCAAATTATTTCCAGTAGGGAAAAAAAAAAGCATACATCATGGAGATTAGGACGAGGCTCAAATCAAGCTACTTCCTTCCAGACATCTTCACCCCTCCTGGAAACACTATCAGGATTCCTAGTCTCCTCTAATACTGAATGGACATTCTTCCCACTTTTTCCAGAACTTTGCAAACTCACATAGGGAGAATTCCTTCTCTTAAAATGATGGGTTAGGGGTTGGAGACATGGCTCAGAGGTTAAGAACACATGCTCTTGCAGAGAACTAGGTTTCAAATCCCAACACCTACATGGCAGTTCATAATCACCCATACTTCCAGTTCTAGGGAATATGAGATTCTATTCTCACCTCCATAGGTATCAGACATGCACATGGTACATATACATAATACATACATGCAAAACTTTCATACATATAAAATAAATATAGTTTAATTATTTAAAATGATGGATTGTTATTCCTAAATATATCTCTAGGCTGTCTCAATGGGGAGGGCCTCTTCCCCATATTCAGTATCAGAGTCTGTGATAGTTCAGACACCTCTTGGCCACATCTCCTTCCTGTGAGACATGAACTCTGCTGGCCAGCAGCAGAGCTGGCATGCTAAGCACTACCACAAGCTCCCATGTCCCCAGGTATCCCAGATGTGGTTCTGCTCCAAGGACCTTATGGCTAAGTTGACACAACGAAAGCTCACACAGGTCACTTCAGTCTAAGAGAATTGGACATAGAAATAGAATCCCCAGGAAGAGGGCAGGTAGAGCCTGGGGGGTGGAGGGGGGACAGACAAACAGACATGATGTCCCCAGGAGCCCTACCTTTGCACTTACATGGTGGCTCCCTATCCCTGCCTTCCATCCGTCCTAAGAATAGCCACTGGGATTCTAACAAAACAGGTAGGGTGGTACAAGCCTTTTTTAACGGCAGTGCCCAGAAGATTGAGGCAGGAGGATAAAGACTTAAAAGCTGGCCTAGGGTTAGTGAGACCCTGACTCAAAAAGAAAAAAAGGAGGAGAAAGGAAAGGAGGAGGGGGGAGGGAAAGGAGAAGAGGGTAAAGAAAGCCAGACAGACAAAAAGCCAAAAAAACAAAAACAACCCTCAGAGCCTGCTCTTGTCACTACTTGGCCTGGATCCCCGTCCCGTCCCACAGTGCACTTTCTGCCTATACCTAAGTCCCCTCTCCCTTGACCTCCTTGCCTTCCTTCCTATTTCTCTGCTCCCACAGATCTCACTTGCCACTCTGAGACAAGACACCCCATCCCCAGAGTGAACAAGAAGTCCATCTGTAAGTCTAAACCATACACAAGAACCAAGTAACAGACAGGCAAGAGGTCCACCTAGCCACTCACAGAGGTCTCACTGCCATCTCTGAGCCCCTCCTAGAACACAGAGCAAATATTTACTGAGAAACGAGTGAAATTTTTGTCAGTAAGTCACCTGCACATCTTTTAAGCTTTCTGAAGTCGATTTTATTGGCAACGCCTCCAAGGAACCTTCTGATGGAATGAGCACCCATAAGAGGGTCAGAGGGTCAGGCTTAAAGATGTTGGATGAATTAATACAGCTATTCCTGCCTCCCAGAGGTCAAAATTCTTCTAAGCAAGTCAGTGACAAGTGAGAGGCCGGGTCTTCCAAAGCCAGAGGCAGGCAGGAGTGCTGCTCATGGGCTCTGCTCCCATCCACCCAATGGATGAAACAGGCGCAAGGAAGAACTGAGGTTTCTGACCCAAGAGATTCTGTACAAAAGCAAGATTCCAAAGAGGGCAGGTTCCCAAGGCCTCTGTAGGGCTCCAGGTCCCTACAAAGTGGACCAGATGTGACACTTTCAGGTGCAACTGGCCTCCAGCTGCTTTCTACAAAGTCCTGTCTTTGAATCATTCCCGTCTACATCTAAGTCCCAACTCCCAAGGCACCACAGGGATCCCAAAAAAGCAAAGGGAGTATCGGTCATGGCCAAGGCAAGATTGAGTGAAGAATCCTGCAGGGACCTAGGGAGAGTATGCCAAAAAGCCTATACATGCCATGGACTTAAAGGTGAGGCTCCTTCCTCATGCTCCCCACACCCCACCGTCCTCTCCAAAAAATAAAGGATAAACAATCTTCAGTGTGCCACACACCTCATTCCATTACACCAGTGCTGTCTCCAAAGAGATTGCCTGCCAGGGTGTTGTGGAACTCCTTGCCTCTACAGAGGCACATTCAGCATGGACTCAAGCTGGGCTTTAGAAAGTGGCCATCCCAAACAAGTTCTAGGTCACAGAAGCAGTCAAGAACCAACACCCTATCGCTGTAAGCATAGGTGACTTAAGAGATCCTCATTCCAATCGCCCCCAAAGCCTTGCTGGAAATGTGTAATGTGACCCCAGGTAGGACAAACTGAGGCTTTCTGGTTACTGTGGGGTTTTGTTTTGCTTTGCTTTGTTTTTGTTTTCAAGACAAGAGTTCTCTGTGTAGTCCTTGCTGTCCTGGAATTGGCTCTGTAGATCAGGCTGGCCTCCAACTCAGAGATCCACCTGCCTCTGCCTCCCAAGTACTGGGATTAAAGGTATGTGAGACCATCGCCTGGCTACTGGGTTTATTTTTATGGTTACTGTGTATGGAGTTACAATAATGCTCCATTTTAGAGAATGATACAAAGTTTCCTTTTAAAAGAGACATTTGCCAGAGTAAGGAATCCAATTCTGTGTGAGAATCTGGAAACAGGAAAAGTACTTGAAGGAGGGAAACCTGGCTAAAGAAGCTGGAATAAAGTGTGGCATTCAGTCCCTAGCATTGAGCCAAAGTTCTCGCCTTAATTTCAAAGCTGGCATAGTGAACTAAGTCACTTAGGAGAAGTGGATTGGAGGCTATGTGTAGCAAAATTCCTTCTGTTGTGATTGGTGCTTGGGTGTATTCGTTATCACTGTTCAAGTTTATTTTGGAGGGGAGTTCATGTCATGGGGCAGATGTGGAGATCAGAGGACAACCTGCATCTCCTGGGTGGGTCCTGGAACTAGAACTGGGGTCAACGGCCTTGTCAGCAAGAGCCCTTCTCTGCTGAGCCATCTCACCAGCCCCTTGCTGCTACTTTCCAGACCGGTCTCATACACCTGAAGCTGGCCTCAAGCAGGATGATGTTCCTGCCTCCTCCACCTCGTGGGTGCTAGGATTATAGGTATGCTCTACCACTCCTGGGGATACCATGTTAACAATTTCTTCGGTAAGTCTTGTTTCCTCAAGATCAAAAGTGTAAAGGCATACATACATGCTGTTCAAAAGGGAGGTAAACTGAGGGAATTAACAACCCAGGTGCGGCTACCCAGGTCTGAAGAGAGCCATCAAGGGTCTTCCAAGACTCTCTGGAGGGAAAGACAACACATGAAGCTGAGCACACGCCTTCCACTCCCACTCTTGAAAAAGAGAGACTTGAGAGGGACTCAGGGATCTGTCCCAGGCTACCAGAGTAGGAAGAGGCCCAGGCCTTTCTCACCCTGCTTCACTTAGGCCCCAACCCTTGACCCTGTACAGAGCTAGTCAGAGGTCTAAACCCACAAACAGGCACCACTCAGGGTGTGCTTGAGCATAAGAAAACACCTGCCATGAATGAGCCCTGTTACAACCCAGCGCCCCAAAACAGGTGCAAATGCATCTGAGCTAATCAACTACCTGTCTCAGATCAAACTGAAATTCTCGGATAAGTAGTAAAGTGACTAGGCCTCCAGAAACAAAACAAAAACAGATAACAAACCTCATCTAGTATCAAGACTGCCCACTGATCTCATCTCCCCTTTCTCTGCCTAGGTAAAAGCCCAGCTGACAGGTACCCAGGGGTGCTGCAGGCCCTGGATTAAGACAGGAAGAGGGGGTTCCACCACTTTTAGGGCTACTCAGGACCAGATTTCTCCAGGCTCTTACCCACTGTGATCTGGCTACAAACCCCTTGGAGATGGATACCAGTTAGTTACTGTATAGAGTGGCCCTGTTTGGAGCAGAGTCCAAGGGTCACACAGCTCTGAGGGCTCCCCATAGCCCTAGATATTTGGGGGAGGCAGCACAGAATACTCCAGAGTTTTTAGAGAACCATTAAAGACCACCCTTCCTAAGACTAGTCGGGTTACCCCACAAAGGTCGGATAAGCCTCTGTCCTAGGACCTACAGATGTGAGTCAACCCATCACATCCCCGATACTTAGCTCCCCAGCTCTCTAAGATTCCTAAAGATTCTGGATGTGAGCAAACAAGAGGGTCTTCTCTCTGGAAGGTCAGGAACCATCCAGAACTACACATCCTGCTACTACCTACTAAAAACTCACACCCAGGGGACAGACAGACCTGTCCAGCTTCGGGTCAGCCCTCTTGAGGCCCAAGCACACCCCACAGGCAAAGTCAGACACAAGAGAACCTGTTGGAGCAGTTTAAGCAGGATGATCACCTCTTTCTCCTCCTCTTACTTCTGAGTAGGAAGGGACTTAGGCTCTCGAAAAGTAGGCACAAGGCCAGGTCATGGCCACCGTCAAGGGCCAAGAGGGCGGGTTTAGGATCTCCGGGCTCACCTCCTTCCCCGTCCCCATCTTCCTTAAAGAGCATAAGGTCATGTCAAAACTGGGGTGTCCCTGCCTGGAGCAGGGAGGAGGGAAATGGGGAGCCGAACAGGCCAGAAAGGAGGTGGCCAAGCCACAACACCCCCACCCCAACACACAGACACTCACATCGGTCTGTCACTGCACTCCCGCCTAGGCCCGCAGGCCGGCCCGGGCCGTAGGCGCGCAGGGTCCCCAGAGGGTTCCTGCCCGCCGGGACAAGGTCCTGGGGAGGTTTCCTGGTTCCGGCCGGGGCTGGGGGCACCGGCCACCACCTCGCTACCGTCCCCGGGTCTGTCCTAGCCCTGCCAGGTCCGGAGCCCGCCAGTCGCGCCTCTCGGGGGACCCGCGCCGGGCCGCGCGCCCGCCTCTCCCGGCCCGGCCGCCCCGAGCCCGCGCGGGGAAAGTTCCTGCAACTTCGCAGGGGGCTGGCGGCGGGGGCTCCAGGCCTGGGCCTCGTCCGGCTCCGGGCCTCCGCGGCCACTGCGGCTCCGCTGTCAGACGGCCGGGTCCCAGCTCCATAGCGGCCGGAGCCCCAACTTCCCCGCGCCCCTCGCCCGCCCCGGCCGCGGGCCTCGCTTTGTGCGCCGCGGCCGTACGCCCCCGCCCTGGGCACAAAAGGGCGCGCGGCCCGGCGGCCGAACACGGCTGCGGTGCCCGGCGGGGCCCGGGGCGCGCGGCCCGGGCGCGGGGCTCGGTGGGCCGGGCGGGCCGCGGCGCGCTCACCTGCCGTGGAACCAGTCCTTGCAGGCGTCGCACTCGATCATGAAGCGGGTAACGTCGTAGGGCAGCCGGCAGACGCAGTACACGGGCACCGTCGCCATGTTGCCGCGCCGCCGCTCGCCCCGCCGCTGCGCTGCCCGGGTCGGGCCGGGCCGGGCCGGGGGCCGCGCGGCGAGGGCGGCGGGGGCGGCGGGCGCGGGCGCCGCGGCCGGAGCGGACGGGGCCGGGGGCGCTCGGCAGGGCCCGCGCGCGTGCTCGCGGCCGGGCGCGTCCACACAATGCCGGCGCGGGCTGCTGGGGCCGCGCCGGGAGCCGCCCGCCGGGCCGCGGGGCGCAAGGCTGAGAGTGCGCGGGGGGCCCGACCGCGCGCGGGACACAAAGCGAATGGACGCGCGGGGGCGGCGGGCGGGGAGCCGCGGCCCCACCGAAGGGACCCCCGGCCGCCGAGCGGCCGCTACGTCAGCGCCCCGGGTGGCGCCGCCTCCGCCCGCCGGCCTGGGCCCCGCTCCCGCCGCCGGGAAGGCGGGCCGCGGTAGAAGGTGGGCCGCGGGCCCGGGGGAGCCAGCAGCCAGTCCGGGAGGACCCGGCGAGGAGAGAGGGTGGCCCAGGGACGACAGGGGTGGCGAGCCGCGGAGCCCCCTGTCTCCGACTGCGTGAGCACAGTCCGCACAGCCTTGCCTCAGCCAGAAGCAACTCCTTGGCCTTAACTTTCTTCTGACCCCGAAGTGGGATGGACAGGGGGATTTTCCTCTTCCTGGGCCCAGCAGCTTCCCTCCCATCCCGAACTGCGTTTGAGTTTACTGGCTCTTGAACAACCTTCCCTTCCCCTTCTTCCTAACTGGGGACTGCCTGGCTCCTTCGCGCGATCCGGTGAACTTTCCTGATGCTCCGGCCCCCAGAGGTGGAGGACAAAAGTCAGGGGACCCGAGAGCGAGCTACTATGAAGCACAGCTTACCTGGCAGTGGTGCCGCCCAGGAGCCCACATTACAACCACTAGACCCCCAAGACCTTAGGGTCGGAGGACAGTCCAGTGACTCGCATCTGACCCACAGGATTGGGAAAAAGAAAAGGGGTTGTGTTGTTGCTCTCGCCCCTGCAGCCTTGCCCTGAACTGGCTCCCTAGTCTCACCTGTCCTGCTTAGAATTTGTTTGTTCATTTGCTGGTGGGATACGAGTGAGGGGCCCTCTATCCCCTACCCAGGTCGCCTCTGCGGAAAAGAGACATACCCAGCAAGAAACCTGTCTGCTAGATTTGCCTCCTCTCTGCTTGTCCCCACATAACACGTGGAGATGCTAGTCTCTGCAGGTGAGCTGAGTCTCAGGCCTCCTCTTACGTTGTCAAGGCAGACTCCTCAACATCCCTGCCCAAACTGCAGCTGCCAATCAACCATTTGCTCCACTGCAGACCACTCAAGGAGATCCTCTCATTTAGCCAGAATCTACCCTCAGCCACCCCCTGCCCTCCCCAAATTTGTGAACCCATGATCACAACTCAGAATCTGGCCCAGGGCAAACAGTGCTTTAGCTAAGAGCACACATGTGGAAGAGGAGGTAGGAAAAATAATGTGGGAAACTGGGAGCAGGTAAAGTACCCCTCCAAACTGTACAGAATGAGCTCAGTTCAAGTCACCTGCCTGAATTCCAGCTGTCACCTTTGGTCTTTGTCCTGGTGGTTCTTCTCATGAGAAGGCAACGAATAACTGTTAAGCCACTGTCCCTAGATAGCACTAGTACCAGGTGTGAACTCCTGCAACTAAAGGGTGGAGTCTATAGGAGACCCAGAGTGAGTCCTGTAGGGGGCAAACTCTAGTTCCATTACCTAGAGCCCTCCATTTCCCCAAGAGGTGGTGCTGATGTCATTTAGCAGAAGTGAAAACTGAAGCTCAGAGCAGTTAAATGCAGAAGAGGAGTGGCCTGCCAAGGTTTGGGGCAGAGGGAGCAAGGGAAGAGCACCCACACCCACCCACACACACACATAAGTCCTGACTATGCCTCTCACCTCACCTTTCTCCCAGAAAGCCTGTCCTCCTTCTGATGGGGTATTGACCACTGGGTGCCTCCATCTACTCTTTCTACCTTCTGATGTTCTCTCTGGCAGGTGGCTGTGCCCACTATAAGCTGTCCCTGTGCGTGGGGACCAGATACTTTCCTGATTCTCAGAGCTCTACTGGGGTTGCTGCATTGTGCAGCAGCTATCAGATCCTATCCCAGGCCCCTGGCTCTAACTTCTGTTCTTTTCCCCACCTCCTATCTTTAGGTGTTTATTGAGCACCTACTGTATGCTGACAGCTGTACACCATAGCTCAGAAGAGTCTCAGCTTTCCTTTTCACCCTGAAGTAGAAAGAGCCAGGGGTGGACTTAGATTTGAATAGACGGTGGGGGAAAGCATGGAAAGGCTGAACAGGTGAGCCATCCTCTGAGAACATGACCCAGAAGAGGGGACAAGGACATGACAGTGACCTGCTAGCCATAAGAGGTGCTCCAGAGCAGGGCAGTGTGGTCTGGTGGCCCCCTCTACTGGCGCTTCTGCCCCCTCCACTGCTTAGGGCTCAGCTTCAGTTCTGCACACCACTACTCATCCCCACTGGCCTGTGGCCCTCTAAGGGGAACTGGCTCACAGCTATGTGATCTCCACACTAGCCTTATTCCTAGGCACTTCAGTGGCACCTAACTTTGGTACTGCACAGCAGCCCAACTTCTAGGCCTTAAGAAGGCTCCCTACGCTGTGGTACACTGTGGTACAAGTAAAACTCTATTGTTTTACTTGTAAATACTGGGGTTTCCCAGAACCATTCCTGAAGAAATGGACCTTTCCTCCTGGAAAGGTGCTGGCCTCCTTGTCAAGGTTTTTCCCCAACCCCATTTATTTATTTAGTGTATGCGTGTGACCACGCGTATGCCACAGTGTGTGTGTGGCAGTCAAAGAACAGCTAACTATGCAGTAGTCAGTTCTCTCTACCATGTGAATCCCAGGGACTAAACTCAAGTTGTCAGTTTTAGTGGCAAGCACTTTTCTGGCTGAGCCATCTTACTGGGCCCTCCCTTATTGTGAATCCTGACTTCGGTGGGTTGTTTCTGGACTCTTTGTTGTATCCAGATTGTCAATGTATCTTTTTATGCTGAGGTTACACAATCTTGATTACTCTACTTTGTAGTAAACTTTGTCATCAGGAAGTGTGAATCTTCTAATTTTTTTTATAAGACTTCTAAGGCTATTTGGGCAATAGTGGTGAACACCTTTAATCCTAGCATTCAGGAGACAGATGCAAGTGGAGTTCTGTGAGTTCGAGGCCAGCCTGGTCTACAGTGCTAGTTCCAGGGCAGTCAGAGCTACACAGAAAAACCCAGTCTCAAAAATCAAAACAAACAAAATTCAAACAAAATGAATTTTAGCATTTTTTTTCTTAATTTTTTTTTAGGGGCCAAGTAGAGGTATTTGTCATGCAAACCTGGCAGCCTGAGTTTGATAGGTTCTCCAGAACCTACATTAAGGCCGATAAGAAAACTAACTCCACAGAATTACCTTCTGACCACCACATGGGTGCCATGCCATGTACACACACACACACATACTCAGGATTTGCAAAGATTTATCTTTGAAAAAAAATGAGATTTTGCTATGGATTATAGGAAAATCTATAGGTTTTAATTTTTTATTACTATTTATTTATTTATTTGTTTTGGAGAGGATCAAACTCAGGTTGTCATGCTTAGCAGCAAGTGTTTTACCTGTTGAGGTATCTCGCCAGCCCTATACAGTGCTTTTAAGTGGTTATGTATGAAGTTTTCTAATCTGTGAACACAATGTCTTTCCATTTAATTACTCTGAGCAAAATCTGGTCATTTGCCTCGCTTCCTCTGGTTTATTTTTTTGTTTGTTTTGTTTTGTTTTTCGAGACAGGGTTTCTCTGTGTTGCTTTGAAGCCTATATTGGAACTAGCTCTTGTAGACCAGGCTGGCCTCCAACTCACAGAGATCTGCTGGGATTAAGGGCATGTGCTACCCATCACTGCCCACTTATTTATTCTTGAGTAGTTTTTTGTTGTTGTTGTTGTTAACTATTTCTTTATTTCTAACATTTACTTAATGTAATGTGTTTGTAAATATATGTGTTTATGGGGGTACAGAGGACAACTTGGAGGAGTTTTTCTCACCTACTATGTGGATCCCAGTGTTCAAATTCAATCAAGCTTCAGAGGCAGGTACCTTTATCTACTGAGTCATTACATTGGTTCATTGACTATAATATATAACAGTCCTCTTTATTTTATTTTTTTTACTTTTTATTCTATATGTATGGGTGGTTTGCCTACATATATGTCTGTACATCAGCTGTGTGCCTGGTGCCCATGGAGGCCAGAAGAGGGTATCAGATCTCCTTAGACTGGAGTTACAGGCTATTGTTATCTGCCAAGTGGGTGCCGAGACACCTCCCCTTTAAATACAGTCTCTCTCTCTCTCTCTCTTTCTCTCTCTCTCTCTCTCTCTCTATTTATTTATTTTTCAAGACAGGGTTTCTCTGTAGCTTTGGAGCCTGTCCCGGACTAGCTCTTGTAGACCAGGCTGGCCTCGAACTCACAAAGATCCGCCTGCCTCTGCCTCCCAAGTGCTGGGATTAAAGGCGTGCGCCACCACCACCTGACTAAATACAGTCTCTTGTGATGTAGGCTGACCCCCAGCTTAGGTAGTGGAGCATGACCCTGAACCATGTATCCTCCCATCTCTATCTCTTCAGTGTATAGCTTATAGTCATGTACCACCACCACACCTGGCTTTCAGGGTGCTGGGACTGAAATCCAACTAAGCTACATCTTTAGCATTAGAATTCTCATGTATTTGTTTATTTTAGGCTATTCATTGTTAGTGTTTGGAAACAAAACTGACTTTCCATGTTGTTCTTGTATATTGCTCTTTACTGAAGCCATGTATTTTAACAAAAGGTGTTGTGTGAGGGTGAACATTCATGTATGTATACTGTTTAGAGCTATCCTGGATGCATGTGCCCTGCCTAACTCCTACCTGTCCTCCAAATCATCCCCTAGTGTGGCTTCCCTGGTACCTGGGAAGTTTTCACTCACTCTGCTGTTTTTCCTGGAACTTTCTGCCCCTTCTAGCTCATGTTTTTTCATGGATTCCTTTTAACTTGTGTGTTTATATAACTGTGCTCCAGCTCTCCCCACTCAGGTGATGTCTCACAGCCCCAGAGAACTGGCTCAGTGCCAGTCCCTGTAACTCTCCTGGAGTGATCAGACAGGGCATCAAAGACTGGATGGGCCTCTCTCTACCCAGGGAAAATCAGATCTTTTGATCCAGATGCATGGGTTTGGGCAAGACTCACTGTGGTACTTGGTTCAGACCTTCAGTATGAAATCCCATCTCCAAAAGCATGACCCACTGTAGTTCTGGTTCCTTAGGTATATTCGTTGTCCATGGAAACACAACTATTCATATTCTACCCTGGGCCATTTCCAATTCCAGAAGCCAGGGACAGGGGAGTAAGTTTAGGCCCTGGATGAGTAGAAGTGACCCTGCTATGGGCTCAGAAACTTCTACTTACCAGGCATATGAAAATCCCAGACCAGAGACTGGGTGCCCTGGAGAGCAGGTATTTACCATCTCTGGTTCCGGAACCCAAGGGTCTGCAGGGCTGCAGTCCTTTAGAGGTACCAGAGAAGGATCTATGTCTGGCCTCTGTCCACCTTCTCATAGCTTCCTAGCCTAGGACATTGTCATTCCTGTCTTCCCATGGCCTTGGCTCTGTGTTTCTGTGTCCAAGTTCCCTTTTTATAAGAACACCAGTCATACTGGATAAGGGCCTATCCTACTCCAACATGACCTTGTCCCAACTCCTCAGCTAACTGCATCTGCAGAGGCTTTATTTCCAAATAAGGTCACATTCTGAGATCCTAGGAGTCATGTCTTTTTGTCCAATGAGTTGGGAGAAGGGGGCATGGTTCAGACCCTAATATAGGGTCTTTATATACATCTTTACAAAAAGCTTCCACATGGCTTTACCTGAGGGCCTACAGGTCACCTCAGTCTGAGCCATATCCATAATTTCCTAGAAGAGTTCATAAGGTGATGATGACAAGGGCCGGAGCACCTAATGTGGTTTGGGAGATGGCAGAGCAGTATCCACACTCAGGGAGCCATGTGTGGAGGATACAGGCAGGGTTGGCAGACCCACTACGGACAGGCCCATGACAAAAAGACCTCTTTCCCTTCTACTCCACCACATGAAGGGCTAAATAGCAGAAAACATGTTTCTAAGATATCATGGGGAAAGGTGGGCAGAGAGGGAACAATAAATTACCACATTCTTAGAGATCGTCACTAGTGCTTGCAAGGAGAGTTGGGATAGCCAGGCTTTGTTTTTTGGTGTTTTATTTTGGTTTTGGTTGGTTTTTTAAAATTTGTTTCTTTTTCTTTTCTGAGACGGGGTTTTCTGTGTAGCCCTTGGCTGTCCTGGAACTTGCTCTGTAGACCAGGCTGGCCTTGAAGTGAGTGATCCAGGGACAGGCTGACTTTTGTCCATCTAAATGATGTGTGGCTAAAGGTACAGACAGGAATTATTCAACATTCTCTGTCACAAGAATGAGGCTACATTAATCATAACCATCAACATGTTTACCCTCCTGAAGATCAAGGTCATATAAATGAAAGCTGATTTTTGCCTGTCAAAATTGGCAAGTTGCCATCAGACTGGCCTTGCCGGACAGCTGAGCCTGTTCATACAAACAGCTCTACCAGGAATAAGAAGCAAAAAGGACTCACCTACAGAATGGTATATCCACCCCTCACTTCATCTCCTGTTCTCGTAGTTTGCTTATTAAATGTGAACACTTGTGTTGCTCCCCCATTTTAATGGAAATGCTTCAAGGTGCAGGCCTTGTGCCTTGTCCCTTGTAGGGGAGAGCAAGGCCTGGTAAAGGTGCCACAACTCATAAGCAGAATGTCCCCTCTGTGCTGAGGAGAAAAAGAAAATACATATGACAACATAAAAGAAGACCCACTGTTCACAATAGTTGTTTCAAGGTGGCAGAGTTACAGCAAAAATCATAAAAGCTTCTTTCTAAAAGATGAAAAACCAAACACCTTCCAAGAGCATCAGACCAACCACAATCTGCCATCTGACCAGGAACAACACCAAACTGAATTCATCTGTGGTGTGTACAAAGCCTCAGATTTGTTCCTGAGTTCTGGCCAGTGCCACATATGAACAAAGTCCCCTGAAATTCCAGCGGTGTGTGAAGAACAGTGAGTGAGGGTCCAGTTCCATATCCAGAACACTCTCCCTCAGGCTCAAGCCTAAACTTCCAGTAGTTAAGGTGGAAGCCTACCCTGGAGCCTAGAATGGTATCTTAGACTCTAAACACATGCAATCCAAGTAATATGAAAGCAGGGGAAAGGATGCCAGAGGGGAAATCCCTGACATCCTGTCTTTGGGACTTTATGGTGCACAAAACTATCCAACCACCCCTCAGTTTAAGCCAGAAGGCCATTCTGGTCAGTTAGCTGTCCCCAGGCCAGGAGGATCCAGAATAAGTGAGGTTTGTGACTGAGACCCCACAAAGGTGCATATTCAGAGTTAAGTCTTCCCCTACTTGTGCTGCTGGGCTGTTCTATTGGATTCCAGAGTGGACTAGACTTGCTTCCCACTGGCCACCAGGACCTTGGCTTTTGTATAGGCCTGGCTGCCAAACACAGCCAAAGGTTCTAGACCCTTGATAGGGGCAACAGGTACCGAGATTCACTGTCCTTGACACCCTGGAGACCAAATTAATAGAATCGGATAGGAGGTATTCTCCCCCGTGATTTGGAGGCCACGGCATAGTAGGAAGACGCCGACTGGTCGGGACCCCCGTTGCTGGGTCTCGGGTCCTTCCTGAGGCCTACGGACGCTGCGAGCAGCGGAACCCAGCGGGTGTAAGGCCGCAGACGCGGCTTTTTAAGTAGCAAGGCCTGACCAACCGAGCAGGCGCAGTCTCAGGTCTCGTCACGCGGTTCCGCCCTGGCGCGGCAGCGTGAGGGGCCTGGGCATTGGGCACGGTTCGGCTCCGCCCTGGATGCGCGCGCATCTGCTGCGCAAGCTCCGCCCCACTCGCCGGGCCAGCAGCTGGGCTCACGCGCTGCAGGCACTTCCTGGCCACTAAGCCAGGCACACCTAAACCAGGCTGAGGGAGATTGAGGTAAAAAGACGCACAAAAAGCAGCCACACTTGTGGCTCCAAGTTTAAGAAAGAATTAGTCCAGATCAATTTTACCCTCTTAGGCTTTTATAAAGCTCACTTTTTTTTTTTTTTTTGGTTTTTCGAGACAGGGTTTCTCTGTAGCTTTGTAGCCTGCCCTGGAACTAGCTCTTGTAGACCAGGCTGGTCTCTCGAACTCACAAAGATCCGCCTGCCTCTGCCTCCCGAGTGCTGGGAATAAAGGAGTGTGCCACCACCACCCGGCTTATAAAACTCACTTTTGACTTAGCCTGATTGGTCGGAGAATGTCTTTAATGGAACTCAAAACATTGTGCTCAAAATAATCTTCATATTAATCCCTTCTTATGTCTCTCTAGAATTACTCTGACAGGGCACGGTATTTCTGAACTTTTTGTTATCTGACGGAGCTCTTTAAGAGCTAACGCAATTTGAATTAAACCTCATTTATACTTTTTTTTAAATATATTCTTTAAGGTTTATTTAACTTTATTTTTTTATGTGCATTGGTGTGAAGGTGTCAGATCCCCTGCAACTGGATCTTCAGACAGTTGTGAGCTGCCATGTAGGTGCTGGGAATTGAACCCGGGTCCTCTGGAAGAGCAGTCAGTGCTCTTAACCACTGAGCCATCTCTCCAGCCCCTCATTTATACTTTCATCAGTGAATTTAAAAGCCACACCATACTTTATACTAAAAGAATAAAGATTTTTATTAAGCATTGTAAGTTGCATTCAATAGCCTCCGGATACACCACACCACAATCCATCGACAGTCAATCAGACCCAACAGCAGTTCATTCTTCACAATCCATGAGTTAGGGCGGAACTCCCTTCAACTTACAGTAAGATCCTACTTAGCTCTTGCGGGCAGGGGCTGGGGAGTTACACCTCATTTCTGATCACTAATGTGATGAAGAGCATCGGAAGTATATGAAACGTAAGAAGTGATTCTGATTCAAAGTACATTGTTTGGAAACAGTAACAAAACATCAAAATGATAGAAGTATACCTGCTTCTACTAAATTCCTGATGGGAAACTTCTCAAGAACAAGCAATCTGTTTCCTGCTACAGAAGGGGAGGGGTGTTTTGTTTTTTTAAGATCAAAGGGGTTTTTGTTCTTCACAGAATTTCATATTTTGCTAATATGAAGGCATAAAACAGCAACAAAGAACAGTAATGCACACAGCAGTGAGTACACCAGGGTAATGTCAATATTCCAAACGGCTAGATAATTTTGGGGGTTTAGAATAAATGCAACAGAGGTCAATAATCACAAAATTTTAAGGTTAGAGCAAGATCAGTCAATGACTAAACAGAGTTAACATCTTTTATAGGACTATTACTGATTATTAGCGTTTTGTTTTGCAAATGGGCACATACTGGTAAGAATGGAAGAAAGGACAATAACATGCATAATATTAACTACACACTTTAAAAATTATGGACCATGCAGAAGTTTAGCTCAAGTAGTAGCACTAATGGTCTACATCCGATCAAAACCACATAGTTCATTGATCACAGATGCATGGTGTATTAGTCACGAAGTTTCAGAACACATTGTGTTGATTTTGAAAGGTCATTTGCATCTTCTATGATTTCAACTTTATCTCCATTGAACTTGCTTGTAAAGTATGTATGATGTACTGTGTATTCAAAATCAGCACAACAGCAGTTAACTCTATAAATTTTTTTAGTTTTGATAGTTGCACTTTTTTTAACACAAAAGAACCACATCAACAGTGATGAAATTTAAGTAATAAAGAAAAACTGTGGTTGTGTCTTATTTCTTTCATAATCATAAAAATCAAAGCCTTAAAACAAAGCTTCATTGTGAAACAGTAATGCAAAAATCAAATATAATGGCATACATATGGTGCCAAATGCTAAAAATTATATTTTAAGCTATATATACTTAAAGACTGCCAAAATTTGTTTTCTTTATAGTTCAAGAAACACAACTCTAGGCTTTTGTCATAACCAGTTAAAACTTTGTGTACTTCATTTTAAGTGCGGGAGTCAAATGCTCTTCATTTTCTGTCTCTCTTTTTTGTTTTATTGTAGCATTTTGACTACAACTGGTTAAAACTAAAAAGACGTGTTGTTTTAAATCTCTGATATCAAAGAGGGATCTGAATTTCCAAAGTCCTCATTTTTCTCTTACGGAAAGGACAAAATGTACTTAACTGCAGGCTCTCTTTCTCTCCAGATATTCCTAAATCCTTACCCTTCCAGCATCCTTCACCCTCTATAAAAAATAAGTTTACTCTTCTTTATTTAAGACAGCTGCCTCCAGAGCAGCCTCCCTGCGGCAGGCGCTGTCTGTACTTAGTGCATTTAAGTGAGGATTTGTATTGCACGTTTTAGAGTCATTGTTCAAGGCACTTTCAGAGTGGCTGGGGGCCCTGGTGTCACCTGTGCTCCCATTAAGTTGGGGCACTGGCTTCTCTTCGGCCATCACTCCGTTTTCAGCCAGGGACCCTTCTGAGGACACAGCAGAGGACTTGGATTCCCCAGATTTCGACTTCAGTTCTTTGGCCACTTCTTCTGCTGAAGCAGCATAAGGAGGCCGGCCCTGTTGAGGAGGAGAGGTGATAAGAGCTTTAGGTACGGAAGAGGCAGGGCTAGACTGGGGAGAACATGGACAGACAGGGACGTGGCTTGGCCATAATGCCTCAGCCAGAGAATTCAAAAGGAAAATGTGAGAGGCTAGGCCTTCTGCCTCTGTTCTGCTTGGCCTTCAACCGTCTTGGCTAATTCCTTCTGTAGCCCCTTGCCTCAACATCTCTGCTGGTAATGCTTGTTTTGAAATGACAAAGTCCCACTTGGAGTGCTCTATCTAACCATTTTACATAGTACCTAATTATTTAAAGTTATAAGCACCTTTTAGTGAGTCACCTTTGAAATGGAGGCTGTCCTCATACTTTAAAAAATGCATAGGTCTCAGAATGCACATGCCCCATCTTTACAGAGTAAACAAAAACAGTCAGGCACCCTCAACACGAAGCAAGGCTGTATGAATAACAGCACAAGGGTTAGGAGTGACCTCTTCTGGAGTGCGCCTCCTCTAAGCAGGTTAACAAATAATTCCCTTGAAAACAATGGACCTTGAGTCTGACACATTTCCCAACATAAGGCTCTCTGAGATGGTGATGCCTTCGCCCTGGTATGTGACAGAGACTGTGGCTTGGCAGTTTTCTGCTGTGAGCCTTCTTTCTCCCCTTAGAAACCAAGTTTCTAAGTCAACAAGTTATGACAATCCAGGATTATAAACATCTCTTAACACAAATGAGACTGAATGGCAAATGGGAACTGAAGGAAGAAGGGTCACAGGGTGGGGAGTGACTGTCAAAATATAGTTCTTTGGGAGTAAGAAGGATGGTGGGACTGAGTGCTCACGTTGTCTAAAAAACAAAACAAAACAAAACAAAACAAAACACAAATAAACCCAAGCAACTAGGGCTCTGACATTGATTTCAATCCCAGGAATTCACATAAAGATAAAATTAAAGAAAAAAACACTAATGCCACAAAGTTGAGCTTTTGGTGTCACGTGGCCATTGTGATTCATGAATGTATAACACGTACATTATTACACACAATGATAAATGAATGAATACATAAGGTGTGGCATAGTGCTCCATATGGCATAGTGCTCCATAACTTTAATCCTAGTACCCAGGAGACAGTAGTAAGGAATCTCTATGAATTTGAGATCAACCCGGCCTACATAGCAAGCTCCAGGTCATCCAGGGCTATGTAGCGAGAGTGTCTCAGAAGAGTAACAACAACCAAGCAAGGAAAACAAAATAAAAACCATAAAGGTAAATTGTAGCCTGAGTTATAAACCAAAAAAAGAAGAGAGGAGACAAGCAATGAAGAGCCTGCCAAAAATCAAAGGTAGGCATAGAAGAGCCAGCAAGAGGGCCGCTGGAACACTGAAGATGAAAATAGCAAAGAGAGGCTGGAAAGATGGCTCAGAGGTTAAGAGCATTGGCTGCTCTTCCAGAGGTCCTGAGTTCAATTCCCAGCAACCATATGGTAGCTCACAGCCATTTATAATGAGACTGATGCCCTCTTCTACCCTGTAGGCATACATGTGGACAGAACACTGTGTACATAATAAATAAATAAATCTTTTAAAAAACAAAGAAAGAAAACAGCAAAGAAAAGGAACTGAGCCAGAGCCAAGCAGCACAGCCAGCCCACTGGAGACAAGCTCCTTAAGAGCAAGGTCTAAGCTCACTGTTCTGAGTGTGTGGTCAGAACAGCAGTGCCAGGGGCTTTGGGAAAGGCAGCAAGGCTTCATGGGAAACCAAAACCAATAGGGGCACGTAGGTCTAGCACACGGATGACCTCAATGTGAATGACATTAGGTAAGCTGAAGAAATCAAGAAAACACTGCAAAGTCTGCAAGCCAGTGTCCTAATTAGGAAAACACCTTCACACTGAACAGTTTCCTTCAGCCCTTCCTGAGGGGCAATTCTTCAAGAACCCACTGAGGAAATGGCTTCAGAAACCAGAACAGATGCCTGGAACCTAAAGGGGACATGGGACAAAAAGGTATTTATAGAACCAAGACAAATGAGGCAAAATCATGGCTCCCCGCCCGGAAAACAAGATAGGAATAGCACAGCTAGTGCTTCAGAAGAGGGTGGTGTAAGAATGCAGGGGGCACACACAAACATGCCCTCCACCTCCAGCTGTTCTCAGTCCAGGAGGCTGGCCACAACACTGTAAAGTGTGCAATGTGCGACAAAGCACTGACTAATTAAGGGATGAGTTAATTTAATCACCTCCTCCTGAAGCAAGATTCTCCAAGATGGGTAAGAGTACATTTAGACACTAGAAATAGAGTATTAGTAAACACTTGATGTTTGAACTCAATAAGCATTTTACTGGATCAGGGAGTGACAGCACACTATCTCTACATGGCATGCACAAGGTACAGGTATCCATAAAAAGGCTACAGGAGGGGCTGGAGAGATGGCTCAGTGGTTAAGAGCATTGCTTGCTCTTCCAAAGGTTCTGAGTTCAATTCCCCGCAACCACATGGTGGCTCACAACCATCTGTAATGAGGTCTGGTGCTGTCTTCTGGCCTGCAGACATACACACAGGGAGAATATTGTATACATAATAAATAAATAAATATTTTTTTAAAAAAGGCTACAGGAAGTTCAATCAGAGAAAAGAACATGTGAGACCGAGATCAAAGAAAAGCACAGCTACAACAGGTATACATGAGGATCTTAAAAATTAAAACAAAACAAAAACAAAAACAACAACAACAAAAAAAATGGGAAAGGAGATTAAAAGCACTGTTTGCTCTTTAGAGGACCTGGGCTGGATTCCCAGCACCTGCATGGAATTTCTCTAACTCTAATCCCAGGGACTTCAACATCTTATTCTGATCTCTGAGGTTCATGGTACCCAGACATACATGAAGGCAAAACATCCACACACATAAAATAAAAGTAAACAAGTCTTTTTTTGTTTGTTTGTTTTGAGACAAGGTTCTAGAACTTGTTTTGTGGACCACACTAGCCTCATACTTGAGACCCGTTTGTATCTGTGCTGGGATTAAAGGCATGCACCATCACTGCCCCACTGAAAAATAAGCAAGTCTTAATACACACACATAAACCATCATCCCATATATCATATGTACATGTTTAACCTGTAGACCGAATAATTTGGTATCAGGTCTATAGTCTCAAAGTCTCACTTTAATTGGATGGTGGTGCATGCCTTTAATTGCAACAACACTCAGAAAACAGAAGCAGGTGGATCTCTGTGAGTTTGAGGCCAGCCTGGTCTACACAACAAGTTCCAGGTCAGCCAGGGTTACACAGTGAGACCCTGACTTTAAAAAAAAAAAAAAAAAATCCATTTTTCCATTTAAGAAGTTACAAACTAAGAAGACAGATAGCCAGGGAAGCCTGGGTCTTCATTTGGTCCATACAAGAGGTCCAACACCACAGGTGTTACACAGATGAAGTTCCTGAATGAGAGGAAATGACTTGGGCTCACAGGAAGTTTTATGTAAACACGGAAAGCACCTATGGGCCAGGTATCAAGTCAGAGGGCTGAAAACTGCCAAACAAATTCACTGCCCTACAGTCAAAAGACAGCAGGGGAAACTCAGCCTAGGGGAGACATGGGCAGGAGTGACAGGAACCCTGTGCTGAATTACCTGAATTGCTCCCTGGCTTTTGTAGCCTCTGCCATAATACCTTCCACCTCTTCCAAATGTTCTAATCACTGGAGTGGAAATAACTCCCCTTGGACGCCTGTGTCAATATAAAAAGACAAGACCAAACAGACTTAAATCTATCAAAGATTATGCTGAAAATACTCTCAAATAGCTCTTACACTGTACAAGAAAGCAAGTATTGAGTATTAAGTATGGTTAATAATACAAACTCAAGGAATCATCTTTCTGGTTCACATTCAAGATATCTGACTTCAAAATTAAAACTTTAGATACTTTTTAAAAGACAGTTCATTAATTGAATAATGTATGGTTAATTATTTAATAATAGTCAATTAAACAATTATAGAATGTTATAAAACAGAATTCCATGTAACACTAAGACCTTTGCTAGGTGGTGGTGGCACACACCTTTGATCCCAGAACTTGGGAGGCAGAGGTCAGCCTGGTCTATAGGGTGAGTTCCAAGACAACCAAGGCTACCCAGAGAAACTCTGTCTCAAAAAAAAAAAAAAAAAAAAGGGGGGGGGGGGGGGGGGGGGATGGGGGTGGAGTGAGGTGGAACAACTCCTGCTCAGTAGGAGGAGCCAGCCAAAAACTGCTTTCACCATCCAGGTCCAGAGCTTACCCTCTTGTTGGTCCTCCTACAGACACCACCTGCAGAGGGAAGGGCCCTCGGCCCCCACGACCCCGCCTGCTTCCAGCCCAGTGGCCGACCACGGTGCCAGCTATTTCTAGCTTCCCTCCCTGAGAAGGAATAGGTTGAACTCCTGCACAAAAATAAACAAACAAGAAGACAAGATCTTTACAACAGCATCATTAGGACCAACAAAGAGAAAGCAAGCAAAGCAACTCTTGGTTGTTTCCAATTTAGTAAACTATTTACCTTGCTTTGTGAAGATTATATTACAGAAGACCCTCTGTACACACCATGCAATTTCTTTTTTAAATTATTATTGTTATTATTATTTTGTCTCTCTATGTAGCACTGTCTTGGAACTCTCCAGACTAGAACTCAGGCTGGCATCAAACTCACAGATATCCACCTGCCTCTGCCTCCTGAGTGCTGAGATTATAGACATGCCCGGCCCTACGCCATGTGATTTCAGGTGGTAGTTAAGAACACATAACAGAGCTAGGTATGGTAGTAAACATTTGTGATTGAAACACTTGAGAAACTGAGGCGGGAGGATTGTGGATATGAGGCCCAACTGGAGTACAGAGGGAGATCCTGTATAAATTTAAGGGATGGGGGGCTGGTGTGATGGCTCATCCACCCAATAACGGTGCTTGCCACCAAGTCTGATAGATGATCTATGTTCTATCATTGAGATCCATGTTTAAAAGAGAGAACCATCTCCTGCAAGCTGTCCTCTGACCTCCATAACAAACCCGGTAGCATGTTCATACACACAATAGATGTTTAAAATATAAAACAAACAAATGGATTTGCAACTGAGCTGGATTCCAACTGCCAATATGAAACCCCTATTTAGGGAAATTCAGAGTGAAATGTAGCTGCATGCAGCTGGCCTGCCTTCTCCACCATCAGATGGGCTTGTGCAACCTCAGTATGCTTTCCTCTAGGTAAACACTCCCATATTTACAGCATTACCTAAACATTAGAGAAATTATTAAGTCTAGAAACAGCCCTTCCTCTCTCACTCTCAAGGAATTGAACCCAGGACCGTGCACAGGCTAGGCAAGCACCCTACATCCGGACTATATAAGACCCCATAAAACAGGGTCTCATTGTGCAATCTTGGCCCTCTAGCTCTGTATGCCGGGTGGAATTACAGGTGGACTAAACACATTTCATAATACTGATAATGTGAATATTCTAGCTTTCTAACTTAAACTATTAAGTACAGGAAAACTGTTCAAACAAATGAGCATATGCTCCCTGCCATCTTGGTGTCAAAACATGTGCCTATAACTGACCTACACAGTTGAAGAAGTATTGGAAACAGGTCTGCCTAACAAGTTACCACCCTCTTAGAAGAGGAATCTCTTTCCTGTAGCCACATGAGAAAAGTATAAAGAAACAGCAAAGACGGTTCTTGTTTTCTTGACACAGGGTCTCAGCTGTCCTGGAGCTTGCTATGTAGACCAGGCTGGGTTCGAATCTGCCTCTGCCTCCATATTGCTAAGATTAAAGGAGTGTGTCACCACACCCAGCCAGACAATATGTTTTAATAATAGCTTATTTTACACCAAAAATATTATTTTACCAGGTAATAAGATAAATAACTTTTTAAAGACACAATCTCACCATACAGTATTAGCTGACCCAAGACTTTCCATGTACACCAGCCTAGCATGGAACTTGTGGAAATTTTCCTGCCCCATCTTCTTTTTATTTTACTTTATTTTTTCCTTTTATTAAAAATAGATTTTTTTTCTCACATAATATATCCTGAATAATTTCTACTCCCTCTACTCCTCCCAGTTCCTCCCCACCTCCCCTCCCATCTGGATCTACTCCTTTTCTGTCTCTTAGAAAACAACAGGCTTCTAAGGGATAATAATAAAATACAATAAAATAAAACAAAAACTGACACATTAGAATTAAACAAAACAAACACAAGGAAAAGAGCCAAAGAGAAGACACAAGAAACAGAGAGCCACTTATTTACACATTCAGGAATCCCATAAAACCAATAAAACAGAAGCCATAATATATACTCAAAGGACCTGGTGCAGACCTATACAGACCCTGTGCATGCTGCCTCAGTCTCTGAGTTCCAATGAGCTTTGATCATGCTGATTTAGAGGGCCTTGTATTCTTGGTGTTCTCCATCCCCTCTGGATCTTACACTCTTTCTGCCTCCTTTTCCTCAGGGTTCCCTGAGCCCTGAGGGGAGGGATTTGATGGAGAAATCCCATTTAGGGATTGCCCCTGTCTTCTAAGGGCTGGGATTACGACCACCCTACTAAGATTGAGAATTTATTGAGCTAGTTTACATCTACTTTCTGTCTTGAACACCTTGCATGTACTTGTACTCCAGGTCCACAGCTGATATGCTTCAGGTGTGCACAAGTGTGAACAGGACAGCTAGGAGGCAAGGTAAGCTTCTTGTACTTTCTCTTCCCTACACTGTCCCAGATAGCTCCCCTCTCCCCTCGTTGTCCCCAGCCCCAGGACAGAGAGGGAGCTGGAACACATCAGGGTCAAGAATTACAGAAGCAGCCACAAGGCACAAAATCCTTGAGAGGCTGAGGAACAGGAGTGTCAGGGCCCACTGGGGCTGCAGACAGCCGATCCTTAGCCACATCTTCCCATATACCATGCCTCTTGCTGGCCACTCTAAGTGCCCGAGCAACTGTGTTGGCAAACACTACCATCCCGAAAGGAATGCCTATCCTCAAAGTAATTAGGAATGTATCAGATCAATCCTGCAACATGATGGCTTCAAGAGACAGCAGAATTACAATAAACTATTTCCAAAACTCTTTCCTTTATAATACAAACACAAATCAAGACAGATGTAAGCAAAATTTACAAAGTAACTTTATATTAAAATTTTCTTTAAAAACATTTCTATAAAACAAACTACCAGAAGCTTTTGTGTACTAGGAATTCTGTACCCACCGGCATCTTCTACACAAGTACAAGCACCTTTACCAAAGAATGGCTGTATGAGATACACATACTCATGGGCAGCCTAGCCCATGAGCACAAGGTGCTGGCCAAGTCTTACTGGTACACAGACAAGGTCTCTTCTAGGTGGACACTTAGTGGACTACCATGGAAGGAGAGAAAGGACAGCAACAACAGGGCCACTGCACAGATGAATGGGCAGAGGGTCAGTCAGGGACCCAGGAGAAAAGGCACTACATTAGAGATGGCTTCCAAGGACAGCCAAGGAAGAAAGGTGCCAAATGCTAGAGCAGAAGAAATTCTGGCAGGTAGAAGTCTGGGAGGGATGTGGGTAATAATTACCGCCCTGGGACTTGCTAGTCCTGCTGCTGTCACTGCCTGAGAAGGCTCCACAGTGTCCCGATGCTCCTGCCACCCGGAAGGCACGGTAAGGGCCTGTTGCTACTGTTTCCCCATAGTGGCCTCCAAAGCCACAGACTCCTGTGGGACCCAGAGTAGAGAGAAACAGGAAAAGCATGAGAGAAGGGATTCAGAAGGACCTCCCATTCATAAAAGTAGACAGGAGAGTATATATCTCTTTCTACTTCTGGGAAGGGGTCTCCCAGGCCCTCTTGCTATTTCAGTATTCCACTCTATCACAGCCAGAGGCCAGCACTACAGGCCAGCCTCCCTCAGTAGTCATTCAATAGGATACTGGCTGTGGGCTCCTAAAGACCCTGGAGGTGTGACTCCAGAAGAGAGTTCCCTCTGACCCAGAGGGATGTACTTTCCCTGTACATATGAAAGATAACTAAAATCAAGGTGACTCCCTTTTTCTTTCTCCCCATCTCCTTCAGGATTTTACTCTCTCATTTATACTCGGAAGAATTACTGCCATAATGTGACTCCTTAAAACCTATTATTACAGGGTCTCCATACGGCAAGCTACAGTGCCACTAGAAGGACCACACACTCTGCCCCTACCTAATAGATTTCCAAAATATGACTCACCTGCAAAGCCCCTGCCTCTGCCCTGTGAGGGTGGGACTGGCCCAAAGTGCCGAGGGTACACAGATGCTGGATAGAAGGGCAGAGCAGGAGGTGGTGGGAAGGGGAGAGGGTGGTTTTGCCGGGAGAAGTTGAGCCCCTCTAGAATGCTCTGGCGCATCTTTTCCACCTTGGCGGCCTGCTCAGTCTGGAAGTCAAGGGATAGGCAGGTAAAAACACCATCCTCATTTTAATACATCTAAGCAGTCACTAACAAAGCAAACTACTATGGTACAAAGTCCATATCTGAGCATTCTCCTAATTATTTTTTATTTTTAATATTTATTTAATTATCTATCTCCATGTGGGCACATGCTTATGTGTAAAGTGCCTGTGGAGTGGTGGTCAGAGCCTCCCTCCCTGTTGCTAGGGGTTGTGAGTTGCCTTATGAGAGTGCTGGGAGCTTAACTTGGGTCTTCTGCAAGAACAATACATGCTCTTAACTGCTAAACCATTTCTCCAGCCCCTCACCTACTCCTGATGCTTACTTATTCTTAACACCTAAATCAACAGTTAGGTGCTTCTCTGGTCACTCTAAGACCTAGAGATACAGGATGTAGTACACGACAAACTGACCCTAACTGAGCGCCAATGGGACAACACTGCTACTTAGTGCAGCTCATACTGAAAATGGGGTGTCCTGCTGGCCTAGTGTTGCATTTTTGCCCCTTTTGATGGTTGCATTGGTTGAGATAGTCCCACAGTGCTGAAGCGTTCTGTAGGGCTTGAAAAAACATACCAGGCTGTGATGTCCCACAAGCATGTCCCATTGACCATAGGCTCAATAATCACAATCAAAAAACATATATTAAGTGAAATACCTATGAAGATAAGCCACACAGTACAGGCTATATAAATGAAAATGTGAACAGTACCTCATGGGAACCTAGCCCTCACTTCCAGCTACAGCAGTTCACACTTGCTGACTCAGTGTGCAAGGAGCTTTCTAGGACCTAACTCTCTTAAGCAATGAGTTAAGAAGATGGCAGTGTGCTGGATAGTTCTATGTCAACAGGACACAAGCTAAAGCTATCTGAGAGGAGGAAGCCTCAAGTAAGAAAACGCCTCCATGAGATAAGGTTGCAGACAAGCCTGTAAGGCATTTTCTTAATAAGCAACTGATGGGGAAGAGGGCCCAGTCTATTTGGGTGGGGCCATCCCTGGGCTGGTGGTTCTGGGTGTTATAAGTAGACTAAGCAAGCCAGTGGGAAGAAGCCAGTAAGCAGAACTCCTTTCCATGGCCTCTGCATCAGCTCCTGCCTCCAGGTTCCTACCCTGTTTGAGTTCCTATCCTGATTTCCTTCAATAACAAATGGTAACATAAAAGTGGAAGTCTAAAAAACCCTTTCACCCCAAGTTGCTTTGGTCATGGTGTTTCATTACAGCAATAGTAACCCTGACTAAGACAGCAGATTTAGCTTATACACTGCATTCCATATAGTCCAAAATGGCCACCCTGTCCCCAACATACCTGACCATCACAGAGGTCGATGAGTGGGGTCTTTTCCCGGCTGGCTTTGAGAAGTTTGGACTGGAAGAGCTTCCCATCAAAATACATCCAAGGACAACAGTGTTCCCAGGGGATGGGCTGCCCACATGCGTCATTGGCAAACAATGCCATGTCTACTCCACTCATGAAGAGAGCTGACAGCTGAATTCCTCGGGGGTCTAGGTTTTCAATCTTTAAATTGAAAGAGTAATTTTTATGGAGTAGGAGTAGTACAGTATCACCCGTGCACTAAACCCCCAAAGTTAACAGAGCACAATCCTCACACGAGTACCAGCAGACCCAGTCTTACTCAAAGAAAACATTCTTTGTTACTGGAATAGTAGGGAGCATGTTTTTATGAATACACTGAGTTTGCGTCTGTAGATTATCAGACAGTGCGGATAAAATGGTGCTAAGAGTCGACATGACAAAGGGACTGATGAGGTTCAGTCTCCTTCATAGCTCAGAGCCTACATCTGAACACCGGCCATGGTCTAACAGAAGGCTGTCCAAAAGAAACATTTCAAGATCCTGCACTTTCAAGCACCTGTATTAAGAAATTACTTGGCATAATTTCATTTTTAAGTAAACTTGCACTATATGTTTGTTGCCTTATATGTTGTTTCAAAAAAGCTTAATTGAACTGTCAGCACGTTTTAGTCCATAAACAAAAGAATGCAAAAAGAAACATTGCACTTGAGCTGTGCTTCACTGGATTCCCAGTCTTCCTAGGCTGAGCACTGGCACCTGCCTGGCCAGAACTCTCCTCTCATAGACAACAAGCAGGGTAAGATACCTGACAGTCCAATTGACTCTTGATCATCTGAGTGTAAAGGGCCTAGTTTATGGATTATCTAGGACACAGGTTTAATTTTACCCTGGTTTCTTTCTTCTCACCTCAGTGGTTTTTCAAGAATGAAGTCTTTTTAGGGGGTATGAGTCCAGGTAAGGCTGCACTGTGGCAGGGAAAATGACTTTTGGAAAATGGCATTGTATGAAACATAAAAAAAAGAACATTTCAGTGCCAAATGCTAAAATGAATTTAGGATTATGTTATTTATTTCCCACTGTAACAATATTTCACATCATCAACTAACATTCTTGCCCATCTTTTCTAAAGTTTGTAAGTCTATGCAGTTAAACATGCAAGGCCTAGAGGAGTCAGGTCATAAATTTACAAATACTGTTTCTACAGCTCTGGATCCTAGTGTGAAGCACTAGTCATATACTTGTGAGAAGCATGAGGGACTGGGGTGATGGAATTAAATGCGTTTTCATATTTATGTGCAATACAGAGAAAGAGGGTCAGTCTAAAACAAATGAATGCATATGCTTTATTGAGATCCCATCTGTGAGCTTCAGAAAGAAGAATCCTCACCATAGAGTGAGCTGGCCTGCTAGAGAGCCGCCAAGCAAAAGTGGTGGGCTGTAAACAGGCAGAGCCAGCCCTGCACACAGGTCAATCCCCCTCCCGCTGCCCCCAAATTGGGATAGTGGCTATGAATCCCTCATCTGGATCTGGACCACTGCTTCCAGCTCATGTCCTCTGTGCCCTATATCAGAGAATGGAAAATCATGATCACAGCTTAGGGAGAGACACAGTGGCACTTTAAAGGTTTCTACCGGTATGAAAATGTCTTCCTGAAATACCATACCGCTTGTATGTGGACACAACTGTGACAACTCTTGAGGTTATGGGTTACTACTTGTCATGCCCAGACACAAAGTCCTACTGATTAAAATTCTGGCCATATCACAATAAGTAAAGTTTAACAGAGTATAACAGAGATATACAAGACAGAATCAACCTTGTTAGAATTACTTATTTCTGAGTTTGTTGAGAGGAATGGAGCAAGACCCTGTGTGCATTCATTCATATATGACTTTCACTGGCCACTGAGGGACTGCAGCTGTGGATTTCAAACATGATGTTAGGTCTGAGGATATAGATCAGTGGAATAGAACTTGCTTAGTTTAGCATGCATGAAGTCCTGAGTTCAATCCTTAGCAATAAAGATAAAAAGTATACTTTCAAGATCATTATCAATTTTAGTAATGACAACTACTGTTAATTTAAAAGGCAAAATTTCTTGAAATAAAAGCTATATAAGTATGTGAATAAGATTTCTATTACTGTGTATACTTTACTTCCTTCAAAATGTTTTCTACTGTTTTAGAGATAACACCTTAGTATATACCCCAGGATGGCTTTAAACTCTTGCTTCTCCTATCTCTGGCTCCCTAAAATTCAGATTGCAGTGCTTTTATACCCTTAAATGTTAATTTTTAAAAATAGTTATTTATGTGTATGTACACTACGTAAATGCCCAGTGTCCACAGAGGCCAGAAGAGGGTGTTGGATTCCCAGGAACAGGAGTTACAGTTGTAAGCTGCCATGTGGGTATTAGAAATTAAATCTATGTCCTCTGGAAGTGCAGCAAGTGCTCTTGACTGCTAAGCCATCTCTCCAGTCTCTTTAAATGCTAATTAGAACCCTGAACTGTACAGATATCTGTACTGACTGTCTTATGCCAATGGAGATAAAATATTCAACATTATCCAAAGTTTCTCAAGTAGAGAAACAGACAGAAAAATTCTGGCTTTACAAGAAATAAAGCTACAGAATTTATTCTCTGCCCAATTAGTTCAAGAAACAATTCTAGTGAGGTGACTTTATTTGATTCTACTTATGGGGCTACAGACTCTTACTTTATGTCATATTTACCTATATGCAAAACAATTCTTACAGGTATCACAGACATGTTGCACGCCCCTAATACTGTCTTTAAAGCTCTTCATTTTCCATCTTTTATATTCTGCACTTGGCATGTGAAACTGTTAAAAGAATTATAGGGATGTCAAGAACAAGGGAGAAGAAACTAGACAAATATCACAATGGTAAAAGTTACTTCTCCTCGTCCTTTACCCACCCACTTTGAATCCCAGGCTCAGTGCTAACTTTACCTTAACAATTACACTCATGCTCAAAACCTAGAAGAATGGCTCAGAAAATATAACAGGGAAGAAAATTAGGGTCATCAGTCACTGTCACAGGTACTCAGGGAACCACACAGAACATGCTCAATTATTCATGGACATGGTGGACAGAGAAAGCATGGATGAGATGAATTCTTAAAAACTCATTTTAGCTCATGGTACAGTGTCTTTTCCCACTAACCCTCCCTTCAGAAAAGCAAGTAGCAAGAGTCCAAACTGGCAGAAGTAGGACCTGCCTTTCTATTTTCATCCTCTGGCGGCAAAGCGTGTGTTAGACACTGACAGGGAGAAAAGCGACAGGTCTAGGCAATCCACAAATGGGTGACAGCCCCAGCACAGCAACAGTGACAGTCAAGAGGCATCTTACAGAAAAGCACCGTCGTTGCTTTTGACATGTCAAAAACCTTAATGATTAAACGAAAAAGCAATTTTAAAAATTTTCTACCACTGAATTCTGGAACCCTAAACTCTACATGGGAATTTTGGGTAGCCTGAAATAAGAATATTTCTATTAATTCTCAATTCAATAGCTGAGACGATGCTTAATCTTGAAAAAAAAAATCAAAAAAAACAAAACAAAAAAACAAGCTGCCTTCCCCTCAATCACATGCTCTTTTTTCCTCACAGCTCTTTTGAGATGTGCACTAATCTGGACAATGAATAGTGTGGACTGTGCTCGTGGAACAGAACCACCAACTTTGACACAAGAAGACCCGGGCTGCGACGAGTCAGACAGAAGGTCCCTGTTCGTGGATGTATCTCACTGATACATCTTTAGAAATGTCTCGCCTTAGATGAAGAACCAGGAGAAAACCATGAAAGCACTAAGGCCTCAAAAGAACCAAAATGAAAGTATTCAAAAGGTACATCCTGCATGTGGATCCGAAAATGAAAAGGATATGGGAGAGAAGATGGACTTTGGTTAAAGTAACTTGATGGTGAATAAGGCTTGGTGGGCATACCTGATCCCTGGCGGTCTGATTTTCAGAACTGGGATGTCAATACTGAAGGAATAATCTACACAAGAGAAACAGGAGGAGAGGTAGAGGGTGGCACCACACTCTAGGGCAGTGATTCCACCCCCTGAAGCACAGCCTGCGGCGAGGACGGTGGTGACGGGGCACCCAGGGAACACGCGGGAGGACCTGACTGGGTCCGCCACACTGCCTGACACCGAAAACAAAAGTGTTAAAGACAGTAACAATTTCTGCCTAACAAACAGAAAAGCTTGATCCACAAAGTAAAGAATACAGTTTGAGGGGATTCTATTGAGCTGTGGTTTTGTATTCAGCTTGCTTCAAAGTCATCAGAAGCCTCAAAGGAGTTCTAGTTAGCACCAAAATATGTAATTTAACACCATAATTTAGGGAAAACCCAGAAATTTATTGAGAACCACCTGTCAAATACGTAAAAAAAAAAAATATTTAAAAACAAATACAGAGCTAGTCTAAACTGTTTGCCATAAGATGCGTTCATAAAGAACAGCAAAAAGATCTAAAAGTGAAGGCAATTTTATCAAAAGAGATTAGCTGATTTCAAATCAAACTTGGTAAAAAAATTAAATAACTGATGGCAAAGAAAAACAAAACCCTAACCTTAAAAAGAAAAGGCAGAGCTGTGAGTTTAGCTAAACTTGAGGTCTTGAACTTTCTAACATTTAATACAGAAATCAGAAAGCAATTATAAACATGAACATAGCAACTAATGAGTGCAGTGAAAAGGAGGTCACTACAAACCAGGGCCAACTTAGGAGAAATAAACACTGCCAACACAAAGAACAAAGGAGTGCTAGAAGGCAAAATCAAAAGGAACACGAAAAGGGGTATTGGGATGATGTCTAACACCGTTCTTCAAGTGGTTCTTTTAAAAGGGACTGTGCAACACTAGAAGGGCAAAGATTATGCTTTAGAGAAAACTAAAGTTGCAGCTAGGAACAATGGAATGAAATAAGAAAAAGAATCCTGGCTAGATGTTAGAAAATTCCTAAGACTGAGCCCTCCCAGGGCTTGGAATCCCCTGGTAAAATAAAAAAGAGAAGTTTATTTCCTGATGTGAAAAACAAAACTAAACATCCATTGATAAATAGGTAAAATCTGATAAATATGGAATCGACTGTTTTCTTGCTTACAAACTCTGTTGGCACAGCCATACCTAAACAGGTTATCCCCTCTGCCTTGAAGGCTTTGATACATATGACATTAGTATCATTAGTTTGGTGCCCAAACAACTGTCTGGCAAGGGTTAGCAAAGTTACACCAAAATCCAAAGCAAGATTTCCCAGGACAGGGAAACCAGGCTGATTGGTACCTTGAGTTCCTGCAGCTGGTCCGGCTCATAGAGTTTGGGGGACAATGCCTGAGCCAGGAAGGCATCCAGCTCCTGACGCCGCAGAATGCGAGCTCCGGGCCACTGCACCATATACCTGGTGAGGAATAAAATGAGAGTGGAATGACTGAAGCTGTCAGGCAGTGCTTGGAAAAACTGAGTTCTCAGTAAATCTGAAATGGTGCAAATCAGGAAGCTGCCTTTGTACTCTCTTTCAGCCACTATGCTTCCACGAGAGAACGTCAGTTGAAAAGTGCACCTGATCAACATTCAGCATGCTAGAATGCTGTATTGTGTATAGCCACTAAAAATAAGGTGCTTTATCAGACCTGCCTGGTGGCAAATGCTTTATTCTCACTATTAGGAGGCAGAGGCAGGTGGTTCTCCGTGAGCTCAAGATCAGCCTTGTTTGCACAGAGAGTTCCAGGCCACCCAGGGCCAGAGTGAGATCTGTCTCATTTGATTGAGGTCTCCTCAGCAGCAGATGAACGTGGGAATGGTGCAAGAAGTGTCCATGAGGAGGAGGTTACTCAATACACTGAGGGCACCTTCACATTTGGAACATACTGGTGTGGGCGGTTGAAGAGAATCAAATTCCACTAGGATAGATCTGACAAGCAATCAACAGCTTACATCACTACACAAAGTACAACCCCGAGCGAGTAGCTTACATGTGTGGGAATGGGAATGGCTAACTACAATAGCCATAAACCCTCAAGTCCACTAGTACTGATTCTTTGTACCCAACAAACCTTACAGAGGACTAGATCAGGTTGCTAGCTACCATTTAAAAAACAAAACAAAACAAAAACCTCCTGAAGACAGACTGCTTTGTCAGTGCTGGGGAACAACTCAAAGGAGAAGAGAGAGTCATGACATGCAAAACAATACTCATTCCACTTTTGCCTGCTGAATAGGCTTTCCCAGGCTTAAAACTAGGACCAGAGCTAGCATTCACCCATGGGGATGTACACTAAGAGAAAGCACAGGTGGATCCTACGGAGATCAATAAGCAAAGTGGAATTTCATATGCTCACTAAGAGGCACACAGTGGTCTACATCTTTTATAGATAGGACCTTATCTATTGTCCTAGCAATTCTGCCTGTATCAAAGATGAGGAAATCAAGAAAAAGACATATACTTTACAGTGTACAATTATGTAGCATAAGTAGATGGGCAATCAAATATCCTTGGGAATGAATATGAAATATTTCTACTGCACTTAAATAAACATAAATTAAACTATCAATATTTGCAATGACAAAAATTATATCCTTTGGCTGGGAATGGTGGTGCACGCCTTTAATCCCAACACTGAGGCAGAGGCAGGTGGATCTCTGTGAGTTGAGGCCAGCCTGGTCTACATGAGGAGTTCCAGGTCAGTCAAGGCTACATAGTAAGATTCTGTCTCAAATAAATAAGCAGATAAGTGCATATTTTGCAACTAAGTGCCAGAAGTTATACACAGTGTCTCACAGAGGTTCAATCAGCTTGGTAGAAAAAAACAAAGTGACAGCAGCCCAATATTGACTGAAAAATTATCATTGTGGAGATTATGACTTTCCTTAAATAATCATGGTTTATATTTCTCCTTTTATTCATAAGTTATTATTTATATATATTTTTATTCTTTTATTAGTAACTACATATTTATTTGTATCATACATATACATACAGCAAAACTTCCCTATACTGTGTCCATTTGTGAAGCTGCTGGCTCCAGTGGCATTGATCCATTCCCACTGTCCTATAGCCTAACTCCCCTATTGGACTCCTTTCATCTCTTAGATGGAAACTATGACCCATGAGCACTAACTTTTCAGGGTCTACCCTGTCTGTCTCTAGGTTCCCTTTAATTGTGGATCAGAAAAAGATCATAACCATAGTTCTAAATTGCTTCTGTTTTTCTGGAAGGAGACTCAGAACTCAGTACAGCTGCACGAATTCATATCCCTGCTGGTCAAGGTGTGCATTTCCTGCCCTTGCCTTTCTATTTAGTTACCTATAGCTCTTCTCAGAGACAGATGAAGAAAACATGTTCATGAAGACAAGGATCAGATCCCACAGAAAATGGAAACAGCAATTCACTGCACTATCTCATTTATTCAGTGAGTCTTATCTGCACATTTAGAATGTTTTCAGATACTATTTGCATTATCAATTCACCTAAGAAATTTTTTGAAGTTTTTTTTCTGGTTAAGTGTTCTTTTCCATGCAATTAACTGAGCAGTGAATCAAAGTAATACTTGAGCCAGGCAGTAGTGATGCAGAGCTTTAATCCCAGGACTTGGGAGGCAGAGGTAGGCAAATCTCTGTGAGTTTGAGGCCAGCCTGGTCTACAGTGTGAGTTCCAGAACAGCCAAGGCTACATAGACAAACCCTGTCTCAAAAAAAAAAAAAAAAAAAGTACTACTCTAAAGCTGGACATGGAAGCCTATGCTTTTATTCAAAAGGTAGAGGCATGAAGATCTCTATGTTCATGAGTTCCAGGACTACATAGCAAGTTACAGGCCAGACAGAGTTATATACTGAGACCCTGTCTCAAAAAACAAATAACAAACCAAAATAGACTTGGCGCGTTTGCAGCAACAGACTTGAAAGAGCTGCTTACATCCCCTCTGTTCTACAGCAGGCTAAGAGGCAGTCTAAACTGTTCTAGTGCCCACAGGGACTTGTCTGCCCTTTACTAACATGGAAATTGGGGGAAAGGTGGTTTTGATACCATCTTAAGAACATTCCTGGCACAGCCCAAAGTATCTTTAAAGATAGACAGCTGGAGCCTTGCGATGGGACCTTGGCTCCTTCCTCCTTGAAAAATATTCATGTATATATGGTTGATTGGTTTTTCAAATAAGATCTTACTTTATAGACCACCTTGGTCTTGAACTGTTCACCCTCCTCCTCTAAGCTCTCCTAGTGCTGGGATTAGAGGTAGGCACCAATCCATGCAGCCTCCTTCTTGATATTTCATACTGACTTCAGAACTTTTAACTTAAGCCCAAGTACTATTCATTTGCTTGAGGTCTTGTCTCTTCACTTTCCAAGAAGAGCATCTTTAATTTAGTCTGTGTGACATGACAACAAACCTTCTGGTCTTCTCCTCACACCTCAGAACATCAAATTCTGCTCACACTCCTTCTCATCTCTGTTGTCCTGGATTCTAGAGACTGGACCAACAATGCTCGCTATTCATTCTACCTACCTGTCCTTTTATGACATTCATAACATGGCAATGCCTTAATGTGACCTTCCCCAAAGGTGGAGACTGAGAACACCGACACTGGAGAATGGGAGAATGCTACACCCTCTGTGGTTCTATGCCTAAGTACATGAAGGTGTCAGGGATAAATAATGATCTACATGGAGAGGCAGAGGCCAGAGAGATACTTGGGTTCCTCCACCCTCACCATGTCCTAGGTACTGGCAAAGAATGAGTCTCTCATTCTTCTTTGAGGGGCCAAGAGAATAAACAGTCAAGACATAAGACTATCATCAGTCCAGAAAGCATTAAGTTGTCCATAAGGCAGACAAAAATGTGAATGTCACCCCTCATCCATAACCAATAAAAGTGCCTGTGTGCTGCCCAGAAGAGACTACAAATTATGTATCATATGTGGTCCAGTGCGTCACCTAATACAAGTGTTGACAGTGGACAAGTCAAGTGTTACACATCATTTCACACTTGAAACACACTGACTGTACTTGACACAAACCTAGACATACCTGGGAGAAAGAATCTCAACTGAGGAACAGTACCCATCAGAATGGCCTGTGAGGATGCGTGTGTGTTGGGGGGTGGGGGCGTTTTGACTACTAATTAATTTAAGTCCTAGGACACGGTGGGTTGTACCATTTCTGAAGAAGTTAGCATAGGCTGTTTAAGAAATGTGGCTGAGCAAGCCAGTAGGCCAAGCCCCTCCAATAATCTCTGCTTTAGTTCCTGCCTCAAGTTCTTGTTGTAGTTGCCCTTGATGGACTATAACCTACAAACCAGTAAACCTTCCTACCCCAAGTTACGGCTCTAAGTATTGGTGTTTATCATAGCGACAAAGAAATGACCAAAATAATAACCAAATTCACTTTTGCTTATGATCACCAAGTACACAAATTTTATTTCCTGTGTGTTATATGTGTGCAATGTAGAGGTTATGTATGCACACACACACATTCACACAATATTTATAAGCTATGTGGTTTTTTTCAAATATACCTATTTTATTAGATGCACATTGTAGTATAATTAGTTGTTGCATTTATGTGACCTACATCCCTATATTATACATACACAGATCTAAGACAAATCTCAACAGAAACCACAATTCCTATACAGTAAGTTTGTCATTTTTCTAGAAGACTTGGAACATGGTGACTGTACCCTGCCCTGTATCACTCCTAATCCCATGAGTGGTCACGCACCGTAAAACGCAGCAGAGCACCATGAGGTGAGTGGGCACATTGGCGGGGTTGAGCATGGCTGGGGTATCAGACCTCATGCAGGCCAGGAAGGCCCTCATCCGGCGGTTCTTGTCTTCCACCGCCTTGCCCAGCCAAAGCCTCTTCAGGTTGGGGCAGGTCCACTCCCGGAAGGCCAACGCTTCCACTAGTTCCGGGGTCTGAGGAGATTTCCCCTTGTAAGCTGCCCATTCCTTAATGATCACTGGTGAGACTGCAGAGGAAAAACACAAAGAGGCTCATTGCAGCTTGCTCACTGGCCCTCCAGCCTGCACAAAAACAACCTGCTCTAGCACCAGGCCTCCCTCACAGAGAATGAGGCATTCTTTCCTTAGCAAGCTTCTAAGCATAGGGCCTATGTCTGACCCTCTATTATGTGATCAACAGCTCACTTAGATCTTCAGTCAGGCCACACATAAACTTCCCAGTCAGATCAAGACTTGATTTTTCCACTTGCTGAATGTACACATGACAGATGTTAGACTTGTTGCTACTTTAAATCTATTAAGAATTTTAATGCTATCAATGGATATAATACACAGAAATATGGGATTCTCTGGTATGTCAACATTTTAACCCAAATTACGCACTCTTTTCTTCTAGAAATACTTCCACAAGTCAGACTAGAGAAGCCATTTATATTTTGTAACAGCTTTACTTAAGGATTTCCTATTTGAACAGGTAGTAAGCACTATAAGGTAGCCAGTATGACCATGTAGAAGTAACATTCCAACTTCCAAATCCCAGATGGTAGCAGAACATAGCAATTATCTTCAGCAGGACTTAAGACTGTACAAAATTCTACAAACTTTCATTTTGAAAGAGGCAAATTGTTCTAAATACACATGACAGATTATGACCTCACATCCAGGGTTTCATCCCTGCTGGAGTCCATTCTTACAAACACAGAAACATGGCAAAGTCCCACAGTCTTCAAAGACACCAAGGGAAATCTACAAAGGTGGCAATAGAAAGACAATCCAACCTGCAATCGGGAAGCTGCAAATCCTCAGCTCCACTGAGATAACAATCTGATGATGAGATCTGGGTGTGTGTTTCACAAGCAACAAGCAGCGAAAACCATAAACAGAGCAGGCTGTAAGTAAGGCTCCATCCGGCATGAAAACCAGGATGGGGCTAAGGGTAGCCTATCCAAATAATCTTTACCGAGATTCATTTTCTCTAATGAAATGCCTAAGCTGTGGAGATTCACAAGACTCCAAAATGGTGGGAGAATCACCCAAATTACTGGCTGAACTCCAGTTCCACTCTGAGTCTAAATATAGTTGGGTGATATAATAATCTGTTCAAATATAATGAAAACTGCCAAGGATTAGGTACTGGGAGATACAATGTATCAGTAACAGAAAAAAAATATGCTTGAACACATTTCAATGACAACACGTAACAGTGTCACGTACGGGAATGCCAGAGGCACACTTTTAGTGAAAGTTCCAGGAAGCTCCCTCCCCACCCCCCACCCCTGTGGTATGCAGGCCAGCAGGTCAAGCAGGAATACAAGTGCAGACAGTCATTGAAAACTTCCCTTTTACAAGAAGTACTGCTGTCATGAGGCAAATTCCTTCATTTACATTTCTTAGATGGAAATATAAGTATTAACACATTTAAGAATATCTAATATTGAATAGTGTGAGGACAGCTGAGACAACTGAAAATGACAGTTTATCAACTTAGAACGGACACTCATATTCATATATATATATATATATATCAACATACACATTTTGTTTTTATTGAGTATTTTAGGTGTCAAGAGAACCAGTAAAACTGCCATCAGCAAATAGGACCTGTCCGTGGACGCACAATCTAAGGCATCACCACATCCCACCTGGTTCCCACTGAGCTCCAGCACAGCTTGGCTTCCAGAAGCTTCCCCAGCTGTGCCAGCACCAGAACATGTACCTCCACCCCCACAAACAGCCATCCTGGAAGCCCACTTCTTTCCCTGTCTTCTCCCTCCTGTGTCCACCACAAAGGATACCTAGTACTGAGAGGAAAAGACAGGCAAGGGCCTTTCAAACTGAGCTTCTGGCCATCTGTGATCATGTTCATTTGTTCATTCGTGTGCACTCTCTCTCCCACCCCGCCCCCCATCCATACACACACCACACAAAATCCACAAACACACCCTGCTCACAGAATGCATTCTAGTGCATCATAAAAGACAGATCTTCTGTGTTTAGTCTTTTGGAGTTTTCACAAGAGAGGCATTCTAATTCATCTATCTTTGCCATATTCTTTCCCTTTCCCTCAGCTGTTTTTAGACTATCTTTAATCGTTTTTTAGCACATGCTGTGTTTTATTTGTTTTGGGGTACAGTTCTCAGTAGGTACATGTCTTAGTAACAAGCAACTGTTTATTCGACGGTGTTTTCTATGCATTCTAGGCACTGCCTGCCTGGTGTCCAAAGAAACAGTTCCTCCAACTTCAAAACCAACAGTTTTCTGCCCTAGGGCTTGGAGGGCCAGGAGTGTCCTGAATTTGCTTCATCTAATGCTATATTATGGGCCCTATACTTTGGGGATCCCATGGGTACAGATGCAGAAGGAATGGGTGAGACTTAGGCACTCCCACAGCACTAAGTATTTGATCATCCACCTGCAATGCTCATGATAAGCACAGTTCAAATCTAATAGCTGGAATAAAAATACAAAACGCCGCAGTGCTCAGCACTTCTTTTGTTTTTCCCAGATACTCAGCTGTTTTTAAATGGTCTAGTATTTGGAGACCTTTTGAGAACATCACCACTCAATAGCTGTGCAATTGCTGGCCAATCACTAAACACATCTAGTAGGTACTTAATATGACAGGCAGAGGTGGGACAAAAGAGACAGTTGCAGCAACAAGTGCAGTTGCATATACCTTTGCTTTTCAGCCCTGGCCTGGTTCCAGGGCTAAGAAAAAGGGCTGAAACCCTGTTATGCAACAAAATGCTAATTTTTAACATAAAAAACACCTAGAATTCATACCATGAACGGAAAACTGTATATCATAGCTTATAGTATTTGTTTAATTTATGATTATACTTACATTAATTGATTAGAATTAAATTTATAAATTTTAACATAATATTTTATTATTCTTTTGAGAATTCCATACAATGTATTTTCAGCAAATTTACCCACTACTACTCCTACATCTACCTCTCTCCATAAATTCATTTTAAATAACAGATTAAAGAGGGTGACAGTCGCTGGGCAGTGGTGGCGCACGCCTTTAATCCCAGCACTCGGGAGGCAGAGGCAGGTGGATCTTTGTGAGTTCGAGACCAGCCTGGTCTACAAGAGCTAGTTCCAGCACAGGCTCCAAAGCCACAGAGAAACTCTGTCTCGAAAAACCAAAAAAAAAAAAAAAAAAAAGAGGGTGACAGTTACAGGGTTGCCAGGGTGGCGCTGTCTGGCCTGGAGTGTGGATCAGTGGTAGGACCACTGCAGCAAGTCATGCTCATGCTGCACTTTCATGACAGAGGAACAGTATTGGTGTAGGAGGTGCTTTTGCATTTTGTTGAATAAAGAAAACTGCCTTGGCCTTTTGATAGGGCAGAAATCAGGTAGGCGGAGTAGACAGGATGAAATGCTGGGAGGAAAGGAAGTGTGGCAGATGCCATGCTTCTCCAGCCCAAGATGGATGCTGGTTAGATTCTGCCAGTAAGCCACAGTCAAATGGCAATACACATTAATGGAGATGGGTTAAACTAGTATGTGAGAGTTAGCCAATAAGGGAATGAGGATAATGGGCCAGGCAGTATTTCCATGAATACAGTTTCTGTGTAATTATTTCGGGGGCTAAGCTAGTCAGGCACTGGGAGCCGGGTGGCGGGACGTGGCCAGCCTGCTCCTCCTCATTACTACAATGTACCAAAGAGACCACGCAGCTGAAGAACTATAATCTGTCACCTTAACGTCATCTTTCCTACTGACAGCAAAGCCATGAGAATACCTTTCTGACCCTACCCTAAACCCATGCTTTACCTCAGCACAAATCAGTTCTAGGACATCAAGTGTTTATGGGATTAGAAACTCAATTATAATACACTTACCTTACAGAAAGCATACCCTCAAATACAATTTGGGGCCATAAAACACTGCCCTATTCAAGCTGTCAATAAAAATCCAGTGTTTGCCATCAGACATTAATCATGTCCTTATATCATGCCTAATATACAACACCTAAAGGCTATGGGCATCTATCCCAAAGCCAAGAACAGTAAGCACAGTTCATTTCATACAGGAGTTTCTACTGGCTGGTAATGTCACAGAAGTTTACCATTGCAGTGGCAGGGGAAGGGGCAGCATGCCACACCACCTTTACAAGGGAGGGAAAGAAGCAGCGAAGGAGCAGTTTCCTAAACTTGTGACCTATGTATATGCACATGTGCCCTGGGAAGAAGCTGCCCAGGGGACATGATATAAATAACTTCATCTCAGGACAGAAAGAAAAACTGGACACTATGACATCTGTTCTTTCCTCCTCATGGATGCTGCCCACTCCCAGCACCAGGGAGTGGAAGGCAGAGAGGAGCATGGCACTCTAGCTCCTTCCTCTGAGCACCACCACAATCCTGAAGAAGGTAGGAACTAAGAGACTTTTCTTCAAACTGATTTCTGGAGCTGGCACTGACCAGAGAGAGAAGATGCTCAGTGGGCTACAGCACACTGGCAGGCACACTAGCAAAGACAAGTAGACAAGTGCTGCCCAGTCCTTCTCCATGGGTATGCAGCGCCTGGCATTTTAGAAACTCAAAAAGTCAAGGACTAAGAAATAAGAATCAATTCAAAAGAGTCATACCACAGACTGGTGGTGGTGCTGGTCATGTGCTGGTTAATCTAAATTTGTCGGAAAATATCTGGGCTAACACTAGAAAGCCATGCGGAATAGAGACTCAGAGGGATCTGTAAACAGCCTTCACAGAACCCATGGGAATGTCTGGGTGAGGGGGCACACAGGCCTATAACCTCATACTTGGGGCTGAGGCAGGAAAATGATTAATTTCAAGGCCAGCTTGGGCTACATAGCAAAATTGTTTCTCAGTAAAAACAAAAACAAATAAAACTATATGGATATAAAAACATCTCTAATTCTGAAAGGTATCAAAATATTCTCATATTTCCCCACCCAGCATTTAATCTCCTGGATACTAGGATTACAGGTATGTGCTTAATGTCCCCACACCCTCCTCCAGAAGTTCTTTTTCCCTTTCTGCTCAGCAGTTCTGGGGCTGAAACCTGGGCTTGGGCACATTGGGCAAGTGTTTCATTACTACCGCTAAGCTACACTGTCCCTGCCTCCACATTTATCCTTTAACAAGCCTAGTTCCTTTATGTCATTTTGAGATATTAGGGAAGATTTCATATTTCAGGAAACATGAAGAAGGTATCAATGGTCAATTGTATAAAATGGAATGTGGTTTCTGTTCTGTCTTATTTGAGGCAAGGTCTCATTATGTAGCCCAGGCTGGCCAGGAATTTACTACGGAAGCCCCAAGTTGTGACTCAGTTCCTGCTACTACTTAGGCAACAGAAACAGGCTCCAGCCTCCATCACAGCAGGGGCACTATGTCTATCCTCAGTACGGGGACCCCCCCCAACCGCCCCATTACTGTCTACATAAAGGAACACTTTAACTTCTTCCACCAACAGGGAACAGAAGCTCATTGAAAAACTTGCAATCAGCAAAGGTTCTTAAGTTTGTTAAGAATGAACCAAGTCACCCCGACACTGATGAGTGTACCACTACTGGGTTACAACCCCAGACCTCCCTGGAGATTTTCCTTTTTTGTTTTTAAATTTTAAAAATGTGTGTGTGTGTGTGTGTGTGTGTGTCCCCGTCCATCCGTCCCCATCTATCTGTCCATCCCATCCATCCAAACATGTAATGGTCAGAGAACAACTCTCAGGCATCAATTCTCTCCTTGCACTGTGAGGACTCCAGGAATCAGACTGCAAGCTTCCTTACTTGTAAACATCTCACTGGCTTGCTTTCTGATAAATTTCTTAAAAGCTAAATTACAGAGTTGAAGCATAAAGGGAAAGAAACAGGAAAAAAATAACAGGACAAAGCAGTGACTTTTAAAAGGCTGGTGTGATTTTTTTCCTTCTTTCATCTTCATTTTCTGCAGTGCTAGGACTAAACTCAGGACATCGCACATGATAGGCAAGTGTTCTTCCACTCAGTCATCACACTCAAGTCATGGCTGAGATGTATAAACTAACTGATAACTCAGTTTAAATTAATTTTAGGTAAGTGAACCTTAAGCAAAACACTCAAAGACTAAGAATAAATTATGAACATGTCTGCATGCCTTAATTACAGGATTATATTTACAAATGGGTATATGGGTAAATCTAGTGAGAGCATTTTAAATAAGGCATAAGATTTATTTATATACTTTGGATAGTTCTCTCTGCTACTAAGGCCATCTTTGCAAATTTTTATTGCCATGGTGACCACTGACATAAATTTATCCCTGTGCATTCTGAGGGTACGTTGCACCAGCTGGAGTCCACCCACAAGGGACATACTATGGAAAGAACCATGCTACAAGGATTTGCCTTATGGGACACTTTCTGTGGTATAGCTCTCCTTCCACTTATCAGTAATATCATGTACCCTACAGGTCATTCACGAGTGGCCACAAGTTAGAGTGGCATGCCAACATGACCGAAATCCAGTCATGGTTTCATTACATAAGCAAATAAGCACTCCTGAGTAGCCTTGCTAGGCGCTTCATGACAGCACAATGGCTTACTTTCCTGGCTAGTTCAGAGCCTTGGAAAGTGGCAGCAGTCACCAGACTCTAAAATATGCAGCCAGCAATTAGCTATTGCAGATAATGAAGCCCCAGCTGATGCTCAGGGCAGAATCAGTACTCAGTGGGGTGAAACTCAACAGACAGACTGTAAAAGAGACTTCCAAGCACACTGGGAGACTGTACCAACCAGGCACATACTAAGTTCTCATATAGTCTGAACAAGAGAAGAGGATTCAGACTCAAAATGTTCAGGTGATAAGGACAAAAATGTCTCTGTTGAGGCCTGGGAATCCAATTAGACTGCTCTTTGGTGGGAAGGAATTGCTGCCATAGACATTGTTTTCTTTTACTTTGGGTTTTAGAGAAAGGGCTTCACTATATACAGCTAGTTGGTCTGAAACTTAGATAGGCTAGGTTGGCTGCATACTTGAGGAATCTTCCTACTTCTGCCCGAGTGCTGGGATCATAGATAGGCATCACCACACTGGGTCTATAAAAATATTTTTTTAAAGACTTGTTAAAAAAAAATGCAATTAGAGCTTTTGGGGAGAGGCTGGAGAGATGGCTCAGCAGTTAAGAGCACTAGCTCCTCTTCCAGAGAGAACCATGGTTCAATTCTCAGCAACGACATGGCATCTTATGGCTGTCTGTAACTCCAATTCCAGGAGAGCTGGCATCCTCACACAGCCATATATCATAGGCAAAACACCAATGCACATAAAAAATAAATAAATCTTTAAAAATGAGACTACCCTCTTCCTCTCTTTTCTCCTGTGAATTAACTGACAGATGAAAATATGAAATCTTTTCCATTTTATGAGTTCTCCATAGAAGTCTAGATTCCAAGTTGGTGGCTCATAAAAATCTCACCTCATATTTACAATACTAAAATGTCCTTCAATATTAAACCCGAAAGATCAAAGTAACATCATCATTTCCACTCAGAAAGTCTATTTATGATAGCACTGAAATAATACATTTCTCCAAACATCTGAAATTCTAGGGGTTTCATTAACTAATTGTCACAGAGACCCTTTCTTTACCATCCACAGGCCTCCTCTGTCTTGGTAGTTTACACACATCATAACTTTCTACACAGCAGCAGCACTGACCCCAAACCTTGAATGACTGACCCTCTTACTACTACACGAAGGTTAAAAACAAAGAGCACAAACATGAGGAGGGGGTGTTCCAGTACTGAGCCTTCAAAGAACCTCAGTAATTACATGCTCTCTTACCCAGGGATTTTAATTTCCTAATAGACTAAAAGACTCGTGTATTCACCTCAATAAATCTTAACCATGGATTGTTATCATTCATTCATTCATTCATTCATTCTCTTTCTTTCTTTTTAAGACGAGGGTTCTTTGTGTAGCCCAGTGTACCTCTGCCTTTGCTGGAATTAAAGACACACACACCACCATCTGGCCATCATTCACTTTGTGGCTGCCTGTCAGACACCCCTGCAGAAGTCAACACACTCAGCAGCAATGAGACATGCTGATGGAACTGATCTCAAACACCTGTCACCTAGGGACAGTGCCACAGCTGACAAGAAGCTGTCTCCCTGCTGTTGAGAAAGGCTCTTCACTCCAAGGCCTACCTGGATGGGCCTACTCTTTAGCAAACTGTTACTTGGTTCCTCTTCCCAAACCTGCCATTCCCAGCTCCTCCTATCCTTTCCAGGAACAGTGGCTCCCAAGAATGGACAACTCCTACCCTTTCCATCTGAGTCCAGAACACTGGCTCCATATTTACACTCTCATCCCTACTCTCTAGCACATATATTTTCTCTCTAGAGATCCTTCCTAGTGGGGAAAAAAGTCAAAGTATTTAATTCCATCTTCATAAAGGAAGAAGTAGGAAGAAGGGAAGAAAGAGGCAGCCCCAGTCATATCCTAAGTCAGGGCCTTTTTGTCATCTTAATTGTGTCTGAAGAGAAGATATTAGGAACAGTTTGCCACCTCCATCTGTGTACATTCTCCCATGTTCCTTTCTCTCTCAAATAGGCCAACAGCCTGTTCGTCTGAGGTACTTGCATGAGTCACTTCTTATTTCCTTACCCAATCTTTTTTTCCTTGATGGCTTATTCCATGGGGTTTCCAAGGCTGCTTGGAGCAAGGTTAAAGGCAGATAGATAGGCACCTCTAAGGAAAAGGCTTGTGTGGCCCTAATACCCCCATTCCTCATGTACTTTGCACATTAGCTTTGCAAAAACATGTCCTTGCTGCCTGCAGACGTGCAGCAGGGCATAAGAGGTCAACATTGTTCTCTGAGTGTCTCTGGCATGGCAGCACACATGACAGTAAGGGGAAGAAGTCAGTTACAACAGTTTTCTGGGATGGCATAATGATTACTGGAAACTCTTCAAAGAGTAGCCCTGTTTTTAAAAACATAAGCAAATAAACAAAAGGACATCTACTAAGAAAGTAATCCTTTATGAATTTATGACGAAGGGCTGCACACAGACCCCAGGAATCCTTAGCCTTTTGGCACATAAGGGTAGAGAGTAGAAGGGCTGGCATCACATCCATCAGCTACAAAAAGGGTTAAGAAGGCACTTAAAAAGTAGTACTGATCATAACTTTGGCACAAGAACAACAAAAGGAAATTTTAAGAATCTACTGAATTTAAACCAGGTGTTTTGGTGCATAACCTATCATCCCAGACCTCAGGAGGCTGAGGCAGGAGGGAAGCCTGTGAATTTAGGCCAGGTTCTGTAGATTGTAGCTTAAAGCCCCCATGCTCAGAACTAGTTAGTCAAGAAGTGACGGTTATACGTCACCACCTAGTGAGGCCAACATTTGCTCACCACAGTCAAGAGTTACAACCAAAGGTCCATGCTTGAGAGAATAGTCCAGGAATTTATGAATTCACAACATTCTGATTTTAGACTCCATATTTTAAAGATCATTCTGTACTTCCTCGCACACAGTGAATCTTATTTTATTGTTTTTTTGCTTTTGTTTTCCCGACAGAGGGTTTCTCTGTGTAGCCCTGGCTATCCTGGAACCCACTTTGTAGACCAGGATGTCCTTGAACTTAGAGATCCGCCTGTCTCTGTTCCCCAAATGCTAGGATTAAAGGAGTGCGATACTACTACCCGGCACATATAGTGGGTTTTGCGTTCTTAAATCAGGAGATAAAAGTGTTGGGAAGAAAAGGTGGCTTTCCCCAAAACATAACCCAGGCCTCACAAAGGACAAAGCATTGGACTTGGACTTTGACCAGCATTCTTAACAGTACTTAGCAGTGCCCCTCTCCTCGTTTAAGTTGATAAGCTCAAGCAGTCGTACCCAGGTAAACCATGGTAGACCTCAGGTGAGTCCACTATGGTGGTAGAGCCTTATGAGATCTGCTTTCCAGAACTCTGAGGGGCTGGAGAGCATGGATCTGTGCCTCAAGAGCATAGACCAGACACATATGCATCTTGGGTATAAAACACGGTAATTACAGAGACTGATGGCCATTCAAGATGTTTTCAGAGAAATATCAAATTTAACATGGAAACCTGCTGTTTTATTCTTTTACTAAATAAACATCATCACTAAAACAGTACCAAGTAAGACTTCTCCTACTGTTCTGAGGGCTCTACCCTGGCCTATTGCCCCAAGAACAGCCCACCTCCTACACAAGGAGGGTCTCAGGCAACTCAGCCATGATTCTTCTAAGGCTTTAGAAAATTCACAAGAGATTACGAGGTACCGAGGGAAACAAACAATGGATTGTTACAGTACATACATTCTGGTGGAAGTCTGTTCTTTCTAAAAGCAAGTCTCTCAGTTTTCTTTCTGCTTTCTGCCAAACTAAACAGGACTCCGTAAACATACTGACGAACTGGCCTATAGAGCAGGGCGGCCGGAGGCAGGTCTTTGTTGGCTTCATCTTCAATAGAAACAGCAATTTTGATTTCACCCTTTGCATGGAAGAAAGCAGAATAATATTGCACATTTTTCATGTTGAATTTACAAGAAACTCACAGCAATATACTGCATCATCTCCATTAATGACATAGCTATTCTATTCCAAGTCAATGGCTTTACAACTTGCCTACAGTGAGATGTTTAGGAGAATTCACTGGCAGTCTGTGGTCCAAATGTATGTCCAGAGACTCTAAATTAATCCTATATTACTTTACCTTTAACCCAAAAACCAAGAACAAACCAAAACCACATAGATGAGCCAAAATCTTTTAAACATTCTACACAGACAACGCCAGACAACAAATACAGAAGAAAGCATGAAGAATCTACAACTTTTCTTCATGGATCAAGATGGTCAGATGTAATAAAATTTGTAATTTTCAGTGACCTGAACAAAATCCAAGGAATGCAGTATTCTGAAATGAAATTCATATTTTACCAAGCTTTTCCATAAAATGTTACCACATGTTAAAAATGATCTTGCTAAGAGAATTCTTTTTTAAACATGTCCTTGGCTTCTTCCCAGTGCAGTAGATGCTTACCAATTGTTTCACCATAGTCCAGGCCACAGACAGCTGATAGGACAGAAAATGAAAGCATTCCATCCCCAGCTCAGGTCCCAACATGGCAAGACCTGCATCTGACTCAAGAACATGCCACCAAGAGACAAACAACGGTCGTGTGCAGCAAACTAAGGCTGTTACCAAACTTCTATTGCACGGCATCCCAATACATTAAAATATTCAAGGGATTTTATTTATGTTTATTTGTAACACACATGACCTTCAATGCCTATTAAACATTACTTGTAAGTTCTCTTAATAACAATCTTGTATATTTGCTCTTTCACACAAATTTAATTTCAAAATTGCTTTTGCCCTTATCCTCAGCACTTTCTTCTTTGCTACCCAGGGGTTAAATGTACTCTACTATATTCATTTAAGGAAGGTTCCTCTTGTAGCGATTCTCAACATTACTATGAAGTATCACGTGACTGCAAATGTCTCAGCCTTGACAATTGCATACCATGGCTATTCAGCTCAAAAGAAATAGTATACATTGTAGTCTAAACGGTCCCCTATACTGAAAAATCCAAAGTAGCATTTTTAAATTAAGAAAAGACAGTTGAGTTTACTGTTCCCAACCCTGAAAACTCTGTCAATCTTCCCCAGAAGTTTGTAAGAACAGAAAAAAAGCTGCTAGTACCATCTGCACTCTTCACATGGACCTACCCAACTGCCCAAGCATCAAGGCTGGCAGCACGGATGCATACGGTGGCTCCGGTGCCTCTTACATCTCAAACAGTCTCACAAGGAAAGAGCGCCATCTCTATACATGTTCCTTTGAAACATGTCTTTTAAAATTTTGGACACTTAACTATACCATAACAAAACTTGCATTTTCATAATTTTTGGTGACTCTCTAAAATGTTTTGTCTTATGAGCACAATCTGACCACTGCTATTCATGCACGCATATTAAACAGTAAGACGAGACTTGGAGGCAGTGACAACTAGAAGTAAATGAATTAAGAGTTAATAGCATTAGCTATTCTCTGTGTTTGAATGAGTTAGTTGGTCAACAGTCCACCTCATGCGATCTGTGAAATAAGGAGGAGTCTTTTGCATTTACGGACTCCATTTTAAAACAAGCCACAAACAGATTGCAGAAAATAGAGGTGGGGGGCGAGGGGGCAGGGCCCATGTAATAAAGAAAATATGTTGATAATATGATAGTAATAAACCAATTCTTTATGACAAATTTGTCACTGAAGTGACTTGTGCCAACATGAAGACCATAAATCACTGAGAAAATTTAGTAACACAGAGATACACTGAGACATAAGATTAAAAACAATGCAAACTATATGCATATATTTTGCTACGCATTTGGTAAGGCACTAATAAGGTAAATTATGACACTCTATAAAAATGATTTCTAACTATGTACATTTTAACAAAATCCTGTATTGCATTTGGGTCCTATCATTAAAACTGTAGTCAGTGAAGGAGAAGAACAAAGTCAAATGCATTAATTACAATAATTAATAAATTGAGCTCTCTCAAAAGGAGAGCTGTTATTGCCTAAGGACAAATAATAAAAAAGTCAGATATCACAACAACATTATGATTAATGTGATTTATTATAACATAAATATGGTGTAAAAATTCTTTACTTTTACTAAGAAAAAAAATTATGAGCCACAAAACAACATGTTTCATTATTTCACTAGTTTCAAAAAAAACAAGCTTGTATTAAATTGAAGAGGAAAGTAATTTGCTTTTAAATTGCATTCATAGGTACAAATTTTCATCTTTTGTTAATGTTTAGAAACAGGAAATATTTTAGAAAAACAATAAAAAAGTTTACAAAAGTTAAAAAAAGTTATCCAATACTTGAAGCTACTCCAAGGCCCCTGGATAATACCTTCGTCAGGACGTGGAAGATGTAGGGGTACATCAGTCCCTTCTTGTGCCTGTGCTCAGCCACTCTTAGCACCTCAGGTGCGACGGGGGGCAAAGGAGGTGTGGTAATGTCCATGTGGTTCCGGGTGGGCATCGACAGGAGGCACGGGATTGGCTGGACAGTGCCCATATGGCTCCCTTTCACTTCAGCTAGCTGGCTTCCCGAAGAGGCAGTGGATGAACCTTCTGCCTACAGAGCAAAGGGCAGAAGTGGAGGAACGAGTTCATGTCCCATTCTCATTACCTCAAATATACTAGGCACTTGGTCCACCTAAAATCCACAGAGAGCACAGAGATGACCCCTGCTTGCAGTGGTCAGATTCAGTCCAACTAACAGGCAGGTTGGCCAGGATACACACTCACCTTTCTCTCTTCAGACTGCCTTATGCAGAAAAATGCCACCTACACACACTGTGCCAAGGAGTGGAATACTGCCTCCTGTAGTGTGTGGACTGGAATACTCATCTCAGGAAGCAGCCACAGCTCTCCCAACCCTGGGCTCATTGCATGGAGTTTCCAGCTCTCTGATCATCACTATGTGGTTCTGGCTCTCTGTGCTTCTGTTGTCCTTAAGATCTTGCTAATATTTTACTCACTAGGCAACCAGCACTCAGAGAGACTATGCATTTGATCACTGTTCTATAATCAGTAACTCAAAAAACTGAATTCATACCAGGTGTGACAAAGACAAAATTTCCACCTAAAATTTTCTCTATAGTCATGACAAAAGCCCCTATGTAATTATACGGAGGCAAAAGTAAAACAGAATATTAGCAGCAACAATATTAACAGCAACAATGTAGGACACCACAAATCCTCTCTTTAAACCAATGTAATCCCATAAAAAAAAAAAAGAAAAGAAAAGACTCAGACCTATAAATGCCAACAAATGGATAATGTAGTCCTAGGTGGAAAGTGCTCATCTGTTAACAACACTTACACACAGCAGGCACAGGCCAGAAAGCCGAACCACAATGGGTTAACTTAGGATGGCACCAGTGCTAGGCAGGGTGCCAGGGAGAAGAGAGGCAGAGACGGGTGCCCTGGCATACTCTGAACTGTCTGAAAAACTGCCCAAGAGTAATTATTATTTGTACAATAAACTTTTTTCCCTTGATCATAATGCTGAAAGTAAGAACAGATTATTGCTTGATTTGGTGTCACCTTAAAATATGTATGTTTTTCTGTTTTGTAATAAATGTCTTCATTACAAGAATATGTAATTGAGTGCTAATTTTACCCTTTAATACATAAGTGCCAGATTTAGTCAGAAGAACCCGTGAAAAATCCATACGGGCTTTCTATGCTTTCCCTCTTCTGTAGGAATACAGATACAAAGCAGTGCAGAGTATTTTGCTAGACTCTTTCATAACGATACCTCCTTATGAAGTATTTCTGCTCCTTATTTCTGATTCACAATTATTAGTTGACTCAGAGTTTTAAAGGAATTTCTGGTATCCAGATAATCTTGCTTAACCCCTTTGAAGCAGGAGTCTTGCTTTTCCTCAGGAACCACAGGTGGCAGACATAATCTTGCAAATCGAAAAACTATTCCCAGAGGTCACTACTAGCAAACAAAAGTAGGTACGGGAAAAATTGAATTCAGTTGACTCCTATTTTTTTGAGACTGTGTCTCACTGTATAACCCTGGCTGGCCTGGAACTCACAGATCCACCTACCTCTGCCTCCCCAGGGCTGGGATTAAAGATGAGCTCCACCACACCCAGCTACTTCTCTACTTTTAACAAACACACTCCAGGTACTTTCTCAGTCTTCACACAGTCCCTTAAAAGGAGACACAGGAAGGCTTAGGTACCATGTCCTGGAGAGGAAGGGGTGTCTAGGTGCCATGCTTCTCAAGCAAGCAGACTGGGGCAGTTTAAACAATTCCTTCCCTTCGTGAGCCCTCTGGAAAACATGTGGCTCACCACACATTTCAGAAAGGATTTTCCTTTAACTTGGGCACCAGTGCATATGCACAATCAGAAACTAAGGTGTGGGCTCTATACCTTCACTTGGTCTCCTGGGTCTCCCCGTGTCAGTGGCTCTGCATGGCTTCCTGTCTTCTCCCAGGTAATCTTGTTCCCGCCAATGTGGCTAAACATAAAAGAACAGGATCAGTGAATACTATGGACTAAACCACCTCACAATGAAAAGAAGGGTCTGAACTAAGTCTGTTGACTCAATAGCAATAGCAGTAACTTCTCAGGCTCTAACGGCCTTATATTTTCCCCATGGTTCTATTTCGAGACTAAAGAGGACATCAGGCACTAAGCCATGCGCAAGAAGTGCCCCAAGGCACCTGACAGTCATGGGGAGAGGAAATCAAGCATCCCACACTTCCAGCAACACCTCTTAGGCAGGACAAAGTTCAACGGTCTCTGGAATAATTTCTAAGTGTAAGGTAAGAACACTCTTAACCCACCTTCGTGGGGCAGGGAAGGAAAGCGGGGTGTAGACAGAGGAGATAGTTGAACTCAATTTCAGAGAACAAGGACAGATTCCCATTTGGAAACAGCTTGGCAAAGCAGAAAAACAAGGTATGGAAAGAGATGGAACACCAGGAGGACATATTTCAAGCAGCACTTGATAAACTGCAGGTGACTCATGAGCTGTCTGCAGCCTCTGAAAACACTTTACTGAGTTTAAACAGTATCTTTAAAATCTGAAATGCAGCAGATGAGATTTGAGTGGTCTGGGTAAGCATTACTTCATAAATCCTTTGTTCACTTGGGCTGCTCTGGATGCATGGTCCAACATCCATCCTTCATTGGCAGACCTTTATGCCTAAATTACCTCTTTAATGACTACAGAACATGCCACTTCAGGATACTTGCTTGCCTTTCTAACTGATCCATATGGCAAATGGAGAGATTAAAATATTCATTAATTCTTCTACCTACTAATCAATATCATTTTAGTTTTTTTCAAAAGAGGTAAGGAAAGTGTTCTAAGGACTGTCCCATCCATCTTACATCAAGAGTGTTGTTCCACAACACTTGACCCCACTCACCACAGGGCAGGTTCTTCTAGCCAGACTGTAGTCAACAAAACAAAAAAAAGAAAGGACTTCCATTGTGTCTAGGTTCCCAGGGTCAGAAAAACCATTGTTCTATACAATGTCATCACTGTGTATAAAAACTCAGTCATGACTAAACACACAGTGATGACCAAAAAGCAAAATGAACACAACCACCTCTAGGAAGTGGGCACATCACTGAACACCATGGAGACCCAGAGGAGGATCCAGATTCTCACCAGTTACTTATTGAGTGCATATTGTCCAGCTAGGAATCAGTAAAATGAGCCACTGAGAATGTGGAGATGTGACACAGGGAGGCACAGGGAATGATAAATCAGTCAGTTAGTACACAGCCAAGGAACAGACCTGGCTTATTTCTTATGTGACATAAAAACAGCAAAGGTTCTGAATCTGCTCTTAGGCAGGAGAATTACCTGGAATGCTCACTGAACCCACAAGTGTGTATGCAGTGTTCTTGGGGTGCCTGAGGTTACCCCCAAATTGAGTGATAACAGCAGAAGGAAAGCTGAAGGGGACTCACTTCTCTGATGGCTCTGCAGTTGAGGTATACTACCTAACACCCCAGAGAACCTACATGTGCCTGTTTGGTTATACACATACCATCAAGTTGAAAATACAGTAACACCAAATCCACATCAAGAGGCTATCCATTACTTCACAATGTAAGAAAACAAAGTATATGGCCAGAATACTTTGCTTTGAAGAACAGATGTAGTTCAGCATTCTGTAACTCATTTGACACACCTGGTAACACCTTAAACTTATTTTTAGAACCAGATGTCTCACCAACCAGCATTAGCTCTCCCTGAATCTCATCCATACTCCCATGGGATAAATCTTTGACGATCAAATTCAGGCTCAGAGAAGGAAATCTTCCCTCAGCCCCCAAGAAAAAGGCACTGGACTCAGACCTGGGCCTATTATTCCAGACTGCGTCACATACTGTGACAGGACAGTCACCTGCAGATGCAGCGCAATATACATGCAAACCACAGCAAGCAAGCAGTCACTTCCACCTGACTCTGTGGAGAGACAGTTGCAGAGGGAAAGGCCAGTGAGGCAGGGCAAGCTTTGTAGGCTGTCAGAGAGCTGGTAGGCAGCACAGTACTGGGATGCTTAGATCACAAGTGCCTGGTGAAGGTAGCAGTGTATTCTAGACATACACAATCCTATTCCACACAAGGTCTTCCTTCAGAGAATAAGTAGTCTTTCCCGTGTGGCAGTAGGACATGGCTCACGCTTCCAAGATACCAGTGTCTGTGAGCTCTCTATTGTGATAAGATTAATATGAAACAGTTAGCAGACGGCTAGAACATAGATTCTCTTGTTGTAGGAATAAAGATTAAAGTTATTTTCCCAACACATAAAATTCTGAATTGCCAGCCAGGCAGTGGTGGTGCACACCTTTAATCCCAGCACTCAGGAGGCAGAGGCAGGTGGATCTCTGTGAGTTCGAGACCAGCCTGGTCTACAAGAGCTAGTTTCAGGACTGACTTCAAAGCCACAGAGAAACTCTATCTAAAAAAGAAAGAAAGAGAGAGAGAGAGAGAGACAGAGAGACAGAGAGACAGAGAGAGAAATTAATTCTGAATTGAATTCAATGGAAAGACCTCAGAAATGTGTTAAAAGAATCAAAATATAATTGCAAATTCTGGCACATTAGCCCAACCACTGGAAGAAAGTTCATCAGGTGCATACAGCAAGCTATTCTCTTAACCCTATCCACAATGTCCTTGAACCCTAGAGTAGGGAAACATGAATTCTCTGTTAGCCACCAAAAGATGGATGGATGGATGGATGGATGGATGGATGGATGGATGGATGGATGGATGGACGGACAGGTGGATGGATGGATGGATGAATAATAAATTTAAGGTATCTACTTCCTCAAATACTATGTCAAGAAGGTGAACAAAACCTTTTAGTAATTCATTAAAAACCAAATCATTGTTTTAGTTTTATATTACTCCAAGGGTTAATTTTTGAACAGTGTGACAGTTGCCATTTATTCCAGACATCTTAGTTTGTATAATTCATAAACAACTCAGCAACACACATCCCCATCCACATTTGAGTGTGCTGGCATTTGGCAAGAAAAAAACTATGTAACCATAGCTAAAAATGCCAACCCAGATCCTGCAAGGGCAAAAAGCAGTCCTGCACGCCTTTGGACATTGGCACTCATCTTCTTGAGCTCATTTTTCACAGGTTAGATATGATCCTCTGGGAATCGTGTGCTATTAGAATTGGTAGGGGAGAGCTTATGCAAGAAATACCATATTACTAGGATACTGTAACTCAAAATCAACAATACATATTGCACATCCTATTACACTGGACTCTTCTCTCCATGGAAGACATGTTCATGAAAACAAAACAAGTCTGTACAAAGTCAGAAAACTGAAATGTTCATCTCTGAAATTTTATATGCACACTTAAAAACATCAGTAAAAAGTAAGCAATACTTATCAAGTGCACATTATTTATTAAATATAAACTATCCATACATTATACTTACATGCACAAATATGCTTAAATAATAATATCAAGTAAAGGAGAGGAAAAGTATAAAGAAAAGGAAAAAGACAAGCTGTCCCTCATTATATTATTATAAAATATGGGATTTGGTAAATGCAGAGAAATAAGGTGTTATGCATTCACAAGCTTTGGCTGGTTACCATCCAGATTGGGAATTGTGCAGGATTCTTTGTATTTTCTAAACTTTTAACTCTGCATAATTCTGTCTACTAAAGGTGGTAATTAGAAAAATGCATACTGAAGAATTTAAAACATCCAAGTTATTTGTCTCCTTTGATTTAAATCTTACAAGCCCAAATAAATCTCTGAAAGCAACAAAAATAAACATCTCCAATACAGACCCAACTGTAATTCTTAGTCCAAAACATAACTACAAAGGTTCAACAGAGGCCAGGAAAGGAAGAAAAACAAAACCAACCTAAAAAACATTGCAATTTAAACAAAAAAGAGAGCATGAAGTATGTTCTGTTGCTATTCTGATGGTGGGGGGAATAACTTAGTTAGAAAGTAGAACATTTCTTTTAGAGTTTTTTTTTTTCAACTACCTGTCCTAGGCCTAGGCAACTAGCTGGTTCAGTTGCTGCCCTAGGCATAGACAGGCCTGTTCTCCTCCACAAACAATGCATGAGAAAAGAACAAGTCTGTGCAGAAATCACCAATTAAAACCCAGGCCTAGACTTCCCATCAGCATGCCCATGCAGCCCACCTCTTCTGGTGGCTGAGCTGGGTGGCAAGTGGTCACACACGTCACAGAACACTCCAAGGGAAAGGTGGGGCAGCGCCACCTTGCCATTCAGTCAACTGGAGAAACCAAAACGCTAGAGAAGCCCTAAACAAATAAAGGGCAATGAAGAAGTGAAGCATGGGGACTGCTCAGCTCATGCAGCCAACAAACCTGGCAGCAAGGCCTGCCTATCTATCCAGGAGTCAACTAGGAGCATCTGCACCCCGTGGCCTCATGGGTATTGCAGTTCTTTAGGACATCTCTGCAGCACAGGCCCCACTGACAGTAGTCCACACTCAGCTTCATCCACATAACCAAGCAGCTCTTGTCAGAGTATGGGCAAAAACAAGGGTGAAGATCTGCCAGGAGTGGTCCCACCCGTATTCCACTCTTGATTTATCTTTAAGAAAAATATTTGATAGTTTAAAGGTTTTAAGGTACATTTTTATCCCCTCAGGGAAAAGTACCTTCCTTTTACATATTTAATGATATCAGTGTTACTGCCAATTCATAAGTGTCTTATCTTTTGCCATTTAAGATATTTTACTATTATGTGTATGTGTGTTTACTGTGTACACACCACATGTGTGTGGATACAGATGGAGGCCAGAAGAAAGTGTTGGATCCCCTGGCTCTAGAGTTAGGTGGGTGTGAGATGCCTGATATGAGTGCTGGGAACCCAACCCCAGTCCTCTAGAAGCTCACCCTTAATGGCCATCTTTCCAGGCCCTTATCACTTGTCATTTAAAAATATTTATCTTATAATTTGCAGGAAACTCTTACATTTTTATTTCTTCTGTAGCAGTCCCCAATCATCCATTACTTGATTTAAGGTTGGAGGAACTAGACCATTTACTCAGTAGGTCATTTTATACCAGAATCTGACTACTGTTCCCCATATTGTATCACACAACTTATACTAAAGGAAATGTTTCTAAATTAGGAACCAACAGTATGTTTTCTGCCACAGTATTCCACTCTAACTAGTGAGTATTTACTGACTATATTGTGCTTGTCCATAAGCACAGCCAAGTGGTCTTTGGGATCATAGAGGGCAGGGAGGGTCATGTGGTGTTGCACATTATGAGGGAATTGGAAGGACTGACTTCCCTGCTATTTTATAGTATAGAAATTGTAAGGGTTGATAGCCCTCTGTTGAACAGGTTAAAATTAAGACTACTGAGGTTCAACTGTCTGTCTCCTCAAAGGCAAATGGCATTAAAAAGGGAGTATACTCCTTTCTAAAAACAAACAAACAAACAAACAAACAAGCAAACAAAAACAGCCAGATCTCTGCAGGGTAGGACCCACTCAGTTCTGCAAGGCCATACCTAGAGAGCGGCACTTAATCTGTCCTCTGCTCTCTAGATTTCCTCACAGGGTCATCCTGTGGGGTTCCTCACAGGGTCATCCTGTGGGACCCTACTTGCCATTTGTAGACTGTCCTTCAGCACAGAACACCATCAGAGCATACTTCCTCAACCATTTCCAAACCTCAAGTGCTCAAGCATTTCTTGGGCAAATGAACAGATAACTTCCTTTCCCTCAAGACTCTCCTAAAAGCAGTGTTGGTCAAGCCCAAATCAAAGGTAAAATCCTGACTTATTTATTATTCCTACTAATAATTTTGATTCTGTTTTGCTTGAGATTTTGGAAATAGGATCTCACTCTATATAGTCCAAATTGGCCTGAATCACTATGTAATCCAGGCTGGCCTCAAACCCATAGCAATCTCCAGCCTCAGATTTCCAAGTGCTGGAATTATGGGTGTAAAATACTGCACCTGGTATTGCTTTTATGTTTGGGTACAAAGTCTCATCATTCTACACAGGCTGCCTGAGCACTTAGGCTCACAAGACCAAATTGCTTCAGTCTCCCAAATAGTTGAGATGACATTACTGACCAGGGAGCTGAGCAACTAAAAGCCCAAGACTCTGTTTTCATATGCAGACTTGAGCTGCACATAGCACACTCTACATGCAACTTACTCAACAGCCCACAATCCTCCCTGAGAACTATGACCCTCACCACCACATTCATAAACCCGAACTGTATCATAGCATCTTTCACAAAACAAAGCGTGGAGTCCAGGGCTTCAGGAACAGGAATCCTCCATCCTCTGCCACTGTCCTCAAATTCTAACACAGTTTCATATTTATTGTCTTGAATGAGGCAACCAATTCAAGGAACTAAATTCCTGAGTCACACAACTCAGGTCCAACCTTGACATGAATCTGTGTATGTATCAAACTTCCTGAAGGACACTTTCTCTACAACAATGGCAAAACAAGAGCTGCCAGAATGAGCAGTTCACATCCCTCTGCAAGAACAAGATGCCCAGGAAATAGTAATTTCTGGGGGAAGATGACAGGAACTTTATGAGAGAGTTCTGAGAACTCGGGAGCAGCCAGCCAGAGTCTCACAACAGCAAAGAGCTGAAGACACTCTCCTCCCAACCAGACAGCAGCACTCTTCTCAGTGCCCACCCTCCACATACGGTAGTCACCATCTACTCTGTCCAAGTGACTACCTGGACTTGGTTTCTCTAACTCTGCTCAGAGTCAAAAGCTTTCTTCTTTTGCCTTCTGTAAATGTTTCATAATTGACAACAAATGATGCCTTGCTCTTACTGACCCAGTGAAATGCCCCAGAATTCTAGACAGAATTTCTAAGACCACCCGCCAGCTGCCTTCAGGTTTGATGAGAATTACAGGGTACTTGTTTGAAATGCAAATTTCTGGGGTGGCAACCCAAAAAATCTGGTTCAAAAGATCATAAACCTACCATCCTGGTAAACAACTCACTTACAAGTATGAATATTTAAAAAAAAAAAATCTTAACTTCATTTAAACTTGACACATCCTGTCAGTGAATATCAATTTTATACTTCTCTGGTCCAGACAAAGTGTGCAAATTCAGTAAACACTGATCCAGGTCAGCAGACATCTGCTTCCATTTTGCAAGTAGACACATCAGTGAAAACTTGCATTAATGCTGGAAACTGCACCTCTCAAATGTCTCGTGTTTGAGGGCAGAGATAAATATAACAGGTACCAGCCTTGCTGGCATTGATGCAGTAGTAGCCTGCCCTGGTTGTTTACCTCATGAAGTGGTGCTTACAGTAAGAAGATGGCCTCACAGGAAAGACACTTAGTCCTTTTCTTCCTTCCAACAGAATACTTTAGGGGACAAGGGAGGATACATTGATGACTTCTGCCATCCTATGTTAAACAACTGTGCATTTGTAAATTGATCTGAACCAGGCAGCATTCCACACTTCTGGCAAATGGTGCTATTTCAAGAATGGTGTCTTGAGCTATATAGTAATACATACATAATTTGGGGCACCCTTCTCCAGGGAGCCCAGAGGTTAATGCTGTCAGGGGAGTTGGTGCACATGATGGGCCCATGGTACCCTAAAGCAACCCCCATATTTAAGAGGTGACATACATGAGTTACTGTTAAACTCTCCCAGGTTCCTAGGATCTCTAGCCACAGGGCTAAACAGCAAGATTTGGCACTAGGCAGAACTCCTCTAGGTACAAAAGCACCCACCTGTGGAAGACCACTTTTGGCACAGACCCCAGGTAGGTACGGAGTTAAGGAAGCCCTCAGGTCATGCACCCAGAGCATCTGTGACTGTGCATACTCACTTGGCTGCCCCGCCACTGCCCTCATCATTGTCGGATGATGATGATGTAGAAGAGCCAGGAAAGTAGGCCGAATCCACGTGATTGGGGCTGCCACTCTGGGCTGGGTTGATGGGCGAGGAGCGCTCATACAGCGGTGTGTGCTTCCCCTCATGAGGAATGTTGCTGTAGCTGTTCTGCTCTGTCAGGTTCTTCCCGCTAGTATCCAGGGCGAGGGCAGGCTCAGGGAGGCTGTATGGGTATGGACCCTGGCCTGGGCCGCCCCCTGGGCTGGGCACCTGTGGGACCTAAGGTGCAGAACACAAGTCAGTGCAAAGGGCTAGAAGGACCCGAGGCAAGCCTGGATTGGTTGTGCCTCTTCAGCCATTTTCCAATTTGACAAATTGGCATCTATTTTATATATCAACCTATCTGTATCCAAGGCCCATAGTTCTACTTGACTCAGGGGTACCTTACCGCGGGCTTTGCTTGCAGAGGAGTCTGTGGAATGTTGAGCATCTGAGGGGGAACATATGGTGGCACCATCCCAGGCATTCCAAATGGATTTGGTCTGGCTGTTTTGTCAAATAGGAAGAAAATAATAAGACAACTGAGAAGAGAATGACATATCTCCAAGACATCCCTGGGGTCAGCCCAGAGCCCTTGTGCCCTGCCCACTTTAGATGCCCCACTTCCTAGAAACTTGTAAAACTCAAATTTATCATGACTTCCTCATCTTGCTTTAAGAGTGGAAACAAACCAAGCTCAGAGTTCCCAAAAGTCAGTTTTCTCTTAAGATCAGAGGGCTTCCTAGCCTCTGCTCTGAACAGCACTGGGCAGAGGGAGCACATGTGACCACCACCTCTTACCCAGTTTCCAGACAAGAAACCTACCCCACTCCCAGAGTTCCTCATTCTCCCTGTCTAAAAGTAAAGTTCTAATACCAAACTGTAGGGGTAATTCTGGGTTAGACTAGGACTATAAATGCAATACTAGCTTTACTGCTCCAATCTGGCAGGCACAGGGTCTCCTGAGAGTCATGGTGCAGCTCACAAACACTAGAAGAAAAGCAGAGATCTCTGCACACTTTCTCCTGTTTCATGAGGATCCAAGACCCTCACAAGCTGCCATCTATCTCTCTAGCATTCTCATCTCCAAGAGCCTGCAGCTCTCAGCTCTGAACTGCCACAACAGGTCTTTGATCTTAGCTCTCACTAACTAGAAATCCTGGCACAGCTTCCCCCTTTGTACTGAACAAAGAGAACTGCCCTACAAACAGCTGGGAAGAGTCAGTCAACATGTGTGCCTAAAGGGCACATTTACACATACAGACACACCAAACGTTCATGCACCTGCACATAAGCAACAAGTCTACCAGTTCTTCTCTAAGTGTCAAAGTCACCGCACCTGTTAAAGATATTCTATGGTAATTCAGAATCACAGATAGGAGTAGAAACAATAAAATGCTACCAAGTCCAGAAATGCTCAAACATTGCCAAATATTGTCACTGGATTCACTATAGAAAGCCTGTTTAATTTCTGGTAGTTTTATTTAACTTATTTTTATGGGGGGGGGGTTGAGACAGGGCTTCTTTGTGTAGCCTTGGCTGTCTTAGAACTAGCTCTGTAGACCAGGTTGGCCCCAAACGCACAGAGATCCACCTGCCTTTGCCTCCCGAGTGCTGGAATTAAAGGTATGCACCAACTCTGCTACCAGCTGCCTAACTTCTAAATACAACAAGATCTAGACTTCCTACAGTTACCACCTTTGGGTAGAGATGACCACTCTGTGCTGTGCTCCTTTTATCTGTAACAACTAACTCCTCCCCCAAAAGCACAAACTTTCCTTTGAACAAACAAATAAAATAACATAAAACCAAAGATTCTTTTTAAATTGTATTTCTATTATTTTTATTTGTGTGTACATAATGTGTGTCCGTCATATGAGTGCAAGAACCTGTGGAGGCCAGAAGATCACTGGATCCCCTGAAACTGCCTCACACAGGTGCTAGGAATCTAACTCAAGTCCTCTGCTGAGACATCTCTCAGCTCCACCAAACCAAACATTGTAGACATACCCCGTGTCTTCACAGAGCAAGCTACTGCTCTCTCATATGTCAGTCCTGTGGTGACTGAATGAATTTGTCTGCATTTTCCTAAAAAGTCTGATCACTCAGGACCTGTCTCAGGGGCCCACAGGCTTCCCTCTAAATTGGTTCTTGTTTTCCATGCCAGTGCAACAGCTGAAGAAAACCATGGTCCCCTTCTCGATGACAAGAGTGTCTCAGTGTAAAGGCAATCCTGCTGCCTTCCTATTTCCTTCTGTCCACCACATACTAGAGGCAGGCTTTTGTTAGAAAAGTATGCATAACAAGGAGAAAAAGAATGCAGGAAGAATGTTTACTGAATGTAGAGTATTTTTATAACTTAAAACAGTGTTAAGTATGACAGACTTCTTCAGGAATGCACAGGAAGCAGCACACACAGTCTTCCAGGTGTGTTCACTGACTTTTCTCCCAGAGACCCCCAAGCACAGGTCCACGACCACCCCAGTGACTCACAATACCCACAGAGCTGCCTAGCTTTTGCTCTATATTAACTGAGCTACCTGTTTAAAGGAACGGTGCTAAACTAGAACCACTTCCACATAACGGCAGACATTACAGCCTAGTCCCTACTCCCAGCCCAACCTAACAGAGGCTAGTCTGTTAACTCAGAGATGCTACATTAAAAAAAATACAAAATAGTAACAGTAAACTTTTAAATGTTCTGGAACTAGACGATGGCTCGGTGGATAAGAGTGCTTACTCTGCAAACAATAAGACCTGGATTCAAATCCCCAGCACCCACATGTCTGTAACCTCAAGATCAGGCAGCACAGGTCGGCTAGCCAGCCTAATGGAAATGGCAAGTTTCCAGGTCAATGAGAATTCTTGTCTCCAGGCAATAAGGTAGAGAGCAAAAGAGGAAGACAACCTATATATCTTTTTTAGGGATGTTAAAAATGGAGCTTTGGAATTTTTGATTCAAAGAATAAAACAATATAACTCCTGCTGTTGACATTAGCTTTCAATGATTATTTTATAATTCTGAACACTCTTTTCAATGGGAACATTTACTAGGTCCTGAAAGTGCTTTAGACTTTATCTAGTCATTGCTCCCTTGTCACAACCCCAAGACCACTGATCTTTTTCATTGTCTGCATGATTCTGTCTTTTCTTTTTTTAAATAACAGAAGAAACACGCAAATGTCTTTACTATTGTTTTTTAATTAACTTATTTATTTTTAATTTATTTAATTTATCACATATATAGTATTCTCAGCATTCTGACTGCATGTGCCAGAAGAGGGCACCAGATCTCATTACAGATGATTGTGAGTCATGTTGCTGGCAATCGAACTCAGAACCTCTGGAAGAGTAGCCAGTGTTCTTAACCTCTGAGCCATCTCTCCAGCCCGATTCTGTCTTTTCCTATGGAAATATGGGAGTATAAGCCACACAGTTGGAATCACATGATATGGAACCTTTAGTGTTACTTCTTTCACTCAGCAATGGGCACCTAAATTTTCTCTGTGATTCCGCGTGGCTGAATAGTGCTCCACTATACTAGTGCTATAGCTATCCACATAACTCTGGTTGCTTTCAAATTTGGACAAATATAAATTAAGTAGGTATGAGCATCCATGGCAGGTTTCTGTGTGGGCAATACCCACAAACATGACTGCTGGATCATACGGTCAGAATATGCTTTGCTTTGTGAAAAGCTGCCAAATCGTTTGATAAAGGGTCGATCCCATTTTACATTCTCACCAGTAACAAAATTGTTATTATTATTATTACATCTTCATTAATTTTGTGTGAGTGCATGTAGGTCAGAGGACAGCCTGTGAGATTCATCTCTCCCTCATTCATACGGGCCACAAGCATTGGATTCAGATGGTCAGGAGTGGCAGAAAGTGCTTTTAACTGCTGAATCACCTCAAGAGAAGCAATAGACGTCTTGTTACTTCACATCCTCAACAGTGTTTGACAGTTTCAACCTTCTGGACAAGAGTGTACTAAGAGCTCATTTATTTTTCCTATCTGGTGGTTTGAATGAGAATGGCCCCCATAGGTTCATAGATTTGAACACATAGTCTCCAGATGGTAGAACTATTTGAGAAGGATTAGGTATTACCTTGTTGGAGGTGTATCACTGGGGCCAAGCTTTGAGGTTTCAAAAGCCCGCACCATTCCCCAGTAGCACCATTCCCCAGTGCTGTGGCTCTGGGGTAAACTCTCAGACCAGTGTGCGTGTTGCCATACTCCCTGCCATGACAGTCATGACCTTACCCTCTGAAACTGTAAGCCCCAATGAACTTTTTCTTTTCTAAGTTGCCTTGGCCCTAGTGTCTCTTCACATAACAGAAAGGTAGCTAAGATAATAAGAAGAGATCTGGTGTCACTCGTGCAGACACTAGTCTGAGCTCACATAACTAATAGGACATTAGTACTTGTGTCATCTGTCACTTTAAACCACAAATTCTGAAAATTCAGCTTAAATCTTTTTCATGCTTGTGTTCAGAGTGGTGATTCATGACAAGCTGTAGCTATCAGTGTGCTGGAACACAAATCACATCATCCCTAGTATGTGTATGCTGACACACAGCACAGCACATGTGGAGGTTGGCAGACAACAGGGGACTCATACTCAAGAGGACAGGCATATCAGCAGGTGCCTTACTGAGCCATCTCAATATCCCCTGTACTTACTTTTAAAAATCTAAGAGAAGGCATAAAGACATTATCTGAACACATAGTTTTTTTTAATCCTTCAACAATATCCCACAAATCTAGCTCACTGGTAAAATGTTTGGATACTGATGTCTCTCTAGGCCCGCAGCATAGGAGTATTGAAACGATAATGACCTTTATCAGGTTAGGTCCAGAGAAAGGACCTTCATAAGGTGAGTTTGCTATCCTTTGAGTGGATTAATACAGAAAATGAAACTGAATTCTCAGTCAATTCTATCCATAAAACAAACATTTAAGTATCATTTGAAATATGACATTTCAATATGAAAGCACTTCACAGACATTATAACTTAATTTAAAATTCACCTTGTTTACATAAAATGCCTTCAACATGGTCACCAGTCTTGATCAATGCAATGTCATGTGTACAGTCAGTCATCCCTTGGTATCCCCAAAATATTCCAAGGGTATCCTGGTAACTCCATTATCCCAGTGGATACCAAAATCCATGGGTGTCCAAGTGCCTTCTATGTATGGTATATTTGCAAAGAACCTGGACATAGAGAATCCACACACAGAACCTGTACACAGAGGATCCATACACAGAACCTGTGTGTACCTTCATGTGTACTTCACATAGAAAGACTTAAGAACAACAACAACTAACTGCAAGGTAAAAGCTCTGTTGCTATACTGAATTATTTGGGGGGAAATAATAGGGGAAAAAAATCAGTATATGTTTCACACAGTTTCCTTTACAAACATTCTAGGAACATAGATATGGAAGGCTCACACTACCTTTCTCCTTACTTCCTGTCCTTAATAAACCGAGGCACCGTGCTGCTCACATAATCTCAGGTAACTGCATAGACAGTAGCTGCTGCTTACTGTCCCTTGGGCTATGGTCTGGATATGCTGTTTCTAAAAGGTTCATGTGATAGACACTTGGTCCTTAGTTTGGTGGTACTGAGGGTGATGGATAGAACCTTCAAGAGCTGGAGCACAGCAGGAACTCCTAAAGACCTTGGATGGGCTTGTGGAGCCCAGTCTGTCTCTCACTTCCAGTCTCACAGTATGCTCTCTTGTTACAGTAGAGTTACCATTGTGGCCCATCTGCTATGAAGTCCTCATCAGAGCTGAGCTGATTCCAGTGCCATGGCCCGAGTTTCCAGAAGTCTCAGCTAAATAAACATTTTAAAAATTATTTTATTTGCTTATTTAGTGTACACATGTGATACAATATGCATGTGGAGGTCCCAGAACAAGTTACGGGCATTGGTTCTTTCCTTCCACTATGTGAGATCTGAGGATGGAACTCAAGTCATCAGGTTTGGCAGCAGGGATACCCTTTACCTGTGATCCATCCTGCCAGCCCAGTCTCAGATATTTGGTTACAATAGTAAAAAACAAAGTAATATGGAGAGGAACCAAATGTTGGCACTTGATGCCTATCCTCCTCCCTTAGCAGTCAGGCTTCTTGACTATTCATTCCAGCACTTCATCACTGAGTCAATCATTTGGTGCCCTTTAGGCCATTCTACCTATAACAAACACTTCACATACACTTTCTCTTTCGTGTTTATGCAGAGAAGCCACTACAACAGAAAACGAAGCCCAAAGCCAGCAAGTGGCTATATTAGATGGACCCAGACACAAAGGATAGTCTTGATTTCATGCTCTCTATCACCCCAATTATGAAACATCTTTTGTGTGCAAAGTATACAGCAGATAAACACTAACTGACAAAACAATGTATACCTGTCTCATTCTATAAACTATGTTCCTTTTCCAAGAATAATGCCAAAAGACAACACATTACTTCATTCCCTTGATTTAAAATCTCAGTCAAGTATTTATCCACAGAGGGTACAAAATAGGCCCTGGTTCCCCTGGTTCCTGCTCCCTGCAGGTGGAAGAAGATGTGAGGTAAGGCCCAGAAAGCACTGAAGACATTGTGTCAGGACTGTAGCAACTGACACAATATGCTCATTTGCCCCCGGAGAACAGATGCTCACATTTGGGTCTCATACACCAGCTGTCCCAAATCCAAGGCAGTCAGGGAGAGGAACATCAGACCTAGTAGTTGGTGCAAAGGCCAGCACAAGAAGCTGGCTTTGTCCACTCGAGGCAAAAAAGTTACTGTACCATGGGCCTGAGGGGCAGGCTGTGCAGGGTCAGATGTAAGCAGAGCAAAGAGATGGGAGTCAGGCCAGGTGTGATAGGAAGCCAGTGCAGGGGTTTAGGTATAGTATCGTTCATGTTCTGAAACATTACTCTGACTGCTCTGAGAAAAATGAACTGTACAGTACAGAACTAAGTAAAAAGAATACAAGAGAGAGGTTGGGTGAGCAGATGGCCAGGCACCCCTAGTCCTTCAACCCATCTCTCTCAGTCACAGTGTCTCACAGCTGCACTGACTCGCCCACCTCCCATTTGTCATGCCCAGGACAGCATCTCTGGTCCAGGTTTCCAATGCCTGACAAACATACTGACAGAACACCATGCATGAATCCACAAAGAACAGCTCTTAGGTTCTGGGTGATGGTGCTTTCCACACAAACCAGATAACTTAAGTTTGTGCCCCAGAGCTCTCTCAGTAAGAGAATTGTCTCTTGAACTGTGGCCTACCCCCAAACATGCACAACAAACAAACATAAAAACTTTTTAAAAGTATAATTCCCACATATATCTAATGAATATTCCTATTTTGCTAACGGTTGGCATGAAAAACAACATCAACAGGCTGGGATGCCACTTCTTAGACTCTTCTTACCTCTGCTGAACCTGCCCTTCTGCAAGGAAAAAAAAAAAGGCTGTGGATGGTGAGAGGGAGAAGAGAAGAAAGCAGAAGAGAAGCTACACTGTCAATCTATTGCATTGTGTCCTCAGGAGACTCTTCCCTGCTATGACCGGCAGCTGTCTCCACAACCCCTAATTTTCTCTTAGAAGTTGATACAGTCCCTCTTAGGAACTAGTAAGAAAGTGGGACACACCTTTCCTAGGCAGAAACTAATACTTTCAAAGAACAAAGTTGCTACACATGGTGGTGTATACCTTTAATTGAGCACATAGGGGCTGAGGCAAGTGTATTTCTCTGCGTTAAAGGCCAGTTTGGTCTACATACGGAGACCTTGTCTCAAAAAAAACAAATAAGGAAACATGAAATTTGTTGGGAAATAATTAAATCTCAGGATTTCTACAGTTAATGGCAATCACATGGGGGCTTTGTTTACTTACCTAAGTAATGTGGAGGGTGAAATGGCATAGGCTTGCTAGTTGCTGAGTAATATCCAACTGCTCTCTTAAATCGAATGACTTTGTCATCTGTCCTAGACTAAAATAGATGTAAGAAAGCCTTAGTTATGCCACTGGTTATAATTTTATCATAATTCAGCACATGAACAATTTATAACCTTTCAGGTTAAATAAGAACAGAGAATGACATGAAAACCTTAGATCAAACACAATAAATTATTACCAAAAATTAATGTAAATTTAAAGCAATATGGTCAGAAAGTAGATTTCTCAGCTGGCATCAGGGATGGGCACTAGTTTCTCTGACCTTTGGTCTCTGACCTTCCAAGGGTTTTTGACATTCTCTCCACCTCCCAGCACCTCCCAGTCCACAGCAGGTGGGATGGACGGCATAGACAGGAAGGCTAACAAGAGCCTGGCTTAGGCTCTTCAGGAAGAGTCTGCGCATCTCAATCCTCATCTGCTCTACTGAGCAGACCTATCTACATGCTTTACTTCCCAAACAGAAAGTCTAGCCTGCAATCTACAACACCTGATCTGACCAACCTGCAGTTTATCTTTTGAAAACTTTGGCATGAGCCAGGCATGGTGATGTATGACTTTAGTCCCAGCATTCAGGAGGCAGAGGCAGGTGGATCACTATAAAAAAAGAAAGAGAGAGAGAAAGAGAGAGGGGGGAAACAAAAAAGGAAAAGAAAAAAAATAAACACATACACATACATCTTATGAACACATACATCTTATGAACACAGAGTACCACAGACTCTGGCATTACCTACACTAACTCCCCTCCTGTTCACCTGACAAGCAAGGTGAAGTGGCTCAGATTACCCAGCTGATGGGAAGACATACTAGCTACCCTAATCCTCCAATCCCACAGCTTCATATCCCAAGCACACGCTTCCAGCCTACAATCCTGGGCACAACCCATGCAAAGCCCAATTATTTTCCAATTTGTGTTGTTACCTGTGAATGCTGAAAAACATCTTTAGCTATGGCATCCAGGTCAGAGGTGTCATGAATGTTGCGGACATAGTCAGCTACGGCTTTGATCACTACATCACAAGGTGGCAAGACCAGCTGGTGGGCTCGGACCTGGGAGAACAAATGCACATGTCAGCAGTAGGCATGAGCCTCAGAGATAGGTAAGTCTGCACGTAGGGCCCAGACATTCCAAAAGTATGCCTACTGGGCCTACGAAGACTTGCTTACCTCCCACCATGAGACCATGGCCTGGACTCCTATCTCTAAGAATGGCTAGCTCTACAGCCAGCTTTTTCTTTCAGATGAAGAAACAATTCACCTGTGAGGCTGAAAGAGCATGGCTGGGCTTTCATCATTCAATGTTCTGAGAACAGGACCTACACCTCACAAACTGAGCAGGCCCATTAGAAGCCATTAGCTTACCTTCTGTATCAACAGGTTAGGCGGTGTGGCATGATCTCTGAACCTGTACTCAAGGCTCCCCAAAACTTGAAGGATAAACTCAATTACTAACTGCCTACACCCACCAAGTTTATCTATGAGCTTGACAAGAGTACCACCTCCCACTGAAGGACACATTTGAAAAAGAAAGGAATAGAAGCTGGGCGGTGGTGGCACACACTTTTAATCGCAGCACTCGGGAGGCAGAGGCAGGCGGATCTCTATGAGTTCGAGGCCAGCCTGTTCCAGGACAGGCTCCAAAGCCACAGAGAAACCTTGTCTCAAAAAACCAAAAAAAAAAAAAAAAGAAAAGAAAAGAAAATGTAGTCTAATATCCAATAATGAGAGTGGGTACTCTCATTATCCAAGAACAGCTGCTACCAGAAGGCGAGTTAGTAAATTAGAAGGAAAGCAAAACCACCCAAGAAGAACAATGACTCTCACTACTGTCACCATTCTACTATCCAGAACCTGCACATATGCTGTTGTGTCAAAAAAAAAAAAAAAAAAAGGTTGCCAACTGGCTCACCTTAAAAGAAAAAAAAAAAAATACTGTCTTGGATTGTGTGGATGGGCAAAGAGTAATGATAGGGTCCTATATGCAAGAGAACAGTGTCTATGAGGTGGCATGAGAAAGACAGGACCTGCCATTGCTGGCTTTGATGACAAAGAAGGGAGCCAAAAGCCAAGGAATGTGAGCAGCTGCTGAAGTTAGAAAAGTTCGGGGAGAATTCTCTCTGGAGACTGCAGTAAACACAACCCTGTTATACCTTGACTTCAGCCCAGCGAGATCCATTTGGACTACTAGTCTCTCTAACACTGAGATAATGTTTGTGTTTTTTAAAATCAGAGATATAGCTGGGCGGTGGTGGCACACGCCTTTAATCCCAGCACTTGGGAGGCAGAGGCAGGCGGATCTTTGTGAGTTCGAAACCAGCCTGGTCTACAAGAGCTAGTTCCAAGCCACAGAGAAACCCTGTCTTGAAAAAAAACAAAACAAAACAAAACAAAAAAATCAGAGATATATGTGTATATGGGGAAGAGGATTATTTAAGAAAAGTTTAACCTTAATAAAAAAAAACATGGAAATACATCCATTTACACTTTAAGATTACTACACAAATTTCCAGATGCTGAAAGCTACGTTAAATTTCCCTTTTTTTTTAAAAAAAAAAAAAAGGTAAAAGGTAGGGTGTTTTCCCCCCTAGACCAAGTGGAATTTTCCATGTGGATCACTGTTTTTACCCTAAGAACAGCACTCTCTGTTCGGTTCATAGACTCTGGTTCAGGGAAAATAGTATAAATGCTCCCTAAGTGTGATTGAGGTAGTTACTAATGCTGACCATCAGCACACTCCTAGAAGCCTAAGGGCCATTGGTGTGTGGCAAAAGACTACTGTCACTCATACTCCTGGTAAACAAGAAAAGAGCAAAAGTGCTTTGGACCACTCTAGATGGAAGGAGCATGCTCTGTGTCCTATGGGATGCTTCAACAACCCCAGGACAAGGCAAGTGAGATCACCAGGGCAGCCAAGGAGGTGAGGCCAGGACAGATATCCTGAGCTAGCCCATACCACTTCACTCCCAAGTTCCTGCTAACAGATACTTAGGCACCTTGCTCACAGTGAGTGCCCCGCCAGCAAGGGCAGCATATGGGTTGGGGGACTGGGGAGAATATCCTCATGGTCTGGCTTCAAATTATAATCCACAGGTTCAACCCTACAGGTGTTTGTGGCTAGCTGGCCACTCAAATACCAGACACGTCACTAATGACTATCTCCCCCTGCTTACACAATATCTGAAACACTGGTTATTTCAGGTGGCTTTATACATTGAAGTACAACAACTCAAGGTGGCAAGAACAGAAGTCACTGGATATAAAATGGCTTCCTGATTGCTTCTTTCAAGAGCAAAGGCAGTCCTATGGCTGGTGTCTGACCTCCTTGCTGTCTATCACTTTCCACCTCTGAGGCTGCTGCCTCAAGAGTCTTAACCTGAGCAGATGGTGCAGTAAGCAGACCCTTAATCTTTATGATGGCTGAGCAACAGCCATCTCTTCTTTTTAATATTTATTTATTTATTATGTATACAATATTCTGTTTGTGTGTATGCCAGCAGGCCAGAAGAGGGCACCAGACCCCTTTACAGATGGTTGTGAGCCACCATGTGGTTGCTGGGAATTGAACTCAGGACCTTTGGAAGAGCAGGCAGTGCTCTTAACCTCTGAGCCATCTCTCCAGCCCCCTCAGCCATCTCTTCTTAGTTCTGTTTTTAAATTTTAGCTTAAAACATAAGGTTAGGACAAAATTCAAATAAACTCCAATGACTCTGAAGTTGGGAACAATTACCTGCTTCTGAGGAGAGTGCATGATTTCTGCTTCATTGAAAACTGTTCATGATCAGGTTCCTTTGTCATGAAATTGTGAAGGGTTTCACTGTAAATCACCACTTTGCTCAAGAGGAGGAAGGTATAAAAGACCCACAGGATTTTACCCACCCATGCTTGCCAGCAAGAAAGTTAAATAACAGGTCATATTTTGGTAAAAATTCTCAAGTGAGTTGGGTGGTGATGGCATACACCTTTAATCCCAGCATTCAGGAAGCAGAGATAGAAGGATCTCTGAGTTAAGGCCGACCTGGTCTACAGAGTTCCAGCGCAGCTAGGACTAATAGAGAAACTCTGTCTGGGGATGAGGGTGGGGAAGGTCCCAATGTCAATTTTCACTTTCAGCATTATGTTTTTCTCAAAATGAACTGTTTCCTACTGAAAACTATGTGCTGTGATCTTCCATACATCTGTGACAGGTAGCTATAATGCAGAACCATCACACTGGAATCGATGACCTCCAGAGTAGCCCCAAATGACAGATTATGGTCAATGAATCAGCAGACAAGACACCCCATTCCCCCATATAACCCAACATAAACTCTGTCTTTTGACTTCTGTTTGAATACGAAATGCCCCCTCCCTACACACACATGCACACATGTACACCCACACACATGCATATGCATACACATACATACATACACACACACACACACACACACACACACACACACACACTCCTATGTTTAAACACTTGATTCCCCCAACTGGTGGCTCTATTTGGGAGGGATATGGAACTTAGGCAGTGGCACTTTCCTATGACCAGCAATATCACTGGGAACAGGCGATTTCACAGCCTCACCCCACCTCCTGTGTGCTCTCTCTGCTACCTGTGCACAACTGAATATGATCAGCCAGCCTCACGTGCTTGCTGCCATGCCTTCCCCTCTAGACCTATAAGGCAAAATAATCCCTTTCTCCCCCAAAGTTGCTTTTGTCAAAATATTCTATCACAGCAATAGAAAAGTAAATAATACAACATTTAATTTGAATTAAAAAAAAATTCTCCAGGAGGGCCAAGCACCAGGGCTGGGTCGGTGGTGTGGCTACTGGCTGGCTGCATTCCTTAGCCTGGCCCCAGAGCAGGCACCTCTACAAATACTATGTCTATGCCATTTGAGGTCCAGCTGTACCACCAAGCAGCTGACAGCCCCAGGGCTGCTTTCATTCTTCCTAGGGGTGGATGTAGAGATATCCATAAGGTGGTACTTACACCACAGCCTCTAGCAGCAGGGTTCTTTGAGGGATCTTGGAAGTGAGCGGGCTCTACAGCCAGAGATCCTGATTATTTATAATCACTGATTTTGAGACATCTCAAGGAAGCCAAGAAGAAATAATACACTATAAGGACAAAGCACAAAGTAATCTTTTCCAGGTAAGACAAAATACCAATGGCATCTGTTACAGAAGCATTTATGCTGTGGCATAATCCTTCTGTACACTGTGTATGTTGCTATGATTGGTTTAATAAACAAGCTAGGCTGCACAGTGGTGGCACATACCTTTAATTTAATCTCAGCACTTGGGAGGCAGAAGCAGGCAGATCTCAGTGTGTTTGAGGCCAGCATGGTCTACAAAACAAGTTCCAGAACAGTCAAGACTGTTACACAGAGAAACCCTATCTTGAAAAACAAACAAACAAGCTGGCTGACCTATAGCTGAACAGGAAACAGTTAGGTAGGAAAGCCAAACTGAGAATGATAGGATGAGGAAGGGGGGAATCAGGGGAGTTGCCAGTCAGATGCAGAGGAAGCCAGAGATAAACGTGCCATGCTAATAAAGGTACCACCATGTTGCAGAGCATAAATAAGGAACATGGGTTAACTTAAAATGTATGAGCTGGAGGGCTGGAGAGATGGCTCAGAGGTTAAGAGCATTGCCTGCTCTTCCAAAGGTCCTGAGTTCAATTCCCAGCAATCACATGGTGGCTCACAACCATCTGTAATGAGGTCTGGTGCCCTCTTCTGGCCTGCAGGTATATACACACAGACAGAATGTTGTATGCATAATAAGTATTTTTTAAAAATGTATGAGCTATATAGTAACAAGGCTGGCTTTTATAATTTATATTAAGCCTCTGAGTGATTATTTAGGAACAGACGATCAGGACAGAAAAACTCCACCCACATTTATTCACTACATATAACCCTGTAGCCCTTGTCTTGAACTACACTCTACAGCTCTAAATTCATTTAAATAATGTCATTATATTCCAGTTGTTAGGTTAAGTCCAGCATATCACAGTATTCAGATATTTCCATTATAACCTAAGACTCATCAAATATTACTGACAAACAAGCAAAAAAAAAAAAAAAAAAAAAAACCAACCTCCCAAAATTTTCTAAAACTCATTATTAGAAAGGATAACTTGGTAGTCTTTAACTTTCACATGACACAAATATAATGCTTCTGTGCAGGGGTGAGGTTCAGAGTCCGTCTCCCCAGATAGCTTCCACTGCACATGAAGCTCATAGGTGAGCTGCATTCCACAAAGCCCTAGGGGAAATCAATATACTGTTTCTAATAGACATTGAGACAGCAATTTTGTTTTAATCAGGAATACTTCCTTTATGAGGTCAATCACTGACTACACTGTGCTCCACTTTAGACAGATACTGCTTCAATTAATTCTAAGCGGTCTCAACACCTCATCCAGAATAGGATGTTTGTTAAGTCCCAACTATGTGTACTTTTAATAATTGGGTAACATTCCTTCCACTCCCCTTTTAGAGACAGGAATCTCACAATGTAGTTCATGCTAACCTGAAATTTGCTATACAGCCCTCTCAATACATAGCCTTGTCTAGCTTCAAACTCATGATCTTGCTGCCTCCTGAATGCTAGAATTCCAAGTATGTGCCACCAATCCTCACCACTTCAAAATTCTTCTTCAAACTTCTTGTTTTGTTTACTTTTACCTTTAAACTGCTGTGGGTGCCCATTTACCCTATGCATAAGAACTCACAATGTGCACTAAACAGAATGCCACCCATAGTTTGGGTCCTGCACCATGCCACCAGACCATATATATATGTCACTCATATATATGTCACATCTTAAGGAAAAAGAACTCCAACATTAGGCTGGCCACAAAACAGAGGAGCACATGTATACACCAAACTGTTTAACACAAGAGAGTGAGTGCCCTCACCCTGGGAGCTCTGGAAGACTGCTGGAAATGAGAAACACAAAGACGTGTCAGCACGTAGGGTTCAGGAAAAAAAAAGGCGCCATTTTACTTTTTCTTTAAGCAATATTCATACTGGGCATTTCTCCTCATCTAGAATATATGATTTTTTGCCATTTGCATACTTTTCTTTATATGGACAGAAATCATAAAAAACAGAGCTGTTTACAAATTGAAGCCTGTGAAATAGTAAATAGCTTTGTGTATTGGTATGTAGATGAGGAGAGCAATTCATTATACAAGGTTTTCCCAATCAATACAAATCAGCTAGATATCTGGCTTTAGTAAAAATGCTAACTAAGTGCTCTTTAAACTGTTTAAGTTGATATTAAAGTGGAAGATGGACACACTTGATATCACAGAATGGCATACTCATTTCATGGCAAAAACAGTTTGTGTCTTCAAACAATTTCTTACAAAGTTGTCCAGAAAACCCAACAGTTTTAAAAAATCCAAATACTGAATTCATGAGGCAAAATCAAAACCATGCCACGTGTTTGTTTTGTTCAAAAGGACTGCAAGTTTTGTATCAACTCTCTTGCTGCTAAGTATTCCTTGGTGATTTGTTTGGGGAAATATTAAAATGTGCCATTAGAGATTATGGAACAGTTTTACATTAAGTATTTATATCTTATAAGAAACTGCAGTCCTAATCAGAATACTTCCAGGTCATTCCCAAAGCAGCACAGCCTAGTACTGACCTGCTTCCTGTCACTACAATTGTCTTCTCTACAGACTCACAAGAATCTATTTCCTTTGGGTTGCAGATAACGCTGTTGGGATTTGTGTATTTAACCATCTAACTGTGCTCCTTTTGTGCTGTTTATCCACCCGTCCTCTTAGTAAGAATTATCTCTAATCTGAGGCAATAATAAAGCAGCTATGAACCTTCAGGTAGAAGTCTGTGTCAACATGGTGTTTTTATTTCTCCAGTTTAAATGCTCAGCTCGGATGCACAGCAAAGGGTATGTCTGACTTACGAGAAACCGCCATACTGGCCTCCAAGTGACTACTCTTCCAGTGCCACACTCCACAGCAGCAGAGCTGCAACTGCGTGACAATACCCACCAGTCACCCTCATTTAGCCCACCATACTGTTTAGAAGTGGCCATAATTGCTTTAATTTGCATCATCCCATGACACTGCAGTATCTCTTGTGTATTCTGTAAGCATTCTGTAAAATGACTGACCCAAACCTGTGTCCATTATCTTACTGGGTTATCTGACTCTTGTGTCACTCTCCATGTATTATGGGTGCAAATCCTTTATTAGACACATCCTATTGTGCAAACAGTTTATCTTAGTATGGTTGTTTTCATTCTCTTAACTAAGTCTGTATAATGGATAGTTATTAAGATGATCTTCTAATTTTGGTTTTGTTTGGTTGTTTGTTTGGTGTTTTTGTTGTTGTTGTCGTTGTTGTTGTTAAGACAGAGTTTCTGGCCGGGTGGTGGTGGCGCACGCCTTTAATCCCAGCACTCGGGAGGCAGAGGCAGGCGGATCTTTGTGAGTTCGAGACCAGCCTGGTCTACAAGA